>CABEEJ010000507.1:61098-114330 GCA_901482245.1 Timema douglasi
CAAGTACTATACAACCACACAGCATGTACCCATCACCTGTGTCCAAGTACTAAACTACCACACAGCATGTACCCATCACCTGTGTTCAAGTACTATACAACCACACAGCATGTACTCATCACCTGTGTCCAAGTACTATACAACCACACAGCATGTACCCATCACCTGTGTTCAAGTACTATACAACCACACAACATGTACCCATCACCTGTGTTAAAGTACTATACAACCACACAGCATGTACTTCCCACCTATGTCCAAGTACTATACAACCACACAGCATGTACTTCCCACCTGTGTCCAAGTACTATACAACCACACAGCATGTACTTCCCACCTATGTCCAAGTACTATACAACCACACAGCATGTACTCCCCACCTATGTACAAGCACCATACAAGATAAAAGTGTTTACAATATAATAGCTCACACCATGCTAACAGTCAATCCAACTGTCTCATTTGACTGTTCAGGCACGCACCTCCCGAGGGACTGGCCTGCGACTGGTAAAATAGAGTTCCAGCGCCTATTCTTCTATCACGACGGCAATGGATCACCTGTTGTTAAAAATCTCAATCTAACGGTCTACCCTCAAGAAAAGGTTAGTTTCATTTCTTCTCTTATTTCTTCATTAAAAATCACCGCATTGAATTTACACACTGTTATATTTTTTATTCGGGTTGTCATTGTCATCGTCCCTCTTTGAGGTCTCGGTTAGTTCACAGCATGGGTGCGTATCGTTTAGGAGAGCACTGGCAGAGGCCGATATAGGACGGTGTATCATGCCGGTAGGGATGAGCAGTAATGAGTAGTTCTACAAATAATTTACTCGATTATCTGTCAAGACAATCAAGTAATCGGGTAAAATTATTGTTAGAGTAGTTTTGATTGAAAAAATCATTCGAGCTACTTTTCAGCAATTTTGGTTTAATTTTTCCTCCTAAGCGTCACCTCCTACTACTCATTTGTGTTGTAAGCCCATGTACTAGCTACGTTAATGGACTAAGGATGAGTAAGGTTGATTTGATAGAAAGTGTACTTACACTTGCGTGGAGGGAAAATGTAAAAGAGTTTTTTTTAAAGCTTTAGTACACCCTACAGAAGTTAGAACCCTCCATTTCCCCATTATTGGCAGTCTAGTCTATTGCGAGAATGACGCCTCTTCTCTGACTCTTTTCTCCAGACCCTCTGTTGCCCCCAAAAAAATTAGTTCCAAGCAATTTCTTATCATATAAAAATATGTTTATTGATATTGTTATGTATTATTTTAAATTAATAGTTTTTTTTTGCGTGTGTTGCAGACAAATGAATAACTTTTCATTTTTTATAATTCGATTTTTTATTCTAATCAAATTAGCTACAAAAACAAAGAAATGTTGAAATATTTAATAAACACGCTTCCTTGTTTTGAGTCCTTAGACCTTAGTGTAATCTTTATCATCTGCAATGAGGGTGTTATTTACACATATATGTTTTTCATCCTTTCTTTAGGCAAATGCCTCATATTCCATTTTTCCTTCAATCAGGTCGTTGATAGAATTTTGTTACAACGTATCATAAATTAATATCTTAGCGCTATTTATCTGTAACAATTGTGTGAGTATGGAAACTACTATATAGGTTTTATATCTACTCATTATAAATACAAAGTTTTAATTTTTCTATATACTTTGTAGCTCGGATATTAACATAAATTATTCCAAGATCATTTATGAGTGGGACCAATGAACATGAACCTAGCGCCAAGTGACTTAAAACTAATAATAATGAGATAATCGAGTAGTTTGGGCGGTATGGTAAAAAATAATAATTGTAAACGTGATTCAAATGATTCAAAACTTGAGCTTCTATTGTGTGCTGTACATCTGCGAGACATTCGTATTTAAATAACATGTGAAACATTCTAATTAATTATCAAGGATTATTTTCTCCTTATTAAGCTTCTATAATTTAAAAAGGAACTCTATTAGAAGAAAAAATTATATCAAAATATTACGGTAAGTAAACCAAATAATAAAGTCAAATCGTAGCACATATTTTGAAGATAAATAAAACTAGTATTTCTTAAAAGAAACACAGGGGCCTAGTAGTTTTACTCGAGTTTAACAGAAATAATCTAGTAGAGCCTCTTACTCTACGCGATCAAGCTACTACATTACACTCATACCTAAATCTCTATCACCTATGAAAGAATAGTTCGTTGAGTAAGTAGGTGGTACTTGGAAGCCATATCGCACTTGTGTTAGATCAGGAATCCACCCTCGAGATTTTGCGTCAAGCGTACAGTGGAAGTATTGTCTCAGTCTACCAGCATACAGCTAGGAGATACATAGAATCAAGCTCATAGCAGCGAATTATAACATTTAAAATGTATCAGGTGTTATTGAGCTCATAGTTAAACAACTCAGTGAATACACTACTCTCATTTGTAATGAAAATTCCTCTATCTCAAAAAGATAATTAACCCTATAGGACAGCACGTGTGCGAGGGATTCTCGTGGAGCCAAGGATGGTGGTGATTACCAGGGTGACGCCTGACCCTGCCTACCCAATGCCTCCGACAATGGTATCACAAAATTAACCTAGTCTCAACATTAAGGTATAGACTATAGAGGAATGGCAACATGAATATGATGACACGGTTACATAGCTGGATCATCGATAGGTTACAAGAACAATAGAAGGTTACAACACCGAAAGCTCGCCAACATAGCTAATAATTAATAACAATTATAATAATTAATTAATAACAATCATCTCCACCAGAATCGTTAGTGTTGTCATTGTTTCTCTGACGTTCACTAAGCTTCTTATTTTCTTTTTCCCTTCCCTTCAAACCAAAGCTAATACGTATTGAAGGAAAGTACAAACATAATTAAATGTGACCCTTTCACCCTTGAGTCATACCAACGTGCTAGTGATTTTAGTGAGATATGGAACTATTTTATCAATTCCATGAATACAATTTTCATTCGCTATTGCGTTCTTATTGCTATATTATTTCTTGCCGATTTATTTTATCACTCTCACTTTTGCATGGGCTATTTTCAGTGTTGAATTGCCAACTGTAATTTGTACTTAATTTCAGATGTTATTGTAACACCCCCAAACCCCTATCATCACTCGTAAATAACAGTCAGGGATGGTAGGTAACAAGAGAGTTATTTTATTCAAGTGACAAACATATATAGCTCGATGAGACGAGTGAGACAGCTCAAAGCTTTAGGTGCTGAAAATCAGTTTGAAATGAACATGCTTTAATTGTCACACACAGGTTTTATGAACCATAGAAAGTACTTTAAGTAAAAAAAAGGCATTATACAATATGAAAGAAGTAATAAAGGTAAGTTCCAACGTTACAAGTTGCCAGGACTGTCTTGCACCAGTCTTAACTACAAATAATCAACATTTGATACTTGCAATACACCTACTCTCGCCCATAAATGGCGGCTCAAAACACATGATATTATATATTTTTAATTTACCTTCATAACACACTCTATTTGATATCCTTAGCCCTGTCATAATTGTAATTTACAGGTAAATCAAAGATCCTAGGCATTAATAACTAATCAGGGATACAATCTTATAGATACAAAATAATAATTTAATTGCCCTTTAGGAAGCTCTCAATTATTTGAAACAATAACAATATGGCTCTATTAAATTATCGTCCTCCCAACTGAACAGGACTATATTTGAATTCATCCGCCAAAACATCAAACTTTAATTTTGATAACGACGCCACCAAACGGCTTACTTAAACATTTAATTATTAAAACGAAGTCTACAGTACAATCTTGCCGACTTGAGGCCCCATCTTTAATTAAAAAATAATAAACTTTAAACATTACCAACAATGTTAAGGAATCTCCCAATAAACAACAAGATGATTTTAATCCTATAAAATATTAACATAAGTAGAGCCAACGAACGACGATATCACTTAATAACCGTCCTAAATGGCCATTACCCAAAGGGTAAAAATACATCCGTTTGGCGGATGAACTGAAATTTCAAGTAAAAACACAGAGACAAAATGTCCCCCAAAGAGATCATAATGCAAAAATAAGACATATGGTTTGAACTAACAACGTAAAGAATTAAAATATGTCCATGGCTTTAGGAGCCCAAATATACTAAGCCCATAGGATGTGAATTTCATTTTAATAATAGATGAGTTTAAATTTTATAATTCCAGAAACGATGATTTTGAATAAGTTAAAATTAGTTTAAGTTCAAAGGGAATTTAGAATACTCTAACATTAATCAGCTTATGACAACGTCGCTCACCTTGAAACCAGTATGTAATATGTGACTACATCACAGAAGCCTACTATTATATATCCTATGAATCTACCATATGTTATCAAGGCGGGGGAACAATATGAGAGAGAGGAGGGTAAAGGGTAGCATGCATCTAGAACATACTGGGACATGCCACGCCTCTCCAGGCGCATGTGGAAAGAACAGTTCTATTGCAACAGTAATATTGCAAAATGTTACCAAAGTTGGCCATAAGAAAATATACATGTATTTCATAAATCTCTCTCTCTACCTGAACTTTACTATTGGTTTCCCAAATTAAGGGTATTGTAATAAAACTTTATTTTTTGGACTTAGGTCGGTATAGTGGGACGCACAGGTGCTGGTAAATCATCTCTTATCTCCGCCCTGTTTCGACTGACCAGGGTGGAAGGAACCATCAAGATTGATGGTGTAGACACCAAGGATATAGGGCTGAAGGACCTACGCAGCAGGATCTCCATCATTCCTCAGGATCCCATCCTATTCTCTGGAACTCTCAGGAGAAATTTGGACCCATTTTCTGAGTTCCCAGACTACATGCTCTGGAATACTCTTAATGACGTAAGGTTTATCATTAGTCATGCTCTGGAGCTCTTAAGAATGTGGGGGTTTACCTCATTGCATGCTATAAAATACTCTTAAGGCCTACCAGACCTACCAGACTAAATTCTTTGGAACGCTCTTAAGGCTGTATGGTTTTCCAGACGTTCTTAATTATGTCGTGATTTAGTTAAATAAAGTGAATTGTAATAAATGATAAATCAATATTATCATATTAACAGATAACTTCATAAATTAATCAAAAGTAATAAAAATGTTTAAGTATGGACAACATAGTTATCATAAAAACATTCGAATATATTACAATGCGTTTAATTAGTACAATATAATAATATTATGTTAAATAAATCATCTTTATTCACCATCTTCCTTGTATCATATTGATATTTCCGTATAAAGGAATTCTGACCTAGTCGCAACAAATAACTGACCATTACAAATTAACCTTAATCTCAATCATAAAAAATCTCAGTCTATCACCATAGGATCGAAAATATTACTCTTCTAATTGAATATAGCATCAAAGCAATAGACATGTTCAAATAATAATCCGATTGCATTCGTACGGTATCTGTTTAGTTGGTTTGTATATAAATGAAAGCCTCACATGGACCAACAATGCCAAACAAATACGTAAACAAGTTAACACTCACTTCAGTGAATAAACAAATGTATATTAATGGATATTAAATGTACTCTTATTCAATCACTTACCCTCGTGGATTCCCACTTTTATGATAAAGTGGCTTGACACTGATCTATCAGAAATACTATAAGAAAATCAAAACACATATTTTATCTCCTATCACGTGATCTTATTTCTCAGTACTGCAATAAATTAATGTGGTTATGACTTAAAAGAAAGAGGAAATCTACATTCGCTAGCCATCATAAATAAATTTTATATTCCACTTCCCGCAATACCTATCGTATACGCTGAATCAATTCTAATTATGATTTCTCACAATAAAACTCAACTTTATTTATTCCTATCCATAAATCCAAACCCTAGTCAAATTCTTTAACTGTTTCAACTTCTCGTTCATGAAATTCCCTGACTAAATAATAAAACAATTAGAATTGAATGGTTTGAAAGCAAAACTTGCAAAAAGCCTGAGTGTTAGAGCTGTCATGATATTGAGGAATGTAAGATCTTTATGATACGTTCCAATATGTGTGTGTGTGTGTGTGTGTGTGTATGTGTGTGTGTGTGTGTATGTGTGTGTGTGTGCGCGCGAGAGAGAGAGATAGAGAGAGAGCTTCACTTTAGGATTAAGCTTAAAAACAACACTTTTATCACTGACTTTGTAACAATATTTTGGTATAATTGTGGTATATGTTTCTTCATATTATTTGTTTTTAACTCCAGTTTTTGTCATGTTATATTGTTAATGTTGTTCCATGTGTATCATTTATTTATTTATAATATTAATAAATTTAATTGTCAAGTTTGGTTAGTTGAAAAAGAAGGTATGAAGACTTGAACTCACCATTAAAGTCATATTATTACTATGGATTTCTAAACCAACGGTACTGTGAAACCTCATTGCGAAGAGCTCCAACCGTTATTGAACTTATTTTTTATGAAGCATAATAATATATCGTAATTATAAAAGAGATGACTCAACTTGGTAATGGTACTAGACCTTCTTCATTCTGGATCCCCAAGTGAATGATAGTTTTTACTCTTCAGGTTGGGATGAAACTCCTGTTCAGCGAGAATGATGGTCTAGAGACCAATATATCAGACGGAGGAAGTAATATGAGTGTCGGACAGCGGCAGCTCATATGTCTGGCTAGGGCCATTCTCAGGAATAACAAGATACTGCTACTGGACGAGGCCACAGCAAATGTTGATCCTCTGTGAGTAGGAATGGGAGATAGTTTAAACCATCACACTAACAAATTGATGTACTAACATCATTTGTTTCAGAGAAGCTATTACATAATATTTTATTTTTTGGGATCCGTAGGGACGAATATCTTTTAATAAAATACTAATTTCAGTGTTGGACTATTTAAGAAAGTAAAGGCTTCAAAATCAGATCAATAAGTAAAACAAACGGTATCACTACTTCAAAGTTACATATTTAGCACGAGTATGAAAACATGGTATATGAAGTTATTAATTAATAAATCTATATTTATTTTATTATATGTTTATTTAACGTATTGAAAAAAATTGTTGAACTTGCTGTTCTTAAAGTGGTTCATCACCTGAATACTCTCATGAACTCTAATAGGATCCTTACCAAGGATGTTGGGATGATGGTTGTGATATTTTGTTATCTTGTAATGTCCTCAGGACTGATGCTCTCATCCAGAAGACGATCCGTTTGAAGTTCGCTGAATGTACTGTTCTCACAGTGGCTCATCGTCTGAATACTATTATGGACTCGGATAAAGTTATCGTCATGGATGCTGGCAGGATGGTGGTAAGTTGAACTAACATTTTTGTTGGCACTCGTATCCTCTCTAAACATTGTAAACTAACTCGGTATAATAGAGTTTTGGGTAAATACTGTTCTCATTTGAATTTAGTAATACAATGGATTATGACATTATTACATACTCGCTGGAAGTGCCCAGCGTTGCACAGGTAGAAAACGAATCACTACCTTATTTAACGGCACTTATTGATAAGAGCAATGTTAGAAAGCTTCTAAACAGCAAAAACCATTGATGACGCGATTTAATTCTTCAGACTCGTAATATAATATTTAAAAATTAAAAAAAAAAATATTTATACTCTCACTATTCTCTTACTACGTATGCAACGTTTAAATTTAGAAGGTTTATTAGTTTTGAAGCTATCCACACCAGTTATTACGCAGTCTAAAGTTTCAAGCTCATAATACAAATATAAGTAAAAATAAACACCCGAGGGCTACATTTGACAGTGTCCCTAATAAATAATACAAAATGTAGGTTTTTTACGTTCCTTTGTTTTGGAGCTACCAGCACTAGTGATCACTCCAGTTTTAGACGTCAGACTTGCAATATGTGTAAAGGCCCAAACTAAGGTTATCCTAAAAGTCGATGCCCAAACCAAGTCTCCGCTTTGTATGCTTATTGATTTTAGCTACCTGATTCAGTTGTAACAATGTGTATTGTGCGAGGATTTCAATGGATGTTGACTAGTGGTAATTTAGAAACAAAATAGAATAGAAACAGGATTATTACAAACTCAAGCATATATATTTTTACTTTAACATACACTCAAAGCTGGATGCTTATATTGCATCACCAATGTTTGGAGAAATCTAAAACCAAGAACTATAGAAGGATGAAAATTGGCTAAAGCCAACGTAGGCTACATACAATAAACTCAGGCTGTGCACCTTGGGCGTATTTAATTTGTTTTTGCATATATTCAGAGCAAATTCTTAGACCATTTGACTACCGGTATGGGTAAATACCAAATCAAGAAACCTAAAAATATGAAACTTCGGATACTTTTAATAAAATTTGTTGTTCTGTACCTCGAACAAATCTTTCATAATCAATTAAATCACGCGTTTTTTACCGCTTGACCACCTGTTAAGGTAGCTTAAAAACAAAATAAATCAGAAATTTGAAATTTGAACTAGACCTATACTTAAGGAAATCTCAGACTATGTATAGAAAATACATATTTTTTTTAACTTTTGCATAGGCCTATATTACAAGTTTGACGTGGCTATTGGTGTGGATAGCTTCCAAACAAAAACACTTAAATTAAAACTTGGCATATATAGGCTTTGACAAATTACGGTCCTCACACTTAATATTACGTGACCTCTGGCAAGGATATTTCTAAATTCAAGGAAAATAGCAAGCTCAAACTTGGCACAGACTTGCGTACTTAAGGAAACTTTAGGGTGCGTTCATATTCTGTAACTTTTAAATATGTTGCGATCACTCTTTTTTTTTTATCATCGCGTATTTTTACTCATTCGGGATATACGATTATATACCTATTACGCTAATTGTCCAGAGATGAATAAGGTTGAATTTATGGAAAGTGCACCAGCATTTGCATGAAAAATGAGCGTGAGGAAACCATTTAGAAAAAAAAACCTCAGTATACCCGAATGGTATTGAACCATTATCTCCCTGTCATTGGTAGTCTAGTTTATTGCGAGAGTAGCGCCTTAGACCATGCGGCCACCAAAACGGGTATGTTGTAAATAAACGCCTTAAATCACTTGGCCACCGGTGTGACTAACTTCAAAACCAAGAAACGTAGAAGGGTGAAATTTTTCATCAATAATTATAGTTAGTGAAACATCAGAGTGTTCACCTTTGGAGAGCTTATTTTTAAATGTAGCCTATGTATCTTATTTGGGTTTCATTGTTTCATGGTTTGTTTTAAAGTCTTGTTTTGATTTATACTCTGACGGACACGAGGTAGCTTCCACGTTTTAATGTTGTCCAAACGCCAGTTCTGCGTGAGTGTGACCTGTGGCTTTGCTATAATTGAATTGGTAGGCGACCCCGGTACTTATTCATAGTCTTCAACTGTATGATCAGTTATATTAGATTTTCTCTCTACGAGGCAGAAGCAAATCACTACCCTTGTATTTTATTTTATGTAAGATATGGGACTATTTTGCAACCCAGTTATTGGTTATTTATTTGAAAATTCAGAGTTGTCAGGGGAAGGGAAACCAACACTGAATGGGAGATCTCCAGATCTAGCGCGATATTATAATATTAACAATGTAAAAATTGTCATAAACACTAACATGCAACTAAGAATGAATAGTAGATACTAAGGCATCTTAAGCTAATATACTGAATTATATTTATTACATTTAATTATAAATATAAATGTGCTATTTGAGGTAACCAGAAATTCCCCCCACCGTGGCGGGATTAAATGAAGAGAATCCCTGAAATGAAGATGGCATGTATAGTACTGCATATAGTCAAATCAATTGCCTCTTCTGCGGGCATTTATCTCAAAACGTAATAGAGAGCATTTGCGTGACCTTACAAATATTTGCGTAACACTTCTGTAGCCGCCCGATCAGGTTTTAAAAATATAACATTTCGGTGTCACTTCAATTGGCGCCCAACGTGGAGTTTATTTCGTGTATTTTCAAATTGCACCCAACGTAGGGATGTTTATTAGAAGGTTATAAGGGGCATTTCGGATACTTCAATAGAGGCCCACCGCGTGGCGTATACCATGTCACATAAAGTTGTTTTTTTTTTTTAAAAAAAAGCCCAAGGTATTATAAATTATGTTTCCCTTAATACATATTTGAAGTTTCAGTTTTTATAGGTTTTATGATTTATGATTTATTTACACAGTTGGTCACTTGGCCTAAGGCTTTAAGTTCTCTACATATAAAAAACATACCACAAATGTGTACTGTACATACGTCCAAACATTTCCTTAAGCAGGCAAGCCGATGGAAAGTTTCAACTTTCTGTGAGCCACCCGAACCGGCGCTCAAGCGCTCTAAGACGTTAGGCTCTCAAAGGTTTTTAAAAATAATTATCAGGTTTCCTAAAATAACGTAAATAAGTATGCGAGCTTTCATCCCTATAAGTTTCTTGGTGTTGGAACTATTCGCACTTGTGGTCGTGGGCTAAGGCATTAAGCTCTGAATCAAATACCTTTTAATGGATAAATCATCTGTTTGTCTGAACAAAATTATCTTTGAAAGATAAAATCAAATAATGAATTTCCCTACTAATGCGAATACGAAACAACAAACCAAACTGAACTAGTCTCTCTTTGGATTTAAGATTAAACTTTCTGCTGTAATTTATATTTGGATTTGAAGATGATATTTACTTTCTTTAGACCCTTCTGGGGAAGAACTATTGTAGTACTAAAAAAAATTGAGCTCGATATTTTGAATATTGACACCTTAAATCGAGAAAATGGTTATCGTGTTGCGGTTTCTCTGTGTGTCTGTATCACGGCCTAGAGCCGAAATAATTTTGCAGATCGAGCTAAAATTTGGTATCTAGGTTTTTCATAGGGTTCCCCCAAGGGCGTTTTGTAATTAGATATCCAACTCTAAAATTAAGGAAAAATAGAGAAAATTTTTTTATTTTTTTCCAAATTCACTTTAACAATTTTGATTGAATTTAGCATCCAGGCATTGTTTAACAATACAAATAAAATGGCAGTACTTGTTTTCCCATGAAAATTACTTTAAGGGTACGTACATCAGCAGAAATTTACAATTTTTGATCGTATCTCCGCAACTATTTGATATACGAAATAACTTATCGTTGTAAAGTTTGTAGCGTTTGGCTACAAACCTAAAATAATCGCCTAAGAAAAATGTATACAACTTACCCCGTTTCACCGGCCCTGCATCTAAAACTACGAGTCGGGAAGAAAACATAAGCACTACCGAGCATAAGCACGCCACGAGGAAAACTAGCCGCTGCTCTCAAGTTTCGATCGGCAACCACCAAAGCACGCCATACAAACATGGACAAACCAAAGAGCTTAAGATGCGAAGAGATGTTGTTCTTCCGCGTTCTCGAAGCGTCGGGATGTTTGGAGTATATGGTAGAGGTTTCTGTAGTCATGCGCAACCCCCCCTTTGGTGATCCATATGTTTACCCCCACCTTTTATCCCGTTCTCCAATGTTCTCTGGGGGTTTGCCTATATATGTCCGGCGAGGCTATGCATGGCCACTCTTGGATTTATTTTGGACAAAGGTATTGGAAGCTAAGGCCTCGGGATTGTTAAAATGTAAGTTCTAAATTCTTTTTCGACTTAAGGTTTTTTTTTCTGGTTATTAATATTCATTTACCTTTTAATGTTTCAAAATTCTATTTTGGCTTCATTATATTAACTTTGTAACGAGGGACGTATGATATATGTAGATTTTGATCAGTGTTAAACTTTGGGTCAATGAATTTGTATGGATCTCAATACTTTATGGAAATCGATAGTTAATTATTATTATTAATATTATTATTATTAGCACCGCGTCTTACTACCCGTTCGGGTTATACGCACTTACGCTAATGTGTAATGAAATGGTAGGGTGATTGTGAGATGAAATGGAGGACCTACAGTTTAACGTGGAATCCGAACCACGATGGAGGCCTGGCACTCCCCACAGTCACAAGTTGTGATTAATACACAACTTTTCAGAGGTGAAGGAAGGGTTAGGTAATCAGATAAATCTGTGCCAAGACCGAGGATTGAACCCCGGACCTCCAGCACAGAAATCCGACACCTTACCCCTAGAGCACCAGGTCACCCGGTAGTTAATTAATTTATGTGAATATCGATACTTTATTTATTATTGAGACTATCGGTTATTTTGTAAAGATATCTCTCGACCTAATTGTGAGACTGAAGAGATATTATTATGATGGTTATTATTGGTAATTTTGGGACTATATTTTCTTTAACGAGGATTTTTGACAGTTTTAAAAA
Source organism: Timema douglasi (assembly GCA_901482245.1). Classification (NCBI taxonomy): domain Eukaryota; kingdom Metazoa; phylum Arthropoda; class Insecta; order Phasmatodea; family Timematidae; genus Timema; species Timema douglasi. The sequence goes on from CABEEJ010000507.1 coordinate 73,372, forward strand.
AGAAAACATAGACAAATTTCACCTGTAGTTAAAATGTTTACTCTGGGAATGCCTATTGGCCGTACGACAGTACGACTTTAGTGTATAATGGGAATATGTATAGAAGTATAAGGAATAATGAAGGAATTTTCGAGGACTTATGTTGTAACTTATGAAGGTAGATATGAAATTCGTAATGCATATTTTGTATTGACTAAGATCACGTACCTTTACAAACTGGTTAGGTGAGGAAATAATTAATTTAGTTATTATTGTTCTCTTCTAATATAATTGTCTTAGAGCTAAAACCGTATTTAACTATGATATTGTTTTTTGCTTCAAGCATTTTAATTCATAATGAAAATCTTTTCCCCAACTCTACGGCTATCTTAATCATTTTTAAGATATATATAATGTGTCTATGTTTTCTTTTTTAAAACTGTCAAAAATCCTCGTTAAAAAACATAGTCCCAAAATTACCAATAATAACCATCATAATAATATCTTTTCAGTCTCACAATTAGATCGAGAGATATCTTTACAAAATAATCGATACTCTCAATAATAAATAAAGTATTGATATTCACATAAATTAATTAACTACTGGGTGACCTGGTGCTCTAGGTGTAAGGTGTCGGATTTCTGTGCTGGAGGTCCGGGGTTCAATCCTCGGTTTTGGCACAGATTTATCTGATTATTTATTGAATTTATTTAATGATTATCATTTGAATAAGTTTGAACAATATATATATATATATATATAGTTCAAACTTATTCAAATGATAATGCTTATACTTATATATTTAATTATTATACTTTTAAATAAATATCAACAAAGCTACTCTAAGTCTTTTCAATGCTAAAAATAGACTTAATACCCTTAGGTTTTGTGTGTTTTGGTATATCTTTAGTTTGGGTACATAGCTATATATTTAATTTTCCTTGAGGGTAACCGTCATTATATTATTCCCGCAACTGGTGCGAGTTGCGTGGTTTCTGGGTTTTGAAGGACAATCTCAGACATTCAATAAACAAGAACTCCAGCCGCTCACTCCAATTGCTTTTTTTTATTTGTGATTTGCACCTCCTATTAAGTGATGATGTTGCTAAGGACGGTTCAAGTTGTAGTACTATCAAGAATAAACCGCTTTTATTTTGAATATATTTTAATAAACTCAATAGTTTCTGAACAAATGCATATATTTTTGATGGCATACTTCTGAATATCTAAATTGATTATTATGCTCATCTTTTCTCACTTTTTCTGTAACCAAGTGTATTATTTCATCTACGCTCTTTGGGGGAATTTATATTATTTAATTTCATAAATCTCACGAGTTTTTATCAAATTTATTTCTTTTCAGATAAAAGAGAAAATCTGTGCGGTGCACCTTTCCGGTTGTTTTTTTTCCTTGGTGATTTAACTATACAGAGAACAAATTATTACTGCATTCAATAATTCATGACTATTATTGTTTGATTAAATTATACGAATTACTCCATATCTTTATTTTAAATAAAAACAAAGTCCTACCATGTTTATATATGTTTACAGTATTCTTAGATCTAAATAATTTATATTGACGTATTTATATGAACGTTATTGAAAATAATATATATTTTGATTACCGAAATTGATTACTTCATTAATGTAAAAGCAACAGAAAAGTCCCAAGATTATCTTATTCTGTTCACAGGAATACGATCACCCTTATAAACTGCTACAGAATCGAGATGGCCCGTTCTTCCAGTTGGTTCAACAGACAGGCTCCTGTACGGCGCACCAGTTGAGCCAAGTAGCCCTGGAGGTGAGTCAAGCTCAAGTCCCACGGATAGTCATTACTGGCACTAGACATACCAGTAGTAATAAAAATAAGTATCGTGAAAATAAAGGTATTTGTATTGATGTTATATATTTTTGTTTTCTTGTTTCAGAACTACTTGAACAGAAATGTGTAGCATCAGAGTCAACCTACCGTTTATCTTAGTTACCCATTATAAGTGGCCGATATATCTTGTACTAAACATACCAATAAAACAAATCACTAACAAAGAGAAGTGTATTACTTACTCGTATTTCTTAAAATTGGCATGAAATATATATTTTTACTGTTGCTTTGTTTTCAAGGGCCTAACTATCTATCTCATCCTCCTCCTGCATTACCTATACCCTGATTTTGATAGTAGGAACAGTATCTGGTAATTACTAAGGTTAATAAAACGATTTTAATATATTCATACATATCAAGTCAAGTTATCTGCAGCTGTAACTTTTGGTAGATATTATTAATACCTTAAAATTACATTAATAATATTGTAAAATGTTATTATTGTTGGCTGCAATAAAATATGTTTAAATTTTCTAAATTATTCTTCTAACCAAAATAATGATATACCTACTTAAGTTTTTAAAGTTCAAGCAGGTTGTCTAATTTTATCAATCAAATAAAGTAATGATTATATGTGACTAATAGGTAGTAGAATAGAATCAACAAGCCCGGGTCTGGGGGATGATTTTATATTATTCTAGCAGCATTGCAAGGCTGCGCACAGTAAACAAGTCAGCAAGAAGCTATCAGAATGGAATAGCCAAAAGGAACATAAGCAGTAACTAGATCGTTTTTAGCACTTTAACAACTAATGCTTATATTAGACTTTCGCATCTTCTTATAATCATTAAAATCCTTGAATATGTAAATATAAAGCTAAAACCTCTATATTGTGACCCCAACCAAAACACGCTGCGACCCCCAAGTTTGAAAAGGCTTATCTACTAGAACACAGTTGGAAGCAATATTTAACAACTAGTAAGCTCCCGGAGATGTAAAACTCTCTCGTCACTTAATCAAAAAATTAGCAATTTGGCCATGTTTATTTAAAAACATTTTTAACTGTAAAATAAAGCAATAAAAATGGAATTTATCGATATATCTACAGTATGTTGATACCTGTCGACCTGCTTCATAATATCATGGAAGTTGCTCTAAAATGTTAATATTAGTACGTGAATAAACTATTCAAAACTTATTGTAATTATTAGCTCGTGAGGCTGAAGGGGCTTCCCCTAACATTTTATTAATCACACTATGGCAAATCAGAAATCAGCACGCTAAACAACATGTTTATACAAAATGCCATGCAAATCTAAAACTAAATAATGAATTTAAATGAGGTTCCCAAATTTGAAAATGTTAAAGGGTGAAAAAATAATATATTTTTTGTTTAATGTAGTTTACTTAATCAAATGAAAAATTATAAGAGTTTTAACAATGTAAAACAGCCCTATTACTCCTCTTTCTTCATTGTTGCTTTGATCCTATTCAAATTGCTTTCGTGAAAGCCTATTTTAATAAACAATGAAATAAGATAAATCAGTTCAATTCAAACTAATATGGATACTTGATAGAAATATTAGTGTGTATTTCAGAAGTCAAACATTAAAACTAGCCTCAATGTTCTCGTTTCATCAGTCAGAGCTTTCGATAAGAAAACAATAAAATGTTACATAACGTTCACTGCATTTATGCCTTCGAAATTTAATGAGGCCCTAATTAAGGCATTGGCTGTACAACATATGATAATTTGAATCATAAAACTGCTACAGTCTAGCAGCCACGAAAGTCACAGCTAAAAACACTAAACCATAAATAAAACATTGGTTGACAATGCTGACACTTCAATCATTTCTGGCTGAGTGAAATTTGGGCAGTTCATGTTCCCTTACGATTTGTTTCCATACCGCATTCGGCACAAACTCACCAGCCGTTGTCTCTGCCTACTGAAAACGGCGCTACTAGACTACTTGATTAACTAAGATTTCTACAATCTACTAAACAAGAAATCTCTTTTAAATGTTTGACAATTTTTTAAGTTGGGATTCTTTTAGAATAGGCATCAACCGTTGGGAAATTTTAAATTTGTCTGTACAAGTTTGTGGTTAAGGACTTTCATAATAGAAAGTAATGGGGTACATAATAACCCTAGAATTTCCCAACTCCAGATCTCAAATCTCACAAAATTCCAAACTTTCAAGCTTTTATACAACATTTGGTGGGGGGGTGTCCCCCCCCTCCCCCCGAACCCACCCCGGCGTGACACCCTGCTTACCTTCCACATTAGTTTTTGTAGTTGCTGAATAAATATACATTCTACATACAAGTAACCAATTCTCATATTTTACTCTAAAACAATGTGTGACCTTGATGATTAGATAGTTTTAACTTTATATATACCAATCATTAACTGATTGAGCTAATTCAACTGATATTGTATAATCATCCAAATTGAAACGTTGCAACCCCGTTCTATATTTAAACTTAATCTATAAAATGGGTTGATTATGGTTGAGGTGAAAATTGGTAGGTAATAATTTCATATAATGTAGTTTCACAACTTTTCCAAACGCAAACTCTAGTTCCTAGCTTCATGACTTCTCATTTACATAATATCTCGTTAGGATAAATAGTTAAATGGCTTATTGCCAGCTCATTTGCAATAAAACATTCACATATTATTGTGAGTGAAACCCCGAAAGAGATATAAACCTCTGAAGGTTCTTACTGACCAAGGATAACATGTGACTTTATTTTGTGGATAGACACAAGATTTATATCTTACTCTCTCTCTCTCTCTCCCTTTCTATCTCTTGGTGTCAGTTAAAAGCATGATGATGTCATGTAATTAAATAAAATACCGCATCAATGATGTTACCTGTATAATGTCATGGTGGTTATTTCGGCTAGATGTTGGCCTTGGCTCGTGGTTTTTGTGTGACGTAGTGTGATGTGTTCCTTACAACCTGAGCTGAGCTAGCTAACAAAACTGCCACAGTCCTACGCGTCTAGTCACGTCCATCAGCAGATTTAGAGAGAGCATGTGCTCTACTCACAATCTTACGGGGTTCCAGTAGTGTCGTTTAAGAACTGTCCCGCGGAATTACCGTAGTGTTGGTTAGGTGTTTTCTTGTACAGAACAGTATTGATCAGAGATTAGGTTAATTCAATCCATCACGAGGTAACAAGAGACCATGAGGTTTGAGGTTTCTTTTATGCTTCTGGCCCTTAGCGGCTGGAGCCCTCAAAGTGAGGCAGCCAAGAAACTTCGTAAGTAACACATCTTCTATTGAAATACGCCACTGAGAAAACCTTTTAAAAATACTATCAGAGTAGAGCATTGTTTTTATTAATATACACTACTGAGGATACTTATCAAAACACTGTCACAGCAGAACACTGCTTCCATTGAGATATACCACTGAATATACTTATTAAAACACTCTCACAGCGGAACACTGCTTCCATTGAGATACACTACTGAGGATACATATTAAAACACTGTCACACCAAAATACTGCTTCCATTGAGATACACCACTGAGGATACTTATTAAAACACTGCCACGCCAAAATACTGCTTCCATTGAGATATACCACTGATTATACTTATTAAAACATTGTCACATCAGAACACTGCTTCCATTGAGATATATCACTGAGGATACTTATTAAAACACTCTCACAGCGGAACACTGCTTCCATTGAAATACACTACTGAGGATACTTATCAAAACACTGTCACATCAGAACACTGCTTCCATTGAGATATACCACTGAGCATACTCATTAAAACACTGCCTCACCAAAAGACTGCTTTCATTGAGATACACCACTGAGGATACTTATCAAAACACTATCACAGCAGAACACTGCTTCCATTGAGATATACCACTGAGGATACTTATTAAAACACTGCTACGCCAAAATACTGCTTCCATTTAGATATACCACTGATTATACTTATTAAAACACTGTCACAGCAGAACACTGCTTCCATTGAGATACACCACTGAGGATACTTATTAAAACACTGTCACATCAGAACAATGCTTCCATTGAGATATACCACTGAGGATACTTATTAAAACACTGCTACGCCAAAATACTGCTTCCATTTAGATATACCACTGATTATACTTATTAAAACACTGTCACAGCAGAACACTGCTTCCATTGAGATACACCACTGAGGATACTTATTAAAACACTGTCACACCAAAATACTGATTATATTGAGATACACCACTGAAAATTTTTATAATAAATTATATAGCCTATATATTACATATATATAATAAAATATATAATACTATGCATGTAATATATATGTATATATGTGTATTTCAACTATTTTGGTGATAAATTATGTGAGTACTATTCCTAGAAAAAAATATTTTCTATTTTCAGAGAAATTTAAGACATTTACATCATATTTGTTATCTTTTTACTATTACTATATTTTTCATAATTATTCTTTTTATCCTCTGCATCCATGTATCCTGGTAAATGTTCCAATATACTGTAGATACAAATATTTTATTAACAAAGAAAAAAGTTATTTTTAATTAAATGTATTATTTATTTGATCATATGGGTATCTACTTTCACAATTTTTACTAAGCTTATATTGCATTGAGTAAATTTTTCTTTTTATCACTTCTTAGTACACACAAAATTTAATTTAATTTTAAGACTTAAGATATTAAATATAAGATAAAATAATAAAATTGTAATCATTGCCTCACTGGCAACATAATATAGAATTTTCTTTTGCACCTTTTTCTTTTTCAATATGTTTTAATGTACTTTCCTACCACATTCCTATTTAACACTCAAGTCTGATAGTTTATGAAATTATTCTATTAAAATCTATCAAATCGTCTAGATTATTTCATAGCAACAAATTGTAAAACTTACAAGATTTTACACACACATTAAATTTAATATAGACATATATAATTAGTTTGATTTACGTATCTCAAACAACAGATCAAACCTATTTTAAATTTTTGCATATTTTTCGGTTCTTACACTGTACATTTTTTCGTACACCAAATGCTTCTGTGTGAAAATTATTTTAAATATTTATTGCATGAGCCAGGGGGTGTCAGTTGATATCATTCGGGGGGAACAAGGATTCACTATGATTGTTATGTTTCTCGGGATCTATAGAGAAGGAATATATGGGATAGCATTCTATAAATATCAGCCATCACACCAATATCCATCATTGAGTAAAAGGCGCCTTGAAACGTTGGAGCTTACTTCAAAATTCTGTAAACTCGTTTACTTAAGATAGAGTGATTATTCTCTTTTAATTATGAAGCCACAACATGGGCTGTAAGAATATCCTATAGATAGATAATTATTGGAACCATATAACTAATGGTAGCGAATATTTTACACAAATATCAAGTAATCCATGCACTTTTTAATTTTTATCACGTTGTATTGTCAATACGGTTATTCTAAACTCAAATTACCTTCTCTTATAATCCATAAAAAATTTAATGCACTTTAAAACGATGGATGTTTAACATTAATACATTCACTTTGTAGGTACAGTAGCCCCATAACTTCTTTGGTGCTGACTGACAGCTCACAGCTGACTTTTGACAGTCAATATTTAGGTATATACCTAAATTTTGACTGTCAAAAGTGACATATGCTAAACACTTGTTTTTGCAGATCATCTGGTTCGGCGTAGGGGTACGTAATTTGGTCTGGTAACTTTTTTAAGCTGTCAGTCAGCACCAAAGAAGCCATGGGGCTACTGTAGCTCAAGAGTGGACAATAACCCAGGTGACCGTTATTGACTGATTATGCGACAGTGCTTTATGGATGTATTTGTATGTAATTAAAGAACAAGTGTATGTACATAAGTAATGTTAGTCAACCCTTATTTATTTAAATGTTTAAATTTTAATCTAAAAAATTGTCTGTTGATGTAACTATGAAGCAACTATCCCATGAAGAAAATTTGATAGTAAGAAAAATTGCAATAATTCATGGTCGGTTCTCGCAATCCTAGTCTTCATCATTGTCAGTTTCTGCTCCATAGTAGCTTTCGTTATCATCTGACGTTTCTTATACTTCATTTTCACATTTGATAAGCTTACACGTGTCTGTGCACCTGAGGCAGTTCTTCAAACATTGACAAAAGGGTAGTTTGCAGCTTTTATAACAGCTGCAAGCTAGTAGATCTAAAATAGTTTCAGGTGCAGGTTGTCCATTTACCAGGTCTACAACCAACTGGTCTTCCCAATTATCCTTAATAATTGTCCTTCCATTTCAAAAGGCCTTGGTGTTTTTGGATCATTACGTACACGGAGGTAACAGGAGACTTTTTATTTCACCTTTCGTTGTACAAAAATATTATATCTTAAGTTATTCACTCTTTTAGTATTTGCGATCGGTGCAAACAGATTACATGTGAATACTTCAAGAGCGTCCTTTAAGTTTTCGGATAGCTCCCACTGTTCACGTAACTGCTTGACTGAGTTTTGCGCATCCTTATCATTGCACATAATATTATATACTTTCAGTTTGCCTTTTCCAGCAAATGCACTTACAGAATCAGATCCAGTGAATGAATGTAATCCAAGAAGAGCCTAGCATAAATATTCAACAATAAATGTAATAACACTCTTAATATCAAACCCTTTTGTTCACACTTTATTGCCGCATTTCTTAAATAACCTACTTTTCTTAGAGCCTTGAAAGGCTAGACACATAATTAACTCATCTGTATCTTCAGAGGTAATCACAACACTTTGACTGCCATTTTTATTGCATTAACAATCGTCCATCAGGCTCTTTATGAGTACTATACAGTTCAGGAAGATTTTCGCAGCTATGATATATTGTTCTTTACCAAGCTTAATACACTTTAATTTCAAATGCAAATACACTGATTCCTGCTTTGCCGCAGATCCGAATATACCACGAATTTGGATATGCCATGGTTTCAGATATGCCATGGATTCGTATATATCGTGGGCCTTTCTTCATCTCCGTGCCCTTGAAAGGAAAATGTATGCAGCTTGTTTAGCAAAAATCTGGTATTAAAAAAAATTATCTCATTAAAAATAAACAATAAATTAATGAGTGTTTAAAGAAATGATTACATAAATTGGCTAAATATTTTGATGGCTACTTATTGTATTGTTTTACGTAAAAATTAAATAATTTTCAAAACTTGTGTTTGTACTGTGCACACCGTATGTACTGTAGCTTTATAAGCAACTTTACCGGCAACCTGCTAGTGTTTGCAGTCGTTATATTTATCGTCGTACTCAATAGGGTGATATTAGAAGAGTTGTTGGTCTATTAGATCATCAGAATTGAGAAAATAACTGAATAATCGGTTATTGTGTGGCTGTCTTTTAACGCGAGTCGGTTCCCTGTATCCACAAACCTGCATTTTAACCGGGGAGGGGTGTACTGTATATGTAAGAAACATAATTCTATAAATGGTGTTAAATGAAATTATTTGCAAAAAATTTAACACAATATTTTAATTTTTTTATCACACAACACTTTTTATTGTCAATTAGTGGCTAATTTTTATATAACAGGTTTGCGAGTCCAAGTTTAATGTTCTAAAGATTTAATATAAATATTGTGAAGTTCTTTATTTTTAAGTAATTACAGCTATGCTACACCAGAACACTGCTTCTATAGAGGTACACCCCTGAGGAGACTTCTTATAGCACTGTCACGTCAGAACACTGCTTCCATGGAGATACAGCCCTGAGGAGACTTCTTATAGCACCGTCACGTCAGAACACTGCTTATATACAGGTACACCCCTGAGGAGACTTCTTATAGCACCGTCACGTCAGAACACTACTTCTATGGAGATACAACCCTGAGGAGACTTCTTACAGCACCGTCACATAAGAACACTGCTTCTATGGAGATACACCCCTGAAGAGACTTCTTACAGAACTGTCACGTCAGAACACTGCTTCTATGGAGATACACCCATGAGGAGACTTCTTACAGAACTGTCACATCAGAACACTGCTTCTATGGAGATACGACCTTGAGGAGACTTCTTATAGCACCGTCACATCAGAACACTGTTTCGAGATACAGCCCCGAGGAGACTTCTTATAGCACTGTCACATCAGAACCCTGCTTCTATGGAGATACGACCCTGAGGAGACTTCTTATAGCACTGTCACGTCAGAACACTGCTTCTATGGAGATACAACCCTGAGGAGACTTCTTATAGCACTGTAACGTCAGAACACTGCTTCTATGGAGATGCAACCCTGAGGAGACTTCTTACAGCACCGTCACATCAGAACACTGCTTATATGGAGATACACCCCTGAGGAGACTTCTTATAGCACTGTCACGTCAGAACACTGCTTCTATGGAGATACACCCCTGAGGAGACTTACTTATAGCACTGTCACGTCAGAACACTGCTTCTATGGAGATACAACCATGAGGAGACTTCTTACAGCATCGTCACATAAGAACACTGCTTCTATGGAGATACACCCCTGAGGAGACTTCTTACAGAACTGTCACGTCAGAACACTACTTCTATGGAGATACAACCCCGAGGAGGCTTCTTACAGCACCGTCACATCAGAACACTGTTTCTATGGAGATACACCCCTGAGGAGACTTCTTACAGCACCGTCACATCAGAACACTGCTTCTATGGAGATACAGCCCTGAGGAGACTTCTTATACCACTGTCCCGTCATAACACTGCTTCTATGGAGATACACCCCTGAGGAGACTTCTTACAGCACCGTCACATAAGAACACTGCTTCTATGGAGATACACCCCTTAGGAGACTTCTTATAGCACTGTCACGTCAGAACACTGCTTCTATGGAGATACACCCCTGAGGAGACTTCTTAGAGCACCGTCACATCAGAACACTGCTTCCATGGAGATACCCCCCTGAGGAGACTTCTTATAACGCCGTCACATCAGAACATTGCTTCCATGGAGATACGACCCTGAGGAGACTTCTTATAGCACTGTCACGTCAGAACACTGCTTCTATGGAGATGCAACCCTGAGGAGACTTCTTACAGCACCGTCACATCAGAACACTGCTTCTATGGAGATACACCCCTGAGGAGACTTCTTACAGCACCGTCACGTCAGAACACTGCTTCTATGGAGATACACCCATGAGGAGACTTCTTATAACACTGTCACATCAGAACACTGCTTCTATGGAGATACAACCCTGAGGAGACTTCTTATAGCACTGTCACATCAGAACACTGCTTCTATGGAGATACAGCCCTGAGGATACTTCTTACGGCACAGTCACATCAGAACACTGCTTCTATGGAGATACACCCATGAGGAGACTTCTTACAGAACTGTTACACCATTAACACCGATTAAATTGAGAATCAACATTGCTCACTCAATTATTATTTTAAATTTACTTAAAATAGAGTGTAGAAAAACAAATAATCATAACCAACATTTAAGTATTCTATAATAAATAAATTTAAAGTACATAATTTATAAATTACTTGAATTAATACAGAATAAGAGATAGTAAAAACTGAAATAACATTCTAATATCTAGACATTTAATAGGAAGCTTAAGCTAATTTTCATAAAATATAACAGAAAATTAAGTTGTTTTTTTCTAAAAATATTATAGACTCTTTCAATTTATGTCAGAGCGCGTAGCTGATTAAGATAAATAATATACAAATTAATAAAGTAATATTATAGAAAAAAGGGTAATAACTACAATCCATGCCTTAGAATATAAATTAGATCCATGGCTGGAATTAGTAGTTCTAAGGTATTCCTAAATGCTATAGAAGTTGTAATAAATTAATACCTAGGATCAATACCTATCAATCATTACAAAATGACCAATAAATTGTAGTAAAATAATAAAAGGTTGCAGTGACTATAAACAATTGCTTGATGCTATGTAAGTACTAAATATTTTACTAGGAGTAGTGATTATAATCCATTTCTTCATGTCATAGAAGTATTAACTAGATGAGAGAGAGTAGTAATAATAAACCATTATTTTATGCCATAGTGTAATTAAATATATAATTAGGAGCAATAATTTAAGAACATTCCTTCTTACAGCACCTTCCTCCCCAAAGATCTAGTCAAAGTAGCACATATACCTACTAACCTCATGCCTAAATGAGTATCTAATGACAAAAGCTGGCAAAGCTTCATTTATTTGTAGAACCAATAAAATACATGGAACTCTTATTCATAACTTTGGGATTTGATAATAAACTAGTTAAAAAACACTAATTATCCTTTATTTTACATTTACAATAGAAACAATTGTAACACAAATATAACCATTTAGAAACTGGGAACACAAAATTGCTAGTAAGCGACTACAGTATTTTGTTTTATTTTCAGCCTCGTACATAACCCCCTGCTCCGTGAACCTCAACCTAAATGAATGTGCCAAGAGGCGAGGAAACGAAGTGATTCCGACAATTGTTAAAGGTACTCATCACCATTTTATTATTATATGCTGAATTATTATAGTTTTAGAAGGGTTTTTGTGATTAAATACTTCTTTTGAAAAATGATAAGTTTACCTGAAAATGTTACACTTCTTCAAAATCCCTTCCTCTTATCATAACATCGATTAAAATATACAAATAGCCCGAATCCTATTGTCCCTAGTTAGGATCAAATCAGACTTAAATACAGAAAACGGGTGTGGTCACAACAATTATACACCAGCCACACAGATTAGAAGAATGTCGTTGCATAAAACAATGCATGAACGTAATATTATTACAATAATGACCCCGCGATAACTTTAAACGACCATTACAGATTTGTGCATGAAGTTTTTTTTTGTAACCACACCTTACTAACCGTTCGGGTTGTAAGCATTTGTGCGGGAGTAGATACCCACATATGTTATTAAAGTTTGCGTTGATATCTCCATGACCTAATATAGGTATATACATATTAGTAAGGTAAATATTATCAGTAATAAAGAACCAAATACACATATTAATGGGAACTTTAAGAAAGCACGAATTTATTTCAAGAATATGGGATAATTTAGATTATAATCTTATGCTTATGTTTTAGATTTTTCATTTACCACTGTGATTTTTTTCATGAGCTCACCAAATAACTTTTTGGTTAAGTTCTTAAAAATATCGTCCTTATTATCCCATTCCTTTAAATGAAATTGTATTTACCCTCGTCATACTGTTCGTTTAGGCCTTACAGGAGACACCGACCATATTTCCCAATCATAGTTTAAAGAGTTTAGTCTGAAATGTCATTAGAACCCGTGTTGTGTGTCAGGTGACAGGGAGTACAATATCCCAGTACTTGACCCGCTCCTGGTGGAGGAGATCAGAGTTGAGGAAGGTTCAGATAACTCCCCCACGAGACTCTCCCTCGTCTCCAAGAAGATCATGATCCGCGGGTTAGCGGGCGCTCAGCTCCTTGACGTGCGGTGAGTACACTCCACTTCCTTATCTCAGGTACACTCCCCTTAGCTCACATGAAACAGTCTGCTGTACTCCACAGCACTTCAATCTACAAACCGTATAAAGATACTCTCATCAAAAAGTGACGCTTCTAACTACAATAAAATATACTTATGTATGTTCACTACGCACTTGAGGCTATGTCCAAAAACCTAATTGAATCACTACCTAGACGTGCGCTCACAGACAGGGACTTAACTACTAATGCACATACACTTTAAATTCCGAATTTTCGTGGTGTTTTTAGGCGCGATCAATAACCCCAAAACTGAGATTTAATGAATGCGGTATTTTTAATTTGGATAGTAATTCTGGACCTAGCTCATATTTGGTGGTAAACAAGGAGCAGGGCACGAACTTAGAATACTTTGAGAGTTATGGTGATTTAAATCCTCCCAAGGAACTTGTCCGTTATCTTAAATATAGTAGTATAGAATACAATTATAAACGTTATCAAAATACTTAATTTTGCATGCAGTTATGTCCTCTTTTTTTACTTAAATAATTAGACATTTAACAAAGTTCATCAGATGTCTCTGACACGCTGAGTGTAGTTAGCTCACATTTGATCGCAAAGGATCTCTGGAGGAGGAGGAATGGGTTAATTGGTTTGATTCATTTTCAAACGTTAAATTCGGTACCCAACATTTACAGTAAAAATCAAAACTTTTATTGTGATAATTAAGTAGCCGATATAAAATACCCGAGGAAGCTTATGGACTCGTCGAACTGGCCCAATATTTAAAGTGAATTTTAGTTGTTGATCGAGTCACTATTATCGGAAATCCAAATACTTTACGATGCATCATAGTCCGTGGTCAAGAGCTCGATTTCACCATCGATGTTACTTTTGGCTCTTCTCTAGGATTTAAAAAAGTTAAATTGGAACCCAAAAGTCACATATATCTCCGAAATCGGTTTAATTCTGCGGGTAAATGTGGTCAGAATCAATTGTAATATTGCCAACGCGTCTTACATTAATAGGAAGCGGACCAATAGTATACATTCTTTCTTCCCGCTTACTCCTAACGGATTTAAGATTGTTGAATTCCCACAAATGTAATATTATATGCCTATATCTGACCAAATAAATGACAGAGTAAACGTTACCCTTGAAGACGAAAGAGGAGATCTTGTCAATTTTCGTGGAGAATAATTTCTCTTAGATTGCATTTGAAATGTTTATGAAAAAGTGGGTGTGGTATTTAATAAAACAAGGGACATTGATATAAAAAATAAAACATCAGACGTTTATCACTGAAAATGTTAAAACCTGTAAGAAGGAAGCTATTAAAATATCTCAGTTATACTCTGAAGGGAAAAAGTCGCAGATTTTAGAAGTGGGAGGTAAAGTTGTTTTCGATGATTCTTTAACAAGCTTCAAGTACCATTATCATCTATCTTACTCAACTTTTTCTTTTCGTTACAACAGGAAAATTCCTATTCAGTAGAAAGCTGTGTATATGATACTTCATCGAAGTTTACTTTTGATACGGGGAAAACAGTTACTATTAAACGGGAATGCGGGAAGAACCACAAGGATCGCGGATAACGGAATACTCCACTTGTTAGATCGAATAAGTTATGAACTAAACTGACTCGAAGTCGACCAATATAAAGATCCAGAGTAACAGCCACTATAAAAAATCACTTCTAATTTTTTCTGAGTGAAAGAGCTTTCTATAATAACACTGGCTGGAATATCGAAGCGGATGACGCGATACTGGTTCATGAAGCCACCGGATACTTTGAAATACACATCCCGTTAAAAATGATATCAAGATTATTCGAGGACTGCAATCGAATCCCAATCAGTGCTGAACATAAACTTATTCTTAGAAGATCTTCCTCGGACAGTAACGCCCTTATTGCGGCTGACCCGACCACCCATTCAGCAATTACATTATGGTTAATGCCCCATGTTATAATTAATGATTCCAATAGATTAAAACTACTCACTCTGGTGAAAAATAACATTAAACGGAAATACATTTCCGCACCTGGGAGTTATACGAGTATCCAACTCTTCCGCAATCTTCAATTCTTGTATGGAATGTGAAGGTGGACTCTCGTTTAGAAAGTCCTCAAGACGTAATTTTAGGAATCATTCTACTGTTCACAATCGCAGTTGTTCTGATCAATGTAATTTGAAAAGCGGCAAAGTTAAACTTATCTCTGAAATATTTCCATACGCCAATTTAAACGTCAAACTCAATGAATACCAATTCTCAAAACTATATTTTATGTATGCTAATTTCCAAAGGTCATATTACGATTGAGAATCAACTCATTTGCTCTCGCCCATTAATTCCAGAGATATGGTCTCCCTCGTAGTTTTTGATTGCACTAATTAGAACGAAGCTGTCAAGTCAGATGCAATTAATATCATATTAAATTATTAGCTTTCGGCAAACATGTCTGCAAACACTTCCACTTTCTGTCTCATTATTCAAGACACAATTGTGGGATACTCACCTCTAACAAATAAAGTCGTTAAGAAGGTATAACCCCGGTAAGCAAAATAGTATGTTTTAGTGTCACAGTGTTTATTGACGTGCAAAGATACTTATTGAATTGGAATTTATTTTTGAGGTGGCCTGTGTATACCCGCATTTACTACCCCTGTGCGAATGGTCGAAATTGTCAAACGAGGAAAAGGCAACATGTCGGTGGTTGACTAAAGAAAGATCACGGACTCAAATGGCAACCCGAGAACACACCGTTATTAAATTTAATATATATTAAATACCCATCTTAAGAGTTAGCGATTGACATCATTCAAAGAGTTAAGCAAAGTACGCTGGATAAAAAAGTATTTCGGGTGGAAAAGTATGACGTCATCACCCTTGAAGATTATGGAAGTCTAGTATTAAAAACTCTAAGAAGTAGCGGGGATGCCAAAAAAATTTGGTCATGCTCCAACCGGCTGGCTGTGCGCACCTCAAAATGCCTGCTTATTGTCCAAATTGTATGAAAATTATTAATGTTATCATCAATTCTGGAAAAAGCAGCTTTTATACACCTACTGGATAAGGGGGGGGGGGCTATTACTTTTATCCAAATAATTTTTATTAACTTTCGCAACGAATCAAATCATATATGTTTACGAGGAACTCCAAGACGATTGGGATGTAATCGGATTTCTTCCTTGTATTTAATGTAGACCTACTTTTCTAACATTTGAAGAAGTTCTTTCAAGGGCCTATTCCTATTTTCATTCAAGGGATTGCATCAAACCCCATATCATCTTTTATTTTTAGTTCTAATAATTGTATAGTTGCACACTATAATATTTTCTATTCTTTAAATCTTAACATCGAGGGGAATTAAAACCATAGGTATATCGCTTTTAACTATCATTGGGTGAGAAGGTTGGATTTAGTAACATTTTTACTATAATTCGCACGGCGATTGAAAACAAAACATCACTGGGAGCGAATTAAATTACATTTACTCAAACTGTTATATTTATTTAGCGTCCTCGGAAGATAATGAATCCTCTTTACTTCTATTAATTCTAAGCATAAAGTTAAGGTTGAATTTTTAAAATGTGCCCTCATTGGCGTGGAGAGAGGGATTGAAACTCATCCATTACCCACCATATTCAAAGGATCCGAACCACTACTTAAAACTCGTGGATTAAGCCTAATGCCAAAACTTTGCGGGAAACATTGCATAACTCCAAGTGACCTAGCCTTATGGGTGAAAAAAAAAATCCTCTTTCAAGAATAGACTTATTCAAAGTAGGGGGTAGAGCTATCATCCACTGCTATTACTAACCCTTTCGCATGTCAAGCGCCCTATCTGATTCAGCTTACTCTATAGGCTATAAATACTATCTGATATATCTTGTCCGTAAAGACCCTACTTACGTAGTTGAAATCAATAAATATTATATTATTATTTGAATATAATGTCTAGTAATATGTGTGCTGAATCATTGAAATAAATAACATAAGTATTATATAATATAAGTGTGCGTGCTGTGTTTGAATTTATTGTTAATTTTACTTGTATTATAGGCCTGAAGGGGTTTTAAAAGTTTACTCAATCATGTTGATGTTTTACAACAGTGCTAACGACTCAAGGGCGTAGAAAGCTACGGGTCCGAACCTCCCATGGGATTAGCTGGAGCCCGACTAGAATTTGTTAGACGCCCCCTTAAAGGAGGCTCCACAAATACATATAAAAATCTAATGTTTAAGTTTTTTACTCTAACTACATATTTAATTGTATATGTCATTAACCAAATATTAGTTAATGAATATTTTAATATTCACCTTCAAGATACACCTTGTAAGACTTCCGATTGTAAAATTAGCCCTGTCGACATTTCAAATACTGTACTTCTTTTTTCATACATTCATATAGTATTGAAAAACAAAGGACGTTTCTTGGAATATGCAGATATACTAGAGCTTTTTGGTTTCAATGTCTGATCACTGGAACTAAAGAGCATCCAGCCCCATATAGTCATCTTATACCATTGTCCAAATGTTGATTTATTTGTACTGTCCTTAGATATGATCTTGTAGGCAAGATAATCCACTGGGATATGCTGGTCCCTAGTGTGACCTGTGATGGGAGATACGGCATAGAGGGGAAAATACTGATACTCCCTATCAAGGGTGAGGGAGACGTCAACATCAAATTGGGTACGTTCAATTTGTTGGTCTTCATGACCCCATTCAGATGATCTTCAAATTGCTATTTAGTTGTGATTAAATTATTAAAGTGTACACAGCCTGTTTCGTTGCTTGTTAATCTGGTGCCATGTGTGGTGTTAATAATACTGTTCACGTTTGTTGCAGATAATCTGAGATTGTTGATTGATATGTTTTTTGAAATTGAGACAAGGAAGGATGGGCTTCGGTACCAAAAAGTGAAAGAAAACAAACTGTTTTTCAACGTTACTGGTGGTAGCATCAACCTGACCAACCTCTTCAACGGGGACAGACTTCTTGGTAATGATCTCGAATTTCCTTTAGAGAGCATTCCATTGTTTTTATTAAGAATGAACCTTTGGAGAGCCGATTAGAGGATACAAACATAATTTTTTTGCTATGATCATTTAAAGCATTTCACTATGTTATAAGTTTTATTTCATAGGTATTAATAGTATCTAACAAAAGTGACAACTGTAGATGAAAATTATTTACGTTTAAATTATAAAATACGTGAAAGTAGATCTAATAATTTTTTCTTGCAATTAGAAATGTCCAATCCTAATAATATTGAGATATAGCTTTACATTGTCTTTTTCTCACCAACATGAATTAGTTAACCTAATAAAACAAGATGATCGGGGGGGGGGTAACTACTTATTTAACCAACCTTCCAAGTCAACTAGAATTGTTCGATCCTCTGAATAGTTATAAAGAAATACAAACAGGATACGATGACTGAGTGCAGGCAAAGTATGGGTTTTTAGCAACACTAGAATCTAGAAGGCCCAAGAACTAATTGCACTGGAGTAAACACTTTTATCAACTGATGATAAGGTTACCTGGTGGTCTAGGGGTAAGGTGCCCGACTTCTGTACTGGCGGCCTGCGTTCAATCCTCGGTCCCGGCACAGATTTATCTGATTATTAAACCCTTCCTTCACATCTGACAAGATATCTTGTGAATGTGGGGAATGCCAGGCCTCCACCGTGGTTCGGATTCCACGTTAAACTGTAGGTCCTCCATTTCATCTCACAATCACCCTACCATTACACATTAGCGTAAGTGCGTACAACCCGAACGGGTAGTAAGACGCGGTGCTAATAATAATAATAACTTATGATAATCTTAAAAAAAAATAGTTTACTGGTTGAGTGACCTATTATACTCCTACAGCTAATATCATAAATATTGTTGTCGGAAAGCTAGTGTATTTGACTTTGATACCAAGGCTATACCAGGATTCAATCCTCTCTCTATTGATGAGCCTATTATATTGTGAGAACATTACCGCAGTCTAACGACCACTTGTAATATTCTCTTTCCAGAAGCTAACACTAACTCCCTCCAATATTGTGAGATCACAGCAGCAGTCTAGGGATAAATGGCAATTTTTAATGTTGTCAATACAGGGGATAACCCTGACCTCCACGAATATTGTGGGATAATTGCAGCAGTCTAATATCCATTTTTAATGTTGTCATTCCAGGGGATAACACTAACCTCTACCTGAACGAGAACTTCCAGGAGATCTTGAAGGAGGTTGGTCCGGCAATAGGGGAAGCTATGAAGGAAATATTCAAGAGAGTCCTCGATAACGTCTTGGATAAGGTTCCTTTCGACGAGTTTTACCCGGACATAGCTTTTTAGGAAACACTCTCAAAATAAATATATTGTTTGATTTAGAAAGATTAAATCTCTACTCCGCCCAGAACAAATAGATTTACAAATTTGCAAAGCATCGTCTGAAGCATAAGGATTTAATTCTATTGAGTACTGGCACAAACCATGACCATCATAGCCACATATTCCTGTTGGCATGTACTAATCATCACTCATTACGATGTATTAAAGTTAATGATTTAATGATTTGACTTGTTGAATGCAAAGAAGATTAATATTTTATCAGTTCACTTTAGTGACATAACTGAAGGGTTAGACGCAATAAATTGTAGTTTTAATGTCATCAGTATTCGTCTAAAGAGAGGATAGAAAAAAGTAAAAGTAAAATTCATCTTGAAAGAATTCTGTTTCATCGTGAGTTGATATGTTGTGACCTTGAAAATAATGTGTACGAAATAGCTTGAATATTTATGCAACCTGTGTTTGTTTCAGAAATAATGTCTATAAAAATAAATAAGGTGAGATTCTAATGTAACAGTAACGTTTTTTAAGGTACTAATATGAAAGATGTCCATATATATTACTCATTTGTGCAGTATAGACGAATATAATTTATGATTCAACCAAACTAAAGTAGATGGTGTCTTTATTTATTAAATACATAAAACATGCATTTAAAATTACTTCGTTCCAGGAGGACTATGGTTATATTATTTACACTGATTAATTTGAAAGTATTTAGGAAAAAAAAGCTTAGAATATCAAGTTTAGTTTAACAGTAGATCCCAGTGTCTGCCGATAATGGTGTGTGTTGTATTAGGTAGTTTTGTTCATAGCTCTGGATCTTAAACAGATTTTTATAATACTGTGTTACGATTGTAGACAAAAGCCATAAACTAGATGAAAGTCGAAACACATTTATTGAAATTTAATATTATAATATTCTATTATTTAAAATATAAGAATATATTTTGGAACGATATATTAAATAGAAGATATGAAAATTAATGCGTTGTTATCAGAGCTTTATTGTCAACTCTTGTTTTTAAAGCAATTTTAATGTAAACTTGCTAAAATCCTTCCAGAAGGCTTTGTTATATAGAAATATGATTTCTATTGCGTTTATTTTGGTTTTAATATTGTTGATTATAATTGTTTTTCTAAAAATAAGCAAAGAGTCATGGTATTGACATTTATTATTGTGCATATCGGCTATTTTAATACTTCTTCTGGAATAAGATGATCAAAGATTTTGTCCATGAATGAACTTAATTTGCATTTTTATAATTTTGGGACCCCATGAGTCAGGTGTCTGAAAAATATGGTGGTTGATATCGGGGGGACAAAGATTCAATATGATTTGTATGTTTCTTTGGGTATATAGAGAAGGAATATAGACCCTACATAATAGCATTCCAAAATTTTCGGTCATATTACCAATATTCTAAACTGTGGAGTTCACTTCATAAGGCTGTAAAAGTGTTAATAATAAAAGTAGGGTGAAAGGGATCGGGATAAAAAGCCAATGTGCTGGCAGTTTTTATAGCAAAACCTTTTTAGTCGAACTTTTATATCCACTAATTACGGCTATAGCCGCATCTAGATATCATATTCTTCAAATTTAAAAATGATATTTTAACATGGGAACTGAACCCGAAACCTTTGGTTTAATACGCCGATGCTCAAACACTGAGCTATACAGGAACCGTCCCATGATATATCTTGCTCTTAATTGATCACACTTTTATAACCAACGTTTTACACACATCCATCACAAACTCTTCCTTAAAATATGAGTAAAGAATGGCCCTAGGCACGGGACGATTCCTGAATATATCAGTGGTAGAGCACCGGTGTATTAAGCCAAAGGTTCCGGGTCTGACTCCCGTGTCCAAGTGTCATTTTTCAATTTAAAGAATCAAACATTATTTAATCAAAATAAATCAAACACTGCTCCATAGAGTTTAATTTTATTAATATGGTGATATCGACAGTTGTTGAGTATCTTTCAGGTGTATAGCGGAATTAGATTATAAACATTTTTAATGAATATAGAAAGCGGTCATTAAATTTCAGGACACTCTTGACATATATTCAAGAATTGTTGAGGTCACCATGTGAAGAAAATTCAAATATATATTTCTACAAGAGAATTATTTTATTTATTTTGATTAAAAAATGTTTTGGTGTAAAAACTGCAAAAACAATGGTGGTTTCTCGCGTGCCCTTCCATTCCACCTTAAGATAAAGTGATGATGTTTTTAACCATTAAGCATAGCTCATGAGCTACAAGAATATGGTATAGATATTTAATATTTGGAAACATTACTAATGGTATCGAATAGTTGACACAAATGCCAATTATTTCATCCTATTTCTTATCTGTATCGTGTTTTACCGTCAATACGGCTAATCTGAACTTAAATTACCTTCTCTAATAATTTGTAAAATACTTAAGGCGGGGTGCTAGGGAGCGCGAGTTTAGTGCATTAATTTTGCAGTTTTTATAGCACAAACATTTTTTGGCCAAAATAAATCAAATAATTCTGCTATAGAAACATAGATTTTTGTTTTCTGCACATGCTAATCTCAACAGTTGTTGAATATCTGTCATGAGCATGGCAGCATTAGGTGACAAACTTTTTAAATAAATAGAAAAGTTTGTCACCAAATGCCGCCATGCTCATGACAAATATTCAACAACTGTTGAGATTAGCATGTGCAGAAAACAAAACTCTATGTTTCTATAGAAGATATATTTGATTTATTTTGGCCAAAAGATGTTTGTGCTATAAAAACAGAAAAAATACTTCCCTAAACTCACGCTCACTATCACTCCACCTTAACGCACTTTAAAACGATAACCAACATTAATACACTTATTTTATAAATATCTCTAAAGAGGTCAATGAACCAGATGACTGCTATTGACTAATTATGAGACAGTGCATTATGAATAAGTATTTTAACTTAATTAAACACAATTGTATATACATAAGTATTGTTAGTCAAACCTAAATAGGTTATATGCTAATTCAATATTTAAATTTTAATTCAATAAATGTCTGGTGATGTAACCATTATACTTCAAATTTGGAAAATTTTATATTAATAAATATCACACATCTTCAAGGTACGTTTTTTCGATTCTAGTATTCATCACTGACAGTTTCTCCCCCATCGTAGCTCCCTTTATCATCTGGTTCCTACTGTACTTGATTTTCACATTTGTTAAACTCACACAAGACTGTACAATTGAAGCTGTTCTTTAAACATTTACAAAAGGGTGATTTGCATATTTTAGAGTAGCTGCAAGCTAGAAGATCTAAAATAATTTCGGGCGTAAGTTGTTCATCCATCCAGTCCACAACCAACTGTTCTTCCCCATTACCCTTCATTAATTTCCACTCGATTCCAATAGAGATTGATGTTTTGGGATCATTTTATATGCATTGTCCCCATATAGCTGCTTGGTTATTAGTCCTTTGCATGTGTTTCCTCAAAGATTTTTCTACGCGGAGATAATAGATGATTCTCTATTTCCCCTTTCTTTGTGCAAAATATATTGTATTCACCTCAAGCCATTCTCTCTTTTCGTATTTCCATTTAGTGTATACAGGCTACATGTGAATACTTCAAGAACATCCATTAATTTTTCAGATAACTCCTATTGTTACCTAACTGCTTGAATGATTTTTGCTCATCCTTTTAGCTGCATACAATATTATATACTTTTAGTTAGATTTTCCAGCAAACGCTCTTATAGAATCACATCCATTGAGTGTTTGTAATACAAGAAGATCCTGGCATTGATCTTCACCAAGAGATGCACTAATACTCTTAATATCAAACACTAACTTGTGTTCACACTTTATTGCCACTTTAAAAAAAAATACGTTTCATAGAGAGTTGAAAGGCTAAACACATAGAGAACAAATCTGTATATTCAGAGTTAATGCCAATAACTTTACTGACATTTTTATAACATTAGCTGCGTGTAATAACAATCGTTCATCAGCCTCTTCATGATTACTATACAATTCAGGAAATGTTCACAAATATCAGACCAACCGTGTATATTTTACTTCCAATGTAACATACAAACTCTTTTCTCCAAGTTGTTTTATGTTCTGAGATTTTAACCAATTCTTAGCCAGAAAGCTATATTTGTGTTTCGAGTTACTTAAGGTGCGGCCGAAGGGAGTGCGAGTAATTTTACAGTTTTTAAAGAATTGCATTATTTTTTTTGCCAAAATAATTCTCCAGTAGCAACATAGCGTTTATTTTTCTGCACATGCTAATATCAACCGATCATGAATATCTGTTAAGGGAGTCCTAGAATTTTGTCAAAACTTTTTCTCTTTATTTAAAAAGATTTGACAACATTCCAGGACACCCTTGACATATATTCAAGATCTGTTGATATTAGCATGTGCAGAAAACTAAACTTTATGTTGCTACTGGAGAATTATTTGATTTACTTTGGCCACAAAATTTCAATTTTATAAAAACTGTAAAAATACTTGCGCTCTCTTTGGCCGCACCTTAAAAATTATCACAACTGTTAGCAAATTTGTGATGCAAAACTGTTCACCCCTATGTACGTGCTCACTGGTTTTTTTAAGTATCTATATGTATCAAATACAACATCGATTCTATTTCTTCTACGCTCTTCTCTAAGAATAATGCTAAAAGGATATGTAGCCCCTTCTCCGAATGTCTTTGCACACTCGTTATGCATTGAACCATTTTCATCCCAATTACAGTGGTCGTATTATTAGGTAACCCTTCAAGGGATGGTATATATTTTTTTAAATGCCTCGCTAAAGCCAACATGTATGTTTTGCGAGAAAATCCATCGAGAAGAGCTAATGTCCATGGTAGAGGGCCTGAAGGATGTTACAGCACATCTACCTTTGGAGATCACAATTTTCCTGCAGATAAGATTTCTGTCAGTATTTAGCACCACGTCTCTCACATTTGATTTAACCAATTTAATTTTTCATACAATTCCAAATGTTTTCAGCGATTTCTTTTCATTAGAGGTAGCGCTGGGTCAGGGTTGGAAACAGGGTTTGAGATTAGTGTTTCTTTCCCTCGTGACGACTTTCCTTACTTGTATGGGATAAGAGGCTTCCTGTCCCTGCCTGTGTGACGTTCCTCATCCGGAAATCCTTGCAAAGTACCTCCTTGTGGTAGCCCCTGGGCAACGTCCAAAGGTTTTACCCGATGGGTGTATAAATATCTGTGGAGGTCATCTGACCTTCGACATGTCATACATTAAGCGGGGAAGCTGATCATGCAACCTCTGCTAAAAC
Organism: Timema douglasi; assembly: GCA_901482245.1. Lineage (NCBI taxonomy): Eukaryota > Metazoa > Arthropoda > Insecta > Phasmatodea > Timematidae > Timema > Timema douglasi. The sequence goes on from CABEEJ010000507.1 coordinate 98,289, forward strand.
AACTTAGGCTGAAAACCTTTTTTTTAAGGTGATACCTAATGATAGTCACCTGACTTCCTCTTAGGGTCCAAACGGAGCGACTTGTTAAAATCTCTTTTTAGGGTGATTCCTAAAATATAGTTTTAACTATCAGTAAGGCAATCAAGCTTTGAGCCCTCTTTGAGTAAGCGTGATTCCTAGGTTGTGTCTTAACTCCATGACGTATGCGCCCAGCACTCACAGAACACAGAGCCAACTCCTCTCACTGATGGAAGTTTGGTCAATACTAGGGAGTTCTCCTAGCTGCCCAGTGATGACCGGGATCGATGATAGTCACGGGGTCATCGGTACCTAGACCCCTTTTATGCAGGCGTTTTGTGCCGCGCGACACATGGCTGCAAAAGCCATCGCATTTTTTAAGTCACTGGGAACAAATGAGTCATTTTATGCTCTGATATCCGAAAAACTTGCCATCGCATTTTGTAAAACATGCCGTCGTGTTTTACAAAACGCTAGCGGCAAAAGCCGACCGAAATAATCTAAGTACATGGCGCCTTATGGCTCCATTTATGCAAACGCGCCGCTTTTCTGCCGTCCGCTGTCTAGACATCAGTGCTGGCAACCTTAGCTATTAGACAGGACTAGTTCAGTTGTGTGGAAGTTTCCAAGCGAGATTGTGCCATTTGAATAAATTTTTTCTTTCTTATTTTTCTAAAAAAAGGGATGATTTAGATATTGAACGTTTTATATATGAGGTTAAGCAAAAGAAAGCAATTTGGGATTCATCATCGGAGAAATACAAAAACAGAAATCTAAAAAAAATGTCAATGGATAGAAGAAAATGTGAAGAAAAAGATAATCCTTGCACCAAATCTTGCTTAGTTTGAATCGTTACTTGGAATTTGACCACTAGCTCATTAAACAATGCTACCGACATTCTAAAGTAATTTAAAAACTTGTCCCTATCGTCTCTTAATTTTCCGTAGAGGTTACGAAATGCCCCATCTTCAAATCTTGCTAAGTTGATGGGATGAACACCCCATCTTCTTTTCCGTCTTTTCAACATAATGTTACGATACGCAAAATATATGACGCATGGATCCATTTTCCACTTTCTAACATATAAAGGAATTGGCAGCACTGGTACGATTTGTCCTCCCCCACATTTTTTTTTTCTACGCGTGGCAAATGCCGCGTGCATAAAATGAACATACAAAACGCGACGGCTCTTGCCGACGTGTATTGAGCGACACAAAACGCCTGCATAAAAGGGCTAAACAGCTCGCTGCGTGAGGCTACGCTCAAAGGACACAGCCATGATGAATTAAGGAGACTCGTAAGAGGTGTTTGTTTCCCAGGTACTGGTTGGTGGACCCTACAGAGCAAGTGGATTCCACTTTGAAAAATCTCTGACTTATATAAGGTGTATTTCTAGTGATATAATGAATGGTGATCTTTATGAACTTTTGTGTCACCGAGGAATATGGACCTACCCCCTCCTGTAGGTTCGTGGACTAAATATTTCAAATAATAAATGCATGCCTATGATATCTTTCTAACCAATGTTTTATTTTTCCTATCTTTAGCAGTGTTTCTGATAATTTCCTGACGTACAGTACATTGTTAACTTGCATAGTTTAATAATATATTACGTGGTGACATCCTATGTAGATATATATGTTATTTATTAATACTAGTAGAGCTGGTTAAACTGGCCTCTTGGAAACTACAATCTAAAACACACTAGTTTGGTATTTTCTGTCGATTTTATATCCTGAAATAACCATTTATCTACTTTAAAGTTTTTATTGTAAGTAAATTTCGTTTATAGACGCAACTTATTTAGTTTCTAGTTCCTGAAAACTTTTAGATAATATAATTTAACGTAGATATTCCATAACAGAATTACATTGGAAATTCATATATTTATATTCCATAAGTAATCTCCAAGAGATCCTCAGTCAGTAATCCCCAAGAGACCCTCAGTCAGCATGTATTCCAACAGTAATCACCAATAGACCCTCAGTCAGCATGTATTCCAACAGTAATCACCAAGAGACCCTCAGTCAGCATGTATTCCAACAGTAATCACCTAGAGATCCTCAGTCAGCATGTATTCCAACAGTAATAGCCTAGAGATCCTCAGTCAGCATGTATTCCAACAGTAATCGCCTAGAGATCCTCAGTCAGCATGTATTTCAACAGTAATCGCCAAGAGATCCTCAGTCAACATGTATTTCAACAGTAATCGCCTAGAGATCCTCAGTCAGCATGTATTCCAACAGTAATCGCCTAGAGATCCTCAGTCAACATGTATTTCAACAGTAATCGCCTAGAGATCCTCAGTCAACATGTATTTCAACAGTAATCGCCTAGAGATCCTCAGTCAACATGTATTTCAACAGTAATCGCCTAGAGATCCTCAGTCAACATGTATTTCAACAGTAATCTCCTGAAGAGCTTCCATCTGCCAGTATTATATCAATAATTCCCAAGAGACCCATAGTCAGCCAGTAATCCATCAGTAATCCCTTGGAGACCCTAAGTCAGCCAATATTCCAAAGGTTATGCCCTAGAAACCCTCAGTCAGCAAATGTTACAATAGTAGTCCCCGGGAGAGCCTCAGTTAGCCATTATTCCACCAGTAATCCTCTAAAAACCCTCAGTCAGCAAATGTTTAAACAGTAAACTCCAGTCAGCTGTTTATAATATAATGTGTTGTGTCCAAGATTTAAACTTAACCAGAAAATAAAATTAAAACAAAATAGTAATTTTTAAAATTTATTCAAAAACTCAATACATAGTTTCACATATATTTTAATCTTGGAGGATGTTAGTTAAGTTAAATATTTCAATTTCTTATCTTCACGTACCTAAGAAATTAAACTTGTCATACACATGTCTTGACTAGACTGTGCCTAGTAAAATACACTAATATTTTGCATGCAATTAATAATAATGTATGTAATATCTGTGTAGTAGATTTATCTATAAATAACCTCATTTTGTCATATTTAACTATATTCCTACTTTATTAGAAGCTTCTTTCACCTCTGAGACTTGAGACAGCTGTTCCGCCATTTTCTTGCCGGTTTTCTGCACCATCTGATAGAAGTAACCATTCTTGTTCTGCAGCAAGTTGTGTGGAGAAGCAAACTCCTGAAATATTATCAAACATGTGTGGGTGACATCTTATGCTGTACAGCTAAATTTATGGCTATAAAAGTCGATGCCAGAATATTAATTCTTACCACCATCCTGCCAGCGTCCATGACGAGAACTTTATCAGAGTCCATAATAGTATTCAGACGATGAGCCACTGTAAGAACTGTACATTCAGCGAACTTCAAACGTATCGTATTTTGGATGAGAGCATCAGTCCTGTGGACATTTCAAGATAACATAATAACACAACCATCCTCCCAACATCCTTAGTAAGGATATTATCAAGAGTCCATAATAGTTGTCAGACGATGAGCCACTGTAAGAACTGTACATTCAGTGAACTTCAAACGTATCGTATTTTGGATGAGAGCATCTGTACTGTGGACCGTACAGAATAGTATAATAACACAAGTTACATAAGCATTTTTAACAACATCCTTAATAAGGACTTTTTAAAGTGTATATAATCATTATTATATGAAGTATTTAGATTGCACTTTATAAAATGATGCAGTACGACACTAATAAGCTAAATTTAATGCAGAACATACACAACACTCAAACATCTAGACTTTAATTCATCATTGTGAAAGGGGAAGTCCCAATTTCACCAATTATACATTTTCAAATCATGCCAGGAATCTAACACGTGATCCTTAGCTCAGTAATCAAACACGCTATTGACTGAGCCAAAGTTTCGGGCTTGTATATTATCATTCAGGACATATTTAGGAATGTATTATATCATCCATCTGACGCCCTACTTACTGAGGATCAACGTTTGCAGTAGCCTCGTCCAACATCAATATTTTGTTGTTCCTGAGAATAGCTCTGGCCAAACATATCAGCTGTCTCTGTCCAACACTGAAGTTGCTTCCACCTTTTGTAACTTTCATATCCAATCCGTTTGAGCTGACACAATATTTCTTCAGCTCTACCTATTAACATGAAAATTCTTGTAGTACAATTAAACCTTTTTAACCAACTAGAGTGTAACAGTTTGATAATTATTTAATCTGACTGTTATCCTTCATTGAGATTGTATATAAAATAGCAGTAATATACATCCTTAACTGAATGTAGGTATACCTTTAAATTAACTATTTCTAGGCTTATTAAAATTTGATTGTCACTCGTTAGCATCTTAACGTTATAAGTTAATTTATAAATTTACATCTTCCAATGCACTCCAGAGCATACAATCTGAAAATTCGTGAAATGGATCTATGTTGTTTCTGAGTGTCCCGGAGAAGAGAACTGGATCTTGTGGTATGATGGAGATCCTGCTGCGTAGATCCTGCAGGCCAATATCCTTGGTGTCTATACCGTCAATTCTGATGGTTCCTTCCACCCTGGCAAGACGAAACAAGGCGGAGATAAGGGATGATTTACCGGCTCCTGTGCGACCCACGATACCGATCTGCAATAATAATAAAACATTAAAATCATAAAAACGCCATTATACTGGTTTTCGATAGCTATTAATTGTGTACATTGTAATATTCACTTTATATTCTATAAAATGTTGATCCTGGCCCAACAAATTAATCATACCTCCCCCCCTCCCCCCCCCAATTCCCTCCTCCCATTTTACCTTCTCTTTGGGCTGGATTGATATGTTGAGGTCCTTGAGAACTGGAGGGTTAGTCTCTACATACTTCAAAGAAGTGTTCTGGAACATGATTCGTCCTTCCTTGGGCCATTCGGGAGAAGGTGTTTTATCTGGAAATAAAGTGAGTTTTATATTTTAAGTTGACACTCAACTGGAAAAATTATTAATGTTTTGGCTAACATTAAGGTACTAGCTACAGACTTGTATTAAATAGTTGAGATTAAAGTTAAAGAGTGAATAATTCACTTCTCACTGGCTACGAGGTAGGTTCACTTTTCATGACTTCCAGTCTAAAGACTTTAATGTATAGTTTCACTCAAGGCTGTAGTCAGGGTGGGTTGGGGGTTCAAACCCCAATCCCCATTTTATGAACCATATATATATATATATATATATATAGTCACTATCTTCTGTCTTTGTTAACAAAATAATCTATACTAGTAAACAAAATGTGATTGTTTTGTAAAAGGTAACATAATTTTATCTTACTAGCCTAAGCAACTTCAGATTTTCCATGCTAAAGTAGTCTCATACCTAAAATAAAGTAAACAACAAAATAAACATAGATGATGAACTAGATGAATACCTATATTTTAAGTTATATTGTTTTATCAAGATACGAAACTTTTGTATGGTTGAGAATCAATGAAGATTATAATTTATTTATATTAATTAGTTATTCAAACAGTAAAATAGTATTTATTTAGTGTAGCTTAAAGAGTTTCTTTATCTAGATTTTGGTCTTTATATTTTATTCATAGTTCAAGGAATGGGTTAGACATCCTGAAAGAACGCCCGGCTTGAAACAGAATGTCAGGACTGCTTAAAGTTCTTAAACAAGTCTGTGATCCTTAGTTTATTATTCAAATAAGAACTTAAATAAAATGTTCGTCCAAGAGAAGACCAAAGAATAATATTTAACTTAGCATATACAAATAAAGTACTTGCTGGGTTCATTGTAGCACCCGATATGGAAATTTTAAGAAATATTTGTAGCCCGTTCAAATTTAGATTATATACATTCTATAATACATTTTATTAACACTTTTATGTTGATTATATAGTTGGTATCCTTGATACACGTTATAAGTACGTACAACCTTACATGAAATAATTAGTTGGGTCGATTTATTTCACAGTGCGAGGAAAATTGTAAATACATGTTTTAACAAAAGTGCAAACGTCTATTTGAGTCAGGAATATTGTGAAAAACTATAGTGACCATCAGGGTCAAGCCATGAGTCTGCTAGTTGTAATAGTGAAAAGGTAAGTAATGAATCAGTTCCAAATTTGTTACACAAAACTATGCTGAGATATTTCTACCACTCTATAGATTTGTAGCTTTCTCTCTGTTGTATACCTGGAGTGGACTCAAGTAGAGGTTCTTCTTCCAGGTCCTTATATTCTAGAATTCTCTCAACGGACATCATGTTGTTGGCTACCTCTGTCGTCTGTCTCAAGCCCCATTGAAGAAAAAATATCAGTAGCAAAGATTGTGTGATAGCCAACCCAACACTACCACCCATTGCCTCTACAAAATAAAACGAGGCTTTATAAAATTAACAATGAAGATTGTATTTCATCCTTCATTTACATAAAGTCAATATGCCAAAAATACTAGATCATTATGAATTTAATAAGGTATCTGTATTTACTGAATTAAAATTAATATAAATATACACTTATATTATGGATTGGCATGTTTATAAAAGTAAAGTTTGAGTATGTTTTTACATTATGTAAAGTATTGTGCTTCAAATAGAAAAATTAAATGAATTTGGTTCAGGTACTCGTATTCAAGCCAATATTCTACGCAGTAAAAAAAACTCTACACACATGGTAAAGAGATCCGTGGATCCAAACCACACATTCTACCATGTAACACGTAGCATTTATCAGTAAGTAATATATTGCTAAATAAGAATTATCACAAAGTAAGGCCTACTGAGTCATGAAACTTTAAATAAGCTTATTGAATTGCCGACCGGTCAACATTAATTTGAGAAAATATTTTTGTTTTAATCTTAACTTTCTACTTATTTTGATGGCTATGTGGAATATACCTTTGAGGAACAGAAAACTGAACGTGACTAGTGAAATATATATAAAACATAGGGAGTCCAACGAAAATCCGAAAGCTGAGCTGGTGGTGATGAACATGTAGTAGGCGGATGTATGCAAGTCCTGAAATATTATAGTACAGCACATGTAAGTATCGACAAATTGCTTCAGAAATATATATCTGCGTATTTTAATTTTATAAAAGGGTAGTAATTTAATTCATCCTTAAAAAATAACATAATAGGATGACAGGACTATCAAGCATAGCTAGCTGTTAAGCAGAAATGGAAGCAGATTATCTTCAAGGTTAGGCTAAGCTTGGAACTGCATACCCGGCTAACTAGTAGGCAATGAAGAATCTTAGGTTTAAAGTGAAATACTAATACAATATTTGGTAGGCTATTTTTTAAGTGGACAAATGTTTGTGATAGTTTAATTTAAAAATAATATAAGGCCTGTGTAATATTATAAAAACATTTTTCGTATATCAATGCTATATTTTAAAGTGAAAGTAATACATTTTGTTAATTGAATGATCATTACTTGTATAATTTGAATGAATACTAAATACTCGCTTGTTCTGACCATATTTTATCAAGGAGCTTTAAAAACGTGACCCCTTACCTGGTGTTTGTCAAATTCGTCCTTGAGTATTGACTGAGCTCCATAGGCTCGGATAGTTGAAATTCCTTGTAGAGTTGCGTTTAAGTGTGTGAACACAGGACTTTTGGCTAAATACATACACAAGGGAAATAAAACGTTAATACATGGATTTGTCTGGAATCAACCAAAAACATAAATATTTGCTTAAGGCTTGGAGATATTTAACAACTTTCTAAGGAAACGAATTAACATCCAGTCCCTCAAATTCACTATATTTCAAACGCTTTTCTTGCTTATCCCTATTTATTTTTGCATGTACCACATCTTACTACCCGGACAAGATATTTGCATATTTACACTAAGAGGTACGGAAGAGGAAGTAATAAATAAGATAAAGCATATACACACATTTGCGTAGAGAGAACGAGTCAATAACCATTTGGGAAAACCCAACCTCATTATACTCCACTGGAATTCAAACCCTGACCTCCTCATCACCACCAAATTAGATCTTATGAGACTGATGACTTAGTCCATGTGCCCACCCGTGCCCTTAAAAGATGTAAAATTATTATTCGCCTACGGTTTTAACTAGATGTGTCATACTTTTAAAATTATATATTATAGGTTTTTATTAGAATGATTGTAGCTATATTGTGGTTGTAACTAATTTATGTTGACAATTAATTATAGTACGACTGTTAGGATTTCCAAACTTTCCTTTCAATCCGCTCATAACGTGCTCGTGCATTCCCATTTGGAGGTTACTGTGTTCAATTTATTTTCCATGCATCAAACGTGCAAGTGAAGGTCAGGATTTAAATGCTAGAGGAGTCCCCTCCCCTCCATGTTTCCATTCCTCGTTAACTTACTGATTCCTTCCAATCTCTTGATGTTTATGGAGGTTTTTAGATACACTTTTCTGATGAACCACAGTAAGATTCCAAGTATGATGATGAGGACAATTAATAAATAGTTCACCACAACAGCGAGGACAATGGAACCAGCGATTGTCAGCATGTACTGCAACAATTAAAATACTACATCATATGAATGAAGGAACTATACACAAGTTTTATAAATAAAACTTTACATTCTACTCTATTTTAAACTCTCCGAAGGATCTAACAGCATACTTCCTTAAACAGTATATAAATACGCACCATAATCGCGAGAAAATATTTCTTATTTCATGCGGTTGTAAAATATGTAAACATAGCTGTTTGACACACAAACGTTATTCACTAACAGAAAAATGATTGATACAATAATTAAAAGTAGGCTATATATTTTAAATAATTTATACTCATCTTAGAACTTAGACAATTAGGTGTGTGTCATTCTATCACTTAGGTGCCTATACCCTGGTTTTGATTGGAAGAACCGTATAAAAAAATCTAAACCTTTTATTTTTTGTGCAGCCAACATTGATAACATTGTACTTTATTAATTATTTGTGTTATTCTATTAGGTAGATATCTATCGAAAATGACAGCTACAGTTAACATGACTTGATGTATGAATATATTAAAATTGTTTTAGTAAGTTTAGTAACTAACTTCTACTGTTATTCCTACCAAAATCATACTATAACTGCTTTTATAAATAATAGTTTTAATTTTTAAAATTAATTTGGAATAGTTATAAGTATTTAAAAACAACGAACCTGTGCCGCATCCATCATAGACTTTGTGAGTAGTTCATCTGCACAACCAATGTCTTTGGAAAATCTATTCAGAATACGACCTGAAAGCAAACAGCGTCTTGATACAATTTCTTTCATTATTTCTTGTAGTTCATATATTGGCATCTGGAGTACAATGAATTAAAATGTAAATTATTATTATTATTATTATTATCATTAATTGTGCATTATATTAGTTGTTACAAAAAGAAAATATAGTAATATGTTGAGTTGTGTTTTAATTCTATTAACTTTCATTTCTTCAGTAATATCCTCTATCACTTTATGAAAATTTCAATCCTATGTGACTGTTTGTAATATAATAAAGTCTAATTGACCTGAAGGGTTGAGGTCAAAGAACCTCATGGTTGTCCTGATGACACTGTTGAACATGTTATTGTGAAGTCGCTCCGAGCAGCGCACACATATCTTGTAGAACATGTATGATCTTAGCCCAGCGAGCACGGTTAAGATCAGTATGATGCCTGTGTACATATAGAGACAGAACTCGGTGCTGTGGAGGTCTAGCAATGCTATCAGCGATCGAGAGTTACCCATGTCTGTTTGATACGCTGTCAAATTCTCCTTGCTTAGAGTCACTATGTTCACATCAATCGACCGGTAGTAGTTTCTCATTTCCTCCTGAATTGTCCTGGAACAATAATAGTCTATTACTACTTGAGATAATATGTGGAAAATTGATATTATGTATAGAAACATGTTTAATAATAATCAATTATTATACTAATACACAATGTTTACCGTTGTTAAATATGCAAAATGGTCAAAGCAATCGATCTTATACGCTAGGTTGAGAGTGTGTTGTTACCAGTAAGATGCCCAGTAGTCAGCCAAACTGGCGGCTCCCTGCGCCAGAAGAAATAGAGCCGCCATGAGAAATATGAAGAAGTAATTAGTTCCGGACTTGAAATATTCCATGTACGTGGAGCTTTGCGACTCGCCTTTAGAATGTGATTCCAAATAAATTGTATCGTCAGTTATTGCCTCCTCCTCCTCCACAGGTTGATTTTGCTTTGACCTTCCCTATAAATACATATTATCCTGTGAATATATTAATGTATGTTTACTGGACTAAGCTTCCAATCATTCCCTCCTTCAATTGTATGCGTGTTTAAAGTCTTGGAGTTAATAAATTATAAAGTAATATTGATATATTTTTAGTTAATCTTTCATAGTTTCAGCTATTGAAAATAATATCTCATTCATTTCAATGGAAATATAAACTCGGTTTACCAGAGAAGGTAGCAGACATACCTTAATGTATCTCACTAGGGCCCTATCTTATAATCCATACCATAGTGGACTAAGGCAAGGTACCTCACCTGACAGTGTAAACGAGAGATACCTGCCACGGTCTAAACTTGGGAGTTTTCACCTTTGTAGATCTCCTGGAGAGTCTCCTGAGTACTTTCTTGATGTTTGAAATATCTTCATCACTTTCAACAACGACATCATCTGGGCTGATAATCTCATCATCATCATCCTCATCGTCCTCTTCATCTCCCAGAAGTTTAACGTAGTCAAACTTGCTGTCGATCAAGTCTCTGAATGTACCTTGCATTTGTACTTCACCCTTAAAGAAAAGTGAGTTAATGACTGAAAACTATATTTATAACAATAATAAGTTTGGAAAATATCAAAGCTATAATTAAAGTGGTTTTTATTTTATTTTACCCAGCGCTTTTTATTTTCCTGTTGGAGTTAAACACAATTTTAACCACACAAATGGAGTAGGGATGAGTAGCCTATGATAGAGCTTGAGGAAATTTACTCATATTGGCGTGGAAGGAAAGTAGAAAGCCATTTAGTAAAAAAAAAACCTTCAGTACAGCTGGCTGGGATTTGAACTACAACCTTATTATCACCGGCAAATCAGAATAAGCAAGCTAGATAGTTGGTACGAGTGTCCACCGACACCAGAGAGTTGTTTTAATACCGAAAACTAAAATTAGAAATGCTTGGAACGAATATATACCTATATATATATTTACTGTTCTACATATAATCCAGATTTTTGTAGTGTGTGTAGTCAATGGGGGTTTAAGTTCAATTAGTTTTATTTTAATTATGTTTTTCTGTAGTTTAATTGTACAGTACATTTTCTTACATACATTCAAAAGTAAGACAATAGAATCCACATCGGTGAGGTACTGCAATTGATGTGTAACTAGTATCCGTGTCTTGTGTTTCAGGTAGGAGTTGATACATTCGTCGAACAAGTGTTTTCCCACGTGTGTATCTACAGCGGATAGAGGATCATCTAGTAGATATACATCAGCATCATTGTACACGGCTCTGCAATCAAATTATATAAGTACTGATAGAGTAAAAGTATCATTCTAAATAAATAATCCTACCTCTTAATGTGTTAAGTTGGAATTCTACATGAAGCCACCAGAATAACTTTCAATCCATACAGCAACTTTATCTTGACTGATGACGTCATGTTTCTGTGTGAATTATATCATCTGTTGTTATTCAACAGCACCTGCCAATAGCTTATTGTACCTTTGACAACTCGAACACAACACTGTGTCATATTACCCCTCTCTCTCCTAATCTTTGATTATAGCTCATCCTAGTTGTTGTTGTTATTATGGTTGTTTTATGACGATACCTCGCTAAATTAACCCTCGCCTTCTGCCCTCCTGACAGCGAAGAGCCTCGCTCCCCGACTAAAGTCAGGTCTCTCTGAGGAAACTGCTCCAAGTCGGGTAGAAGAGCGCACACCCGCAACACATCGTCGTAGCGTGCCTTGTTGAACGTGCTTCCAAACACGATGTTCTGTCTTATGGTGGACCCGAACACCCATGGCTCCTGACAGGCGTATGAGATCTTGCCGTTCACGACGCAAGATCCCGATGCCTTTGGAAGCTCTCCAAGGATGGCTTGAAGAAGCGAAGTCTAAAAATAATATTTGACTTTAGTCAGCGACTTGAGTTGCGTATAGGCAAACTGATCTGATTATTATATATAGCAAAAATATACATAGAATAGTTATATTATTTCAGTATTTAAATAAATAAAAAAATACAATATATTTTACTATATAAATGTGTTTGCTTGGCAGTTTATTAATACAACTATATATTATATATATATATATATATATATATATATAAATATATCTGGCATATGTGGTAAATTTGGTTACACATTAAAATTAGAAATACAAAAGTAAAACAAATTAATATAGTTGTAATAATAAACTGCCAAGCAAACACATTTATATAGTAAAATATATTGTATTTAATGATTTGGTTGGAAAACACGACAATTATTATAAATTATCACTTCCAAATTATGTGGTCTGGAATTAATTGTGTTGCATCCAATGATATATATATATATATATATATGTATGTATTTAATACTCTTAAATACACAGTAAAATTAAGTAAATTTGTATTCCAAATATACTAATTTATTTTGAGTAAATTAAAATTAACATGATACGTTCTAGCTATCCAACATTTAATTAGTTAAAATACCTTTCCGGTTCCCACTTGACCAATTATTGCAATCAACTTCCCGTGACCAACTTGAATGTTAATTTTATTTATGGTGTTTTCATTTGCTTTTCCATCCCATTTAGCTGATAAATCTTTCAGGATAGCAACTTTTTTTTCGTCATTTTGATTTTCTATAGCAGGCATCCTATCCGGTGGGACTGGAATTATTTCTTCTTTAATCATAAAATCCTAAGAAAAAATAAAAATACAATTGGTTACTTTGCAGTTGATCATTTTGTTTATTATAGTAGCTTACATATATAGTTTGTCTATACATTTGATGCAATCAAGCTATTTTATTCGTATACTAACTTAATTATACTAAGGTGAGCTTTATTTTAATATGAATTATTTCAAAAATATTTATCATGCAACTAATATTACGAATGATAATAAGTAAATAATACCTTGAATTTATAACTAATCCATTTAAAATGTTGCAGGTATGCTCAACATTAATTAGACAATGACAACAAATATAATATTAGTGTTATGTGTGAATTTTATTGCTGTAATAAAGTAAAAAAGGTAAATATAGTGTATAATTAAAAAATTATGTTGTCATAATAAATTGAAGAGAAAAATTAACCAGTAACTCACAAAAATATAACTATTAATGAAAATCTTAAAGTTAATAGATATAAATACAAGGGCATAAGTTGATGAAAGAATCAAATGCAAATCAAATCAAATTAAAAACTATAAACCAAATATTTTATAGTAGTAATTTTTACCCCCAAAAAATTAATTAAATCTTCTTAAGCACTAAAATTGTTGTATGTATTTTCATATCAAGTTTCTCAGGCACTTTGAGGGTGGAAAGCGTAGGCTCTCATCAATATTAATCGTATCCTTTAAATTTAAACATGATATCTGGTTAAGGGAATCGAGCCCGAGACCTTTGGGCTTAGTACATCAATGCTTTAACCACTGGGCTATTCATGAGTTGTCCATTGCTCAGGGTGATAGAGCATGGGATGACTCTTGGATAACTTAGTGATCAGAGTACTGCGTACTAAGCTAAAGGTCCCGGGTTTGAATCTCGTGTCCAAGTATCATTTCTCAATTTAAATAATATATTCTTATGCGGCTATAACAGTAATTAGTAAATATAATAGTTTGGCTATTTATCTTAATGTTAATTTTGTTCTCTTATAAATGTATAAATACAAAAGTGTTTTTAATGATTCAAGTTTTATTGTGTTTTATTTATTTATAAAAACACACCTGTAGACGATCTATAGAGACCAACGTTTCGGCGAGCTCTGCGACTCCTCGGTTGAAGAACCCCGCCATTGTTATTCCCAAGACACTGAAGAAACTCGCATACACGAACACCTCAGGTAAAACACATACAATTACACAACTCACAACACAAAACAGGTTTACGGCTTGGTTTAGTCCTTTTATAATTATTGTGTTAGACAATTTTAGTATGAGTATAAATATTTGAAATATACATTGTATATATACACACACACGTCACAATTTTGCAACCTATTTTAAGACGTTGATTAAATTATTAGTAAAGGACATTGACTTAGAATAAATTAAGTAGAAGTATAATATTTGGAATGTAAGAGGGTAAATAACTTTCGAAGAAAAGTACTTTCTATGCCTGTATCCAAAGAAGAGCAAGTCGTTGGCACGAATGGAGAATTTACTGACAAATGAATGCAGCCCTTCTTTGTAAAATTGAAGTCAATTTCTAAAATATCACGCTCCTTAAGCATATAATTCTTATGATAAATATGTATCTTTTGTAAAAGGTTAAATATTATAATGTGTAATATAAATATAGTAAAACATTTAAATTAATTATTATAACAAGCGAGCAAGAGCTTTAAAGGTGGACAACCGTTCGTTAAATTTATTTTAAGTGAGGAAAGGTTCTTACACAATTAAAAACATAAAACCAACAACATTAAGTTATCCCTTGCGCTTATGACTGGTAATTTAAAGCCATGCTGTCAGACGTCATTGTTACATTTCTTCCTTAAATTCCAAATGCTGAAGAAGAAAAAAAGTTTTTTTTCTGATTTTACTAGTCAAACAGGAAGAAATAAATTATCTGTCGCGGATGGTTTTGGCTAGTAAGCTAGGCTGGTCTTCTTCAATGAAAGCTTTTTGTCCAATTTATGGTTGTTGTTTTTTTCTTTAAATTTCGGGTGGTGATTACTTATCGAGGGAGGGGATTTAATAATGTCCATTCTTATATTGTTTGGAAATAGTTAATCATCTAACTTGATAAAGTATATAAACGACGAATGTAGTTTTAAAATGACACCTCCCAGAAGCTAATAGCCAAATCACGAAAATTTTTTAAGAGGAGAAAAAACATCTTGTAAAAAAATAAATTTGGTACCGATACTTACTTTATCGATACTTTTATTTCGATACTAGTTCGGTAGCGATATATTTCTTCCGATACTTTTAATGAGTACATTATTGATACTTTCTTTCAATACCACATTCCTACACCCAAGGCTTTACTTCCGCTCTGAAGGAAGTTGTGCTTCAGATTTTTACCATCCAAGAAAAATCCGTCGACCCCGGTTGGGTTTAAACCCACGAACATGGGTTCTGAGGTGGGAACTTTACCCCAAGAGCACCAAGGTCAACGTTATCGCTTTTATTAGTTTGTAAAGCTCTTTCACAATAGCAAACAAGTTGGTTTGTGTGTTTTAAATGTATACTCACCTTATCTGCTGTTAAAGTACCCCCCATCAAAACTATGGCTACCAGTACGCTATAGAGTGCGATGCGGTTTGTAAACAGCGTGAATGACATATAAATGCCTCGCAAATATGAAGTCATCTTGATATTTTTTATTTCTGCTCTGAAACAAAATATAACTAATTTTAAATTGGTTTCATAAACATTTCGTCGAATAAAGAAGTGTATTGACTGTAAACAAATTAATACAATTTTAAATTTATTGTGATAATGAAGTACAATTTTTCACACCCATTACCGTTTCAAGTCCATGGCTTGGGTCAGTTTTTTTTTATTCAAGTCATATATTTTCCACTGTCGGCTACAGGCTTGCTAGGCCTTTCATTGCTTCATATGCCTTACAATCTAACTTAAAGACTAGGACAAGCACAATATCCAGTCCTAGGCTGTTAATTCCTCACTGTGAAAGGGTAAACCCACATTTCACCAATGATAAATATATCAGACATCCCGGGAATTGAACCCAGGAACCTTAGCTCAGTCGACAGACACGTTATCGATTGAGCTAAGGTGTAGGATAATGTGACAATAAATAACATACTATAAATAAAGTATCGTGTTGATCAGTATTGAGTTGAGAGTCCTGCGATACTGGCGTCAGCCCGCAAGCTAGCAATACTAGCCGAGCGGCCACTGCATGTTTGTAAAAAAAAAAAAAAAAAAAAAAAA
>CABEEJ010000507.1:114421-172510 GCA_901482245.1 Timema douglasi
TGTTTGAAAAAAAAAAAAAAAAAAAAAAAAATAGCCAACAGACGGTGTCATGTGGTCACCACATCATTAAATAAATATAGTATAAAATATTTCACGTTTTACACAAGCTATGTCATTTTTTTATTTTAATGGGACATTATTATTTCAACAGCTAGCCCATCATTAACTTACTCGCTCTATGTCATTAGGAACTCAGAAGTTCATTGCCTACTTACAAAATTACAATACCTATCCCTATATTGAGCCAGTCCACCTCATTACATCCTAGCTTGTTCAGCCCATTCTAATGTTATCCTGCCACCTGCGTCTAGGTCTTCCCAATGGTCTCTTCCCATTAGGCTTACCATTCAGTACCTTGAACAAGGTTCTAGAATCTCCCGTTCGCGCTGCATGTCCTACCCACCGTAATCTACGAAATTTGATTATCCTACCAATGCCTTTTTATGAGTACCGGGTATGTGACATCATCATATAACCTCCTCTACTCCCCATTATCCTCGCCTCTTTTTGTACCAAATATCTTCTTGAGCACCTTGTTTTAAAACACCTTAGACTTGTTTTCATCATGTAAGGTAAGAGACCACGTTTCACACCCATAGAGAGAAGCCGGTAAAATTATTGTTTGGTATATTCTGAGTTTTACATTCCTTGAATGCAGGCAAGATGTCGACAACTTACTGACCGAGTAATAGAATGCATTTCCCGACTTTATTCTTTTCCTAGTTTTCAATCTAATATAATTATTATTTCTAGCTAAAATTGTTCATAAATATTTAAACTCATTAACCCTCTCAAATGATATGTTGTTCTAAGTAATCTATAAAATATCACCCCCAATTTGTATTTTCTGTGTGATCATATACTTAGTCTTTTCAGCGTTCACTTCTAAACCTATTTCCTTTCTCTCCTGTGGTAAAATGTCTGTGTTTCTTGCAACAGCTTCCTTACTGTTGCCCAACAAAGTTAAATCATCCGCGTATCCTAATCGCTGTAATATACGGCGAGTAACGAAATAACTAGAACAAAAGCATTGTTAGTTCCAAATAGACTAGCAATGTTAATTTTTGAAGATCGTAATCTCAAAGTTGCTCAGTGATATTGATGTAACGTAATTCTCACGGAATAACTAACACTTACTGATAGGGAAACAAGTACCTGATATCGATTATCATCATTTAATAGGTTGATCTTGTTTTACACTAAATTACACGAATGAGGATAACGAAAAATAACCCTATTGAGAGTTAGCGTGCCAGCAACAAGTTATTAGATTATTTTATAGAGTTAAGTCACAGAATATAACGGATGGATTTAAACGTTTTGATGTTTTACATTATTTCAAGACAGAAAAAAATAAACATGTATTATGTATAAACATATATTACTATAATACGTCTTCCAGAACGTTCATAGACTGAATATTATGACAAAATAAACTAGACCGTAGGAGCAGGCATGTCGCACTCACGGCCCGCGGACCACATGTGGCTCGATTCATGGTTTTGTACGGCCGCGGACCTTATGATGAGCCAATGCACAATGTGGACACATTATTGTTTTTATAAGTCTTTTAGAAATACCCAATCTAAGATTAGGGCATTCGAAAATTGACCATTATTTGGGGAAATCTAGCAGGTGAGGTTGGTATACCAAATCTTTACTTTTTACAAAGCGATCGATTACAAAAAAATTTTGTTAAATCTGTGGACTAAATATGTGCAGTGTTTGACAGCCCATAAATGTGCAAACAGTTGTTTTCTCTTATGAAAAGGAATAAACAGCCGAGAAATAGCGGCTAACGGGCACAATTTTGTTATCAATTAGAAAGTGAAGTCACCAGAGCACTAAATACCATTGCTGAGGATAAAAGGTCCCATATTTCTAGTTGGAAAAAAAATAGAGGGTAGGGTCTACAGTATGTCTAAAGAATTATATAATTTTCTTTATTTTGGTATTAGTAAGAATTTATTGAAGTGCAGCTCTCTCTGTATTTTCAACTTTAAATGTGGCCCTTATGATCATACAAGTTGGACACGCCTGCTGTAGACGAACAGAATCCCTGTGATATAATTAAACCTTAATCTTAAACCTCGATATGTTAAAGTAATTAAACCTCCTAAAACATTTCCTACATGAGTCATTGAAGAGAAAGCATTTAATAACTCTACATTTATTTGGCGTAAGCAAGTTGATCTTCCTAAAACATTTATAGCACACACATAATTATCAATTAAACAAAACTAATCGTTAAGTCGCATTTTCGAGACAATAGTAACTTTCTTAAAGAGCGATTCCCAACAAGGATTACGCAGAACGCCGGGGCTCCAAGAGCACGTATCCTGGGTACTGTGAGAATGTGTAGAATCTGTCGGGGGAAAAGAATACATCCTTTTTTGTAATTAAATAAAAATATTAAAATTATTATGGTTTTAACGTAACTAATACTAAAACCACTATTATTTCAATAGCCCATACTTCCGATGACGGGAAAAGTGGGGTTTGATCCCGATTGGGTTTACTAAGGGTGGTTTTTCCTCTAATGTTTTCCACTCGCCCTCCATACAAATTTGGGTACACTTCATCTGAATTCAACCTTCCTAATCCCTGACACATTAGCGTAATTTAGTACATAGGCGTATAATACGAATGGACTTTACTCTGTGTGTTCTCGTATTGAAAAACTTAAATATCTATAATAATAAAAGGAAGTGTTTGCCTGTGTGTGTGTGTGTGTGTGTGTGTGAGAGAGAGAGAGAGAGAGAGAGAGATACACCCAGCCAAATCTACGGCACGCAGAGATCTGAATTTTTTAATGTAGTTGGACGGAAGGGGGTCCGAATGCACCTCGAAGGCGGATTTTAAAAATTTTAGTTAACTTTTTAATTAGGTTATTTTTAACAAATTTTTGAAGGGTCACGGGCAACGCCGTGTGGGATTGCTAGTCTTTAATGTGAATTAATGTTTATACCAGTGGTAACCAAATGGTAGACCGCAGTCAACATCCGGACCGCAGATACATTTTTAAGTACCTTGGCGAGATAGTGATGGACAGAAGAAATGATGCTATTTCGGTGGTGGGCGGTTAGTAGACATGGAAGGCCAGCAATAATAAGTGGTTAAAATAACGAAAATAAAAGAAAATTAAGTTTTTTAATCAATATAATTCTATAGGGCTTGAACTTGAGTCACTGTTTAAAGTTTTGCCGGACCGCGGAAGTATGTCGAGTTTTTAAAACGGACCTCCATCAAAAATAATTGTGGACCCCTGGTTTATATTATAGGCCTAATATAATCTTAAATAATATGAAACGTGCATCAAGTGTTAAAGTTTGTACTTACTTCCTGGCTACTTTGATGAGTTCAGAGAAGGGCTTTTCCCATGCGTACATCTTTATAACGCGAACTCCAGAGATGATTTCATCCATAAGTCTAACTCTTTCATCAGTTTTGAGGGCAGTCTTGTGTCGGTACACGGATGTCATTTTTCCACTATACGCTGAAACAGGAAATGTAATTATAATAAGGGAGAAGGGTGCATCTTCAGAGTAGACACTGAGACTAGGGTTTCACGGTCAGAATTAGTACGCCTCAAGTGTGGTGCTATATTAAAAACAGGACACCTACTTAGATCAGAATTTAATGGGCCAGTTTCATATACGAAACTAACCCATTACATTCGGGTCTAGGTAGGTGTCATCTTGTATTTAGTGTAGCGCCACACTTGAGGCGTACTAAATTTGACTATGAAACTGGGCCTAAATCTCCAAAAACTTTCTACTTGACAATTAAGAAAAATGCATATAAAAGTTATGTATGCTAATTTAAGTTTAATAACAACTCCCAATGTGACTAAACTGACATAAATACTCTTTGCGTGGAGAAAATACTATTTTATTCTTTCACTTCTCCTATTTAGACTCACCATAATTATTTGATAGCAATTTTTATTTCTAGTTGTTATCACGCCGTTTTAATTCCCGCCCCTCTATCATTACTCAAGTAGTACCTCTACCAACCTAGAGAATAAGATATCCTTAATGGTTTTCCAAATCGAGGTGGTGTTTAGATGCAGGTTAACCTTTTATTAGATCACGGTGATCGTGATTAAATGTATATGTAATATTTTGTCTGCCGTTTTGGTTTGTTTTTATACTTGGCAACGTAGCGTTTCTAACTGTTGTCAATAGTATACTACCCACTTCAGTGGCCGCATAGTCTAAGGTGTTACTCTCGTGATAGACTAGATTGCCAATGACGGGGAGGTTGTGGTTCTATCCCGTTCAAGTGTAATGAAGGTTGATTTTTCTAAATGGTTTTCCACTCTCTATCTCCATTAGCGTAATTATAACATAGGCCTACGCGTATAGCCCGAATAGGTAGTAAGACACAGTGCGGGGAAAAAAATTATGACGTTGAGAGGGTGGAGGGGAAAGTTGGACAAGGTCGGGGAGAAAAGGTGGGGCTTGTTTTGAGAAAAGATTTCTATGAAAGCTATTCAGCCATAAAACACCTTGCCCTACTTTCAACCTGAGCTTAAAACTTTTACCTACTTTAATTACAAAGTCATAAAAAAAATACACTAAACTAAGTCAAATTTAAATTAAATAAACAAACAGGCCTACAGTAAGAACTATTTCACGTAGAAAGAACACAATACAAATGGCTCAAGTGAGTTAACAATACATCTAGCAGTGCCGAATTTAGGTGAGGGGAGGGGGGTTCACAGAAAGGAGCCCCTTACAAGAAAGAAAACAATACTTTTAATTTTGTATTGTATATATTATCTACAACTACCAATCTAGTGGCGGCGGAACCTCATTTATGTAGGCCGAGCAAAAAAAAAAGTTTTTATTGACTTGTCTTTCACCTTCACCACCACCCCATTCTCCTTTTCCTGATAAAGATTTGAAGATGATATGTCTTTAGGATACATTTTTAGTGGTCCTCCTTCCCGATTTATTAAAAGCAGATCCTTTTATAAACTATTTGGATAAGTATTGTCCAATTTCTTTTTATTTGGATTCTTCCAGAAGACATTTTGAGTGGTCCTCCTTCAGCAAATTATTGAAAATTTGATGTTCCTATAAGCTATTATGAGTAGTAATTGCCCTAAAAAAAATAGCTGCACTGCTCTAGAAGCTACCATTTAAAGTGATGTTGCTCTAAGAAATTTGGAAATTTGGATGCCCCTCGAAGCTATTTAGAGTGACCCTCAGCCTGATATTTTCCGGCAGTTAGATGTCTATATAAGTTATTTGAAATAGTCTTTTCAAGTAATTTTCAAAAAATTGTATGTCTTTAGATGCTATTTGTAATGATCCTAACCTTGATATTTTTGAAAATTGGATGCTTTTAGAAGATAATTGAAGATGTCAACTGGATTTTTATATGTATAATAATATGTTTTTGGAATCGCCCTTTCTCAACAAATTTTTAAAATTGGATGCCTCTCGAAAATATTTATAGTGATCCTTAACTGGCATATTTAAAAAAAATTAAATGTCTTCAAAAGTTATTTGCAGTTTCAGCTTCACATTCAAGAATATCAGAAGGTATGAAAAACGTCTTTAGCTCTTTTGAAATTTGGATGCCTCAAGAAGTTATTTTAAATAGTCCTCACCCATATTTTTTTAAATTTAGATTTTCAAAAATCTATTTGAAGAGGTCTTCTCTAAGATCTTTTTTTTTTAATTTGGGTGCTTCTATACGCTATTTAGATTGCTCTTCATCTAAATTTTCCTCAAAAACTAAATACCTTTGGAAGCTATTTAAAGGGATCTTCACCCAGCAAGCTCTTCTTACGAGCTATTTTGTATGGTTCTCTTTTGTCATTTAAAAAAAAATTAGGGTGGGTTTAATAAGATATTTGAAGTGGTTTTCCTCCGACAAATATTTGAGAATTAAATGATTTAAGAAACTATTTGAAGTGGTCCTCGCCTAAAAATTCTTCAAAATGATATGTATATAGAAGCTATTTTGAGTGATCCGCCCCTAGAAATATTTGAGATTTAGATAACCTGTTTTTTCTGACAGATGCCTATTTAAAGTGGTCTTTTCCTGCATATTTTTGAAAATTATTATTATTATTATTATTATTAGCACCGCGTCTTGCTACCCGTTCGGGTTATACGCACTTACGCTAATGTGTAATGGTGGGGTGATTGTGAGATGAAATGGAGGACCTACAGTTTAACGTAGAATCCGAACCATGGTGGAGGCCTGATATTCCCCACATTCACAAGATGCCTTGTCAGAGGTGAAGGAAGGGTTTGGTAATCAGATAAATCTATACCGGGACCGAGGATTGAACCCCGGCCGCCAGCATATAAGTCTGACACCTTACCCCTAGACCGTTAGGTCACCCTTTTTGAAAATTGAAAATTGAATTCATTTCAAAGTAATTTGGACTTTGAGATAAGGGCATCTTTCAGCCTCATATTTGATAGTATCATATGATTTGAAATGTATAAAGGGGGAGGTAAACTTATTTCAGGGGGTAGTTCTTTTTGGTGGGGCAGTGCCCCCTGCTCCCGTGGTTTCGCCGTTTTGTACCAATCTAGTCACTGAATACAAAAATGATCTCAACCATTCTTAAGGAATGAACTAATACACTTTGCAGCACTGCTGGTGGACATGAAAGAAAACTACAAAGACTCTTTCAAAGTAAATGTTCTTCTATGAAATCCTCAAAGAACGCCAGATTAGAGCAACATTTTCCGATGTTGAAATAATTTTAAGAATATACTTAGCACTCATGGTGTCAAATTGTGGTGGGGAAAGGTCATTTTAAAAAGTGGAGTTGGAAAAAAAACGAATCCGTACAAAATTTAACCAATATTGTCTAACATACCTTTCCTTGCTCAGCAAGGTAAGTGATGTACTTATGAAATGGACTTTAAAGTCATTACTCACATGTTTTCTGCAAAGAAAGTAACGATTGTTTGTATTATAATGAACGTTTTCATGAAGTCCTTATGTAGCCTATTTCCTTTTAATTTGTTATTATTACATTTGTGTAAGATTAAACATTTGCTTAATCTTTAACTCTCCTTAGACATGTTATGATGTAATTTACATGGACCTGCTTCGGTGGCCACATGGTATGAGGCGTCATTCTTCCAATATACAATATAGCTAATGACGGGGCGATCAGAGCTCGAATCCCGGTAAGGTTTACAGGGGATGTTATTTCCCTTCCTCGAAAATGCGGGCACACTTCCTTTAAATTCAAGATTTCTCATCCCAAAACTCATTAGCCTAATTAATAGTAGGCCTATAAGGCCTATATACATGCTTATAATCTGAGCAGGTAGTAAGACACGGTTCTAAAAATAATACATAGGTTTCTGCCCCCCCCCCTCACTCTATGCCGCCCTGAGGCCCCCAGGTACGTGAATCCGGCACTGATAGCTAGTATTATTTATATGCTAGAATTTACATAATGAATCTGGAATTGTGGATGGTACTACCGTTTGGAACAATAGAACATTATCTATCTAAAACATATTGTTAATTACTTTTAGTTTTGAGTCTAAAGATATTGTTTTGTGCAATGTGTGCGTTAAAATTATGGTAAAAATATTTAGTTTCAAATATGTTATAAAATGGAGGGAGAAGAACTCATATATTTCCTATTTAAAGTATCGTGTAAAATGCAGAGAAATCATTTATTAATAAATAGTATAACTATCCAAACCGTCAGCTACAGCTAATACTATATACAAGGAGATAAAGAGAAGATGGTTGTATATATTAGTCCAGTCTTCCCTTCTTCCTAATGTTAGCCACGCCACTGACTGTGAAATTTAAATACTTTGATTACGAATACCAGCATAGACTCGGTTTTAATGTATTTAATTATTTGATGTTTCAATTTATAAATATTCTGCTCGAAAGATAAATTATTCTAAATAATTGCCATTGATTCATGTTAGACTCGGAACTTGGGTGAGTTTTAGTGACGGAATTTGTATCGATATTTCCTACCAAAGTGTTCTCGTGATATCTGCTGGTTATGAGTGTTTTTGATTAAGACGATACCAAACTTTGGTTTGGTAAAGCTTTCCTTGATCTGCTTTTGGTTGGAAGAGAAGTTTAAATAATTAAAACATATTTCTTTGCAGCCAACAATGATAACATTTCACTAAATTATTTGTGTTATTCTATAGTTATTGATAATCAACAAATCAAAAGTGATAGTTTCAGATAGCATGACTTTATTTATTAATAGATTAAAATTGTTTTAGTAACTTTAGTAAACACCTGATACTGTTCTTCCTACAAAAATCAGGGTATAGTTCAATTTCAACCAGTGAGCTGATAATTGTAAGCTTATTATAACACAGCACGACACATTATAATTTATTTTAACCATTATAATTTCGTTATGAATGGAGATGGACAGTTATATTTACTAAAATTATGGGCAGCAGTTATTAGCAATAAAAATAGAACAATAAATAGCGTTTATTATGAATATGTAGAATTAAAAATTAGAGTGCCATTTTCGTAAGCTTTAATACTGATTTCCCACCTTGTTTTCTTTTGGAAAATTTTCAAAAATGATATGTTGTATTTATAGTTATTTTATTTGTGAAAGAGACTTGGGAAATATTTACTTATAAAAAAAGAAATAGGACACGATTTTATTTATTCCTATGTCTTATGTGGGCGTTTTGTTAAAACGTATATTTGTAGATTTAGGTATCGGTGTATGGTACCCTAGTCAAAATAAACTATATCATAAAGTTTTCCTAAGAAAATTAAATTGAGTATATTCCATTGATATGCGGTGCATGTGGGTTTGCATAAATTAAACAACCACCTGTTTATCAAATCTACACCAATCGTTATCTTTGTTTAAGAAACACAACTCAAAAATAGTTTTCCCCCTTCAACTTGATCAGAACCACTCTCTATTCCAATATGTAACCAGGTGACCAAGTCAATCGCAAAATCTGGCATTTTCTTTAATAACCTAAATTAATTATAGTCCACGCAACTGTATTACTAACGATCAAATTCTGGTTCTTTATAAATCAATCTTTGGGTAGTTTTAATATAGTTCTATAATGTAGTATAGCTAATATAAACTTATATTCTTGGTCATAAGCAATCCACTAAATAAAACTATACTTTATTGAGTAACTGAATACCCTATTCATTTTTTAAAAGATATCATAGACTTTGCCTTAAAATGTGAGTGAAGAAATACCCTGATTCCTGGATAGCTCAGTGGTTAAAGCATTGGCGTACTAAGCCAAACGTCCCGGGTACGATTCCCATGTCCAGGTTTCAATTTTCAGAAAGTTATTATGTCAAAAAAACATATTTTTGTTTTAAATAAATCTACGGTTGGGAGTTAATTAAATAATATTTTTTAAGAAAATTACATTATATACGAGTATATATTACTCATATTAAGACATTAGTTTTTAGCCATTATTGTTTATTATGTTTCTTACAATTTTATCCTCATTTATTTTAGTCGCTCATTTTAAATTGTTTGAAAACAGCAGCCAATGTCTAAATTTTTAAGTACTTCTAGTCTGTGCTAAGCAAAGGCAATATGACTGTTTTGTTTTTCCTTAGTAAATGTTTAATAATTTTGAGTAATTTTGGGAAGTATCTTAACATTACTCTAAAGTGAAATCACTATTTTTGTAAATCCGGCTTATGGCATTGTAAACACTTATTAGAGCTATCGACATTTGAAACTCTTGCTATAAACTTAAATTATCTTGTTAGGTCGTTTGTGTTCCCCCACCTTGTATAGGTACAAAAAGGAAAACCACTGATATTCCGATTATGCCTGGCCATCCAGCTGATATCCATAAGAAGTAGGTGATGGTGATGGTGATGACTGGCGCCGCCCAGAGGTAATGGACGAACATGCAGATGAGATCGAACCTGCTCACGTCATTGGACAACATGTTGACGACATGACCAGCGTTCGTCTTTCCCAAGGCAGCGTGACTCAAACGGAGAGCCTTGAAAAATCAACACGGTCATACACTTAGAAACATTTTAGTAGAGCTCAATACAATGTTCTCCTGTATTGACTGAAGGTGTTTGTGAACAATGTGTGCACTATATTAATATGATAATTTATAATATGTCTCATCCAGTGAAAAGTACTCGAGTTTTAAAAAATAAAATCTATCACGCTACACTATGAATAAAAAATGTAATATCAGGCATTTATCATATGTAAACTAGATTATATTATTACTACCTAAACAAATTAGTGTTGAAATTAGTTTTTCGTTTTAATTTAATGTTTAATAACATAAATATTTGAATAAATCATGTTTATAACTATGCCCTGTCCAAGTTTGTTGAATGTATAGGTTTGCAATGTATTGTACGTACTTTTCTGTAGATGAGGGAACAACAGGCTATTCGCATCTTCATGCCAAGATGAGCGGTCTTGAGTAAGTAGTGGCTGTAATAGAGCGAGCTAAACCCAGTTATGATCACGATACCTCCAGCGTAAAGGTACGCCTCTTCCTTGGGCATGGTGCTACCAGGCTCAAAATACTTGAGGAGTTGGCCCAGGAGGAGGGGCTGAGATATTCTATAATGTTGCCGATAGAAACAATGACCTTTAATAGAGTTGTACCACCTCTTGTGAAGGATAAAACATTTTATTTTGTAGTAATCTTTAAAAAAAAGTTACTGCTTATATAAACTAATTGTACCTGTAAAATAAAGTAATGTTTTTAACTAAAATTATTAATGAAGTTACAATATTCCCCTATGTGGTGTCTTATTAGAGGGTTTTGAGAGGACTTGGATGTTAACGATTTTTCTATATTATTTAATTTAAGTTATTCCACTGTGGATTAGATTTGTTTTGAGATATTTTGATGAGACAGCGGTGGCGGATCTGCGGACATTGCCCCCTGGAAAGTATTCACCCCTCTCTATAATAAATTTGATCCTACCCCATGGATATATGTTAAATACTCTAATATTATCGAATATGAAGCTGAATGGTGGCCTTAAATAAAACTCCAAATGACTTTTAGATACATTCAATTTTCAAAAATTGTGTTGGATAAGACCACTTCATATAGCTTGAAACGGCATCTAACTGCCAGAAAAGTCAGACGAGGTACACTCCAAATAGCTTCTAGGACCATCCAAATTTTTAAGATACATAACAGAGGACCCCCTCCATATATCATTATATTCACGTAATTTTGAGGAATTTCACATGAGCACCATTTCAAATCGTTTCTAACGGTATCCAATTTTTAGCATTTTCTGGGTGAAAGTCACTCTAAATATATGTATATATTTATATATTTATTTTAGCACCGCGTCTTACTACCCGTTCGGGTTATACGCTTTAAGTACTAAATACGCTAATGGATTAGGAATTGGGAAGGTTGAATTAGAGTAAGTGAACCCGCATTTGAGTGGAGGGAGAGTGGAAAACCATTTAGGAAAAATCACCCCCAGTTCACCCGACTGAGATTCGAACCTCGATCTCCCCGTCCTCAGTAGTCGAGCTCAACATGACAAGCGCGTTAGCCAACTACGCCACCGAGGCGGGTCTCTAAATATAGTTTAGATGCATATAGTTTTTTTAATCCAGGTAACAACAACTACCAATAATATATATAAAATATGATAAATGTCTTTTGAATATTGTGTGTGTATTTTTAAATAATTTTAATTCAACTCTATGTCTTCTTATCAATATAATAAGACATTTAATATAAATTTGAAGAAAAATAATATATATATTTTAAAAATAAGTTCTGTTTCATTGATAAAAAGTAACAAAAATTCAATTATTCTTTGTGGTGATATAGAGGAAAGTCGCCTAATTTAGGGAGGTACAATATTTGGAGTAAGGATGTGCTGCTACCTATCGACGAACACTGGAAATTGAAGGAAAGGACGCTTCCTCATTGTTTGGCTGTTAACAGCGCAGTAGCTCCACGAGTATTGGTGCAGTCGATTCTAACATTTTATTTGTGTCCTGAAAGTTTTTGCTAAGCTCAAATAAATTCAAGATTACAGAGTAAAGGTATTTATATTTCCATATTTGCTAAATTTTTTATAATTGGTATTAAAGTGGCTTTCTTTAGAGGTTACATTTTTTAAAATTAGTAACTATTTGAACATATTCTTAGAATGTGAAAGGTAATCATTTTATGGAGCCTATTATGGGGAGTCTTAGGTTTCCTAATTTGGGGATCCCCAAATTAAGAACCCAAAATGTTCTTCACAACAATGAATTAAAATATAATTTTATAATAATCTAATATTTTCTAAAAAATATTAGAATATTTAAAAAAACAAAATATAACGGTAAACCTATTTTAAGATATAGTAGTTTTATATTGTCTTTTATATTGAATATAAAAATAATGATTTATTTGTTTATCTCTATGAAGCTTTAATGTCCAGTTATAATCTGTAGATATAACCTAGCAATTTTATAAATAACTTGGAGTACTTTACTTTGATGACCAGCGTCCCTAAATAACATAACCTTTTAAAACTATTATAAAATAAATATTTACAGATTGCTCCGAGGAAAAAATGGGATCCAGAACAAATGAAGGTGGCAGTTGCGGCCATGCGCAATAAGTAAATTGGAAGTCTTAAACTATCCCGTGTCTTTCATGTTCCTCAAACTACACTAGAGCGCTACGTTAAGGATTTAGATAAATATCCTAGTGACGTGGTTCAAACCAAAATAGGCAGGAAGCCAACACTACCCTTTGAATTAGAAATTGATCTCGCAGATCACTGCCTTATTATAGAAAACAGATTCTTCGGCTTTTCTCAAAGGAATGTTCGTCGCATCCATACCAGATTGCTGTAAAAAACGGAATTACGAACCCCTTCTCCAAAAAAGAATGAGCAGGCCGGGAAAAAATGGATGAAGAATTTCTTAAGAAGAAATCTACAGCTTGCTATGCGCACTCCTCAAGGTCTCTGAATGGCCCGAGAAAATAGTTTCACTCCAGAGGCAGTTTCCAAGTTTGACATTTTTGAACCTGCAATGGACAGTAGCAATAATTCTCCATCAAGGTTATACAACTATGACGAAACCGGTATATCAATTGTACAACATAAGCACACAAAAGTTGTGGGTCTAAAGGGAAAGCGACAAATTGGAGCACTTCAAGCGGCTGAACAAGGGGCTCTTATAACTGTTGTCACTTGTATGAGCCCTGCAGGCCACTTTGTTCCTCAATTAATGATCTTCCCTCGAAAGAGCATGAAGATGGAACTCATGGATGGGGCTCTCCCTGGCTCTATTTATTCTTGCCATCCGTCTGGCTGGATACAAACGGACATATTTACAGATTGGTTTAGTCACTTTATTTCCAGTGTGAAGCCTACTGCGGAGGATCCTGCACTTCTCGTATTAGATGGCCACTACTTTCACACGAGAAATATATGTGTTATAAACATGGGGCGAGAGAACCATGTGGACATTGTGTGTTTGCCCCCCTCCCCTGCCCCCCCCCCCACTCGCAAAATGCAGCCACTCGATGTCTCATTTATGGGGCCCTTTAAGACGTACTACGCCCAGGAAGTTGAGCAGTGGATTCGAAGAAATCTTGGACGAGTGGTCACTGTCTACCAGATAGGGGAAATTTTTGGAAAAGTGTACATGAGGACAGCGACTGCTGAAGCGGCTGCCAGTGGTTTCCGAAACACTGGATTGTTTCCTTGTAATAGAAACAACTTCCGACCTCATGATTTTGCTGTCCTTGAAGAGCCTGAAGAGAACAATGTTGAGAGCCCGCAACAGCTCAATGACCTGCAGGAGCCTCAACCAGGGACATCCCATGATCCTGATCCTGTTCCTGTAACAACGCCTCCTCAGATAAGGCTTATCCGGGTGTTTAACATCAAATTAGTTCCACTATAAAAGTTCAGCCTACTACAAGAAAGTCCCGAACTGGATCTGCCCAGCTCATCACCGGATCACCTTATAAACAACAGCTAGCAGAGTTGCAGAAAAAGGGTCCTTCACCAAAGAAAAACGGTAAGACTACGACTATCAAGAAACGCTCTGAATTGAAAACACCAGTTTACGTTGTAAGAAGAGGGCTGCCAAACATTCGGAATCTTCAACAGAATCTGAGTATAATATTTCACTAGTTGATTCTGATGACGATCTTGATTTGGAAAGTGAAAGTGAATCTGATGCAGATTGTATTATTTGTGCAGGATTATTTTCTGATGACTATGAAGGTGAGAATTGGGTTCGATGTGTGTCATGCAACAAATGGGCACACACAGATTGTGTTGATCCATCTAATAAACAATTTGTGTGTGGTTTGTGCCTTTCAAAAAAGAACAAAAAATCTTTTTTTTTTTCTAAATAATTAATTTTTTATGTAAGGATAGTTGAACAGCCCCAAATTTGGAGCTCCATGGTTCCTAATTTGGGGAGGCGCATGTTTTTAAAAATTATTTAATCTTAAAATTTGCTCATAAGTGAAATTTTCTTTTGGCCTAAAGTGAGGGCAATAAAACAACTAATTATGTCTCAAATATTAATTGTATTATCATATGTCTCTTTTTAACTAAAAATATTTTTACAAAATTCTTCCCAACTTAGACGACTTTCCTCAATATAATTATTATGAATGGGTCTTTTAGCACTGTTTTAATTGAGAGTAAGCATTGTAATTGTCAAACCGAGGAAGTTTGTGGAAATTAATATTTCAACTGATGGCACAAATCAATGTTAAAGCTGTAATTATACATCGTTTAGGTGACTGGGATGCATATCATATGTTCACTTTACATAATGTTCATATATTTATGGTCCCGATGGATAAATATTGATTTACTTCAATTTGGCCTATTTTAGTATTGTCCTTCAAAACCCTTATTTTTCTGACTGAAAAATACCGTGTGGCCCAAATCGTCCAGTGTTACTTGTCTTCTTATTTTACTTTCACGCAGCCAAGTGACCTAAGCCAAGCCAAAGCACTTGATAGTTGCGTGACAATAACATGATCGCCGTATTATAGCTGGCCCTTCGTTGGCAACCTTCTTGTGAGTTGTGGTTCAGAGCAGTGTTCTTTGGGTTCTTCCCAAAAACCTCTCACAGCAGTGACAGGGGAGTTGGAAAGAAGACATACCTCAAAATATGTAACCTTCTTGTGAGTTGTGGTTCAGAGCAGTGTTCTTTGGGTTCTTGCCAAAACTCTCTCACAGCAGTGACAGGGGAGTTGGAAAGAAGACATACCTCAAAATATGAAACCTTCTTGTGAGTTGTGGTTCAGAGCAGTGTTCTTTGGGTTCTTCCCAAAACTCTCTCACAGCAGTGACAGGGGAGTTGGAAAGAAGACATACCTCAAAATATGCAACCTTCTTGTGAGTTGTGGTTCAGAGCAGTGTTCTTTGGGTTCTTCCCAAAACTCTCTCACAGCAGTGACAGGGGAGTTGGAAAGAAGACATACCTCAAAATATGAAACCTTCTTGTGAGTTGTGGTTCAGAGCAGTGTTCTTTGGGTTCTTCCCAAAACTCTCTCACAGCAGTGACAGGGGAGTTGGAAAGAAGACATACCTCAAAATATGCCCAAAGTACTAGACAAGAATCTTGACTTTGCTAAACTTTCTGAGTATTTTAGTCGACCGTTGGGTAAGGAAAGTAGCATTGACAACATATAACATCTTGAATTTTACACGTATGCACCCATCTCAACAAATAATGTTGATATAAGTTTTCAAGCATAAGAGTTAATTATAACAACAAAATGCTTGTATATGACAATAGAGAACATTGTAAAAACTTTAGTGGTCTACTGACACAATTACGATGCTGTAAAATATTAGTACTTCTATTTTTTTTTAACATGTATAAGTCTATTTATGGTATATAGGTTCATTTAAAATACATTTTGTATGTTGGACGAAAAGCTCTAAAACGGTCATTGGATGTATTTTTGGCTCAATCCTAGGACTAGACGTTTTTGAATGACCAAAGCACGAAGATCTATTAAATTTTGGGCTTTGGCCGTCTTCAATTGGCCAAACCTAGGATTATGCAATTAATAAACGACCCAAGTTGAAAAAACATTTTAGGTCAGGTTAGACAGGCTTCAAAAAACAAATTTGGTCAGGTGGTATTGATAATTTTAAAAAAATTGTAATATCTGTCCGGTTCTGTTTGCAAATCAATAAGATCCACATGCCCTCTTGAATTCGTATGTTTGCTCAAAATCGGGCGCGCGCTAGTCAGTTTGGTCAAGAAACAAACTAAAATATTTTTATCAAGCTTTGGTCGTTTAGTAATTGCACAATCCTAGGTTTGTCTGTTTGAAGATGGTCAAAGCCTTAAATCATAATACAACGTCTGGCTTAGGTCATTTTAAAACGTCCAATGCCCGTTTTCGGGCTTTGCATCCAACATACATTATATATACATAGCATTATATGTGTGTATAATATATGTATATGTAATATATATACGATTCGTTTTTAGTATTTAGCGCATAAACTTACTCGATCTTGGATGTGTAGGTGAGAGCTGATCAATCTGAGGGGAAATACAGAGGAAACTAAACAAATAGCAATATTGTCCATGGTCAACTTTGTTCTCACCTGATTATGATATCATTGGCGAACACAAATAGCCCCAATATGACAAAATCCCAACTAAAAGTCTTGACCAACGCTCGGAATAAGCTGGCGTTTGTTTTAATCGCCCCTGCTCGCTCCACTTCTTTCATCCAGTTTCTAGACATTCAAATAAATTTGTGTGTTTACATATAATTATAATTTATTTATTGTATATTTCAAATAATAACATTCAATAAAACAAGAGCATGTAAAAATTGAGAACATATTTTATTATTTATATACCCTCAAAAACACATATTAAAAAAACAAAAATTAGGATAGTGCTTAAATTATTAGCGTAACGTGCTACGAATCACAGAATTATAGATAAATAAAATTACCAAAAATTTAACAATTTGTTGGCTCATTTTTAAGCAGAAAACCTTAAATTGGTTTCAATACTGTACCAAAGAGAAACAATAACTCACACGTCCTAACGAATAGCAACTGGTCAGCTGTAATTACTCTATAAAAAAAATAAAAATCAGAAGTCTTTGCTCATATTGCTATTGCTTCTTCATACTAGATTGAGGGTCCTGGGATAAAATCCAGACATGGCCGAAAATGCATCAATATTGAAATGGTGGCTTCCCTTTTCGCAATGATTAACTAATGACCGGACACCCGGTGTTGTATGATAGATTCTATAATTAACTTAGGTTGTAAGTCTGGCGCTGATATAATCCTTAGTTTATAAGAGTCAAGTAAAATAATACATTATATATAAAACAAATTAAAACAAATAACTAAGCCTAAAATGATATAAAAATAGCTAGTAAGCGTGTATCTATATCGCTGTATTGAATTGACTTTGTTTTTAAGGGGAAAGAAAAAAACTTTATCTTACTTACTTTTCTAAATTATTTCCGAGCAATTTTGAGCGATCTTCTTTTAGTGTCTCAAATAGATCTTCTTCTTCTATGGCCTTACTGTAGCCAGTTTTGAATAATTTAATGGTCCATCTGTACAATAGAATATAATAATAATGTTCATTGATTCAAGTTGTTCATGTTACAATTCAAGAAAACAAAATATATTACCTACCATTTTTAGGAGTGAACATTTTATAAAATACATCTATCATTACGACAATATTGAGTTAAGTGCTGCACATTTATATTCAGCATTGTTTGTATGAAATGTCAAATATGTATTATTATTATTATTATTATTATTATCACGTCTTACTACCCGTTCGGGTTATACGCACTTACGCTAATGTGTAATGTTAGGGTGATTGTGAGATGATATGGAGGACCTACAGTTTAACGTGGAATCCGAACCACGGTGGAGGCCTGGCACTCTCCACATTCACAAGATGTCTTGTCAGAGGTGAGGTTTGGTAATCAGATAAATCTGTGCCTGGACCGAGGATTGAACCCCGGCCGCCAGCACAGAAGTCTGACACTTTACCCCTAGACCCGTAGGTCACACATACTGTTACTTCTGTTCAACACTCACATAAAGAATATGACCGAGAATATGTTGGCATCCTCCCTCGGGTTGACTTTGTTCTTTGTAGTCTCACTCTCCATATCGTAAACTGGATCTCACCACTCTAGAATAAGTTCATGAATTTGAGGGATTTCATCTGAACACAGGTTAACATAAATTACCTTTAGCTATAACAGTATAATTTTTATGAAGGTTTCACCTTGTATTTGTTAAGATTAATATGAACATCTGAAATCAAGTCATTCAATAAGCGTTAAAGTGAAATTAACTTGCACTGCGCAGGACGAATCTATAATTTAAAAAATACAAACAAATAAATTATTTTTGCTACTTTATTCTTGAATTTAATGGCCCAAAATAAATAGTTAGAGCCCTTATAAAAATAATTAAAGATTTAAAAACTATAATACTTTACTCAGTAACAAACACAATATTTGCAAATCAAATTAATAAAGTTTATTTTTTTTAAAATACATAATAAAGTCATGTTAATTGATAATGTATACTCGTTGCTATTAAAACTTATAAAACAAAATTAATATATTAGTCAAATGTGAGCAGAAAGTATCCAAGCCGTATTTATAAGTTTATGGAGATGAGCAGGGAGGTGGAGGGTAGATATACAGTCAAATTATTTGTAGGCATCACCTTGTCTGATAACTAGAAAAATTACTAGATCTAATATTCAAATATCAAGCTATGTAATCTGCAGCTATGACTTTTGGTAGATATTACCAAAGACAATACCTATATAAAAAAAGTACTATAAGCTGTTCCACTCTTAAATTACCGTACAGGAATTAAGAAGTGCCCTGTTGCCAGATCTTATCCGCTCGAGACAGATTGCAGATTTTTTATATCCAAAACTTATCAATTTACGCAATGTTTAAACACTTTTGGCAATAAATTTTAAGTTTGGCTTATATAAGTTTGAACTATTCAGTTTATTATTATTTTCTTATTATTATATTAAATGATAAATCCCCTTTAATTATATATACACTGCACAAAATTACCTGCAATGAATAGGTTGCAGTCGGAATTCTGACATTTCGAACTGAAGATGGTTTTTACAAGTCGGTTAAAAAATTGTTTACCCCTCCTCTATCCATGTAAATATGTGTGCATTTTGAACAATTACTTAGCTCTCCCATACCTTATTAGTTTGTTTAAAGTAAAAGTATTTTATAACCTTATTTAGACGTTAAATATATCCCAGGAATACTCAAGCTCCTTTACACTTGGTAGTTTATCAAGCAGAGTTATTCTGACCAATCGTAGCAAAGTCAGATGCCATCGCTAGTTATATTAATTATAAAGGAAAAAATAGCGTTTTGGTTACTATGGCCATCATCTTTTGTATCTGACGTTATTTCTAATGTTAACTATTCTATTGGCTTAAAGCTGGGTTTACATTCATGCATGACGCATAGCTAATAGTGTGTAGAGCATAGCATATAGTGCACAATTCATAGGAAAAATACTAGGGTTATAATGAATTTTAGTGATTAAAGTCTAGCTTTACGATTACACTACCAAAAAAAGAAGTATCGTACCTTCGGGACTTAAATGACTAATTATAAAGGTTATTGTGGTGATGTGGTGATGTGGTGATGTGGTGATTCCAAAAATGTTAATAATGTTTCTTTGTCATGTGTACATCAAAGTATATAAATTATTCAAATTTTAACTTTTTAATGAATTACCCCTTTTTATTATCAAACAAGGAGAATTTAAAACTCAAAATATACAAAACAAGAATTTCACATTTCTTTAGCACCGCCTTTTACTACCCGTTCTGGCTATACGCTAATTTCACCTGTTGCTTTCTGAGGATGTGAAACGTGGTAACTTACCTAACATGACGAAAACCAATTTAGGGTGCTATTAATGAGGGGAGGAGGTTACATAATGATAAGTTGCATACCCTATACTCATCACAAGACATTGTTAGGATAATTAAATCTCGTAAATTACAATGGGCAGGACATGCAGAGTGAATGGGAGATTCTAGAACCTTGTTCGGGGTATTGACTGGCAAACCCAATTGGAAGATACCAATGGGAAGAGGCAGATGAAAGGGATAAGGTGTGGTCAAATAGACTGGATAGAACTTTTGTAAGTGCGGCAATGAACTCTCGAGCTCCTGATGCCATAGAGTAGGTAAGTACATTTTTTAAATTAATTCAAATGCTAGAGAGACCTCTTTTAAACATAATTTAAAGTGCATTAGAAAGAACAGATGGCAGCACTAACTAATTTGAGTTAAGATTTGACTTTACATGTTTTCCCCCTTTACCTTTTAAGTGTACAAAGTTTAGGTACTGAAATGATAAATCTCGTAACAGGTTGTTCGGAAAGAGATCTGGTGATATCAGTAGAAATAATTCATCCTACATCGATGACTAAACAGTCAGCAGGTCACCAAACTACTTTAAGATTTCCAAGGAGTCAGTGGCGCACCGAGGGGCGGGGGGTTAAGGTGGTTCAAGCCCCCCCCCCCCCNCCCCCCCCCAACCCAAAAATTAAAGAAAGGAAAATAAAGAGAAAGAACACGAAGAACACCTTTATTAAATCACTGACGTGTCTGTGTTATAATTTTTGAAAGTGATATTTGAAACAATTAATTTATAGATATAAAGTTCAAAGTTCTTTAAATCTGTTATTCGTAGCGCCCACCGGCCAATCAATGGGCCCGTGCTTCTCAAACCTTCCGAGCTACAGATGACCAATCACGGAGCGCTTTCTGGCGTTGGCTCCTGGAGCTTTCAAGATAATTCTTGGTTTCCTTATAAACAATCTTTGTGTAATAAATGGTTCCTGGGATTTCTTGAACTGTGAAAGAACTAGTTTAAATCGCGTATTTTATGGTGATCTCTTACTGTTAATTTGTTCTTTATTTAGAAAAAGGCGGGTGTCGCGGTACAAACACTCGTCTATTCAATAGTTGACTCTATAGTTTATTCAAACACATTTTTCACCAGATTTTTTGTGTTTTTAAATGTAACAACCTCCTCAAGTACAGTTTCAAATAGCCCCCCACAAACTATAATTCGGGTGCGCCATTGCAAGGAGTCCTAGGGTAGGAGGTGCCTGATCCTGTCTGGGAAAAGATTATTAATTATTTGGCTATATAAATGTTTTTGATACAATGTTATTAATTTCTGTGTATATATGTTGCATATGATCAATTCTACTAACTGATATTGTTGTGTGGCTTGTTACACCGGTACTTGGTCCTTCAGTCTTGGTATAGCAATTCCAATAATTGTAACATTTTTTTGCAATATAAATGGTTGTGGTTTTTTATTTATTTACTACAAATTTAGCATCGAGTCTGATTTGAATTTTTCCCCCCTTCCTCCATACAGACCGGGCATCTATTTTGACGGAGTGAACCAACCAGAGCTCATGAGATAGAAAACCACTTCCAAAGAGTCCCAGGATATCTACTAATTACTGAGCTAGTCAAACAAATTTTATTTAAATTATTATTAATAATATTATCTACTTTCTATTACCGTTAGAGAGGTTTTTGCCTATTTTAACGTTTTAAATCTCTTGTGGTAGCAATATTTTATTTGTTACTAACAAATTTGCTTTGTTTTAGCATCAATAATAAAATAATTTGCAAGTATGAACGAAAATAAAGGGGAAATATTACATTTTAGATTCTGTTATTACGAAGTAGGTTTTTTACCATAATATTAATATTAACAATAAAATCAGAATTAAATAAAAGTAAAATTTTATTTTAAAATACAGGAACCACCTTAAAAAAGGCTAATTTTATGTTTAAAGAGCTATAGTTTAATTAACAATGTTTTCCGAGTGAATGAACCATTAAGGATTTTTAAATATCTTATCTATTATAGCAAAGAGGTTATGCCAGTTTTTATCACTAAAAAATACTCGACAACTGCGTTTCGTAATAAAACAATTATATTTTTACTATAGACTATGCAGTGTACACTATACACTATTAGGTATGTTTGAAGAATGATAAATACACCCAGTCTTAGGTCAAGAACATTCCTTCAAGAGACATTCAATTTCCTACACATTTAGGGTTCCCTTATCTGAATCCTGAAAAAAAGCGTAGTACATCTAAAAATTATGACCAGAGGGAAAAAACGGGTACCATTTTTTATTCAACTTCTATGCCTATATTATTTAACACATTTTTACTCTCTCGTGGCTCCCGGAGAGAGTAATTGTTGTGATCGTCAGATTTATATGTATGTCGAAGTTTGGTGACCTCTTGAACCCGAAAAAAATTGTTTACGTTATGTCGTCTTGTCTTAGATTCTGTATCTCAGCCTAAAGCCAAAACAATTTTAATTATCGGCCTTAAACTTGGTACCTAGGGTTTTCATAAGGTTCCCCAATTCCTATAGTTGTTTTTCAATATCTCTACAACTCTCAAATTAAGGGTAGATTACTTAAAAGAGAAAGAAGGAAAAATATATTTTCTTAAAATCGGCTTGAACAATTTTGATTAAAATTCATATTTAAGAACTATTTAGAAAATTTTTAAAAATCCATCTCATGTTTTCAGGAAAATGACTTTTAGGGTACTTTACATTCACGATTATTCCCAAATTTGGTTTATATCTTCTCAACATGTGGAGATACAAATTAACTAATCATTGCAAAGTTGTAGAATTATTAAAAATAAAAACTTCTATTTGAAATTTATACTTTTATAAGACCATTAATTTCCAAGCTATAAGCAAATACATCGTAATGGATGTCTGAAAAATGAGGAGTTGATTGTTAGTCTTTTTGGTGGACCAAGACAGGGCCGTAGCCAGCTAAAAGTTTGAGTAGAGTTTTGGAGGAGGAGGTCATAGCTCCCCAACTACCATAGGCAAAAACAATTTACGAATGTGAAATGCCTTTAGAAACTATCTGGAAATTATTTTAGCGCAATTAAGTGCAGAGATTAAATATTTAAATGTCTTATAAATCTCGTTAACATTTAGAAACGTACATGTAAATACAAAAATGTGTATTAAGCACTTCTTCAATAAAGATATAAGAGGGGTTATTAGTGGGGTAAGAGGATTAGAAGGGGGCCTTTCTCCCTGAAAAAAACCCCTCTCTTTTCTAGTTTATTTTCTCTTTTTTATTTTCTAATATAATACGACTAAAAAAAATCTTCAAATAGTTTCTAAAGGCTACAAATTAAAAGTAAAAAGATCAGGTGTGGACCATGCTAAATATTTTCTAGGGGAATCAAAATTTCAAAAGAATTCTGACGTAATATCACTTCTATTAGAATCTAGAAATGAATATTTTGCTATTACATTTCAGATGAGGACCATTTCAATAGTTTAAAGACATCCAATAATTGTCAGACGTTTGGAGGGTGCCCAGAGCTCTTTAGGATTGTGGTCAGTTGCCTTCTTCACCCTACACGAATAAGGTTCCGCCACCATTGATCCAAATGACTTAGACCTGCGAGGCACAGAGGTATTGAACAGAAATAGCTTTGGCCGGGTTAAGAGATTGGAGCTGTGTATGCCCGCACTTTCTACGACACTGTTTACTGTCATATCCAGACCGGAAGAAACCTGTTTTAAATTTCCAAAAGTTACTTAAAACCATTTTCTTATATTGGTATATCAATTCATGTGATCTGCAGCAGTCATATTTGATCATCTTATTCTTAATTTTAAGCGCAAAAAAAAATATGTCTGTAATTTCTAAAAGGCTCGTCCTACTAAAAACGAAAGTCGATTATATTGATTTGTTCGTTTACTAGAATTCATATCGAACTTAGAAAAAAAATAGCATTCAGAATAAGTATAGGCTACATATACGCAGTATTTATAGCATTTGCCTATCTTCAAGTAGGCTGTCCTTAAACTTTCGCTATATATTCTCAAACTGAACGCAGTAGTAGGCTGATCACTGGAGCCCCAGCTCCCACATCTTCTTAACATTATATTATCCCCGTCTTCTCATTCTACTTTATTTGACGACTCATTTGCGACGTGTTCTCCAAACTAACATTTCCGATTTCCTTTGTTTGTATTTGGTCTTAGTTTACCCAGATTTGTTGCCTGACTAATATACGTAATAATCGTACACAATCACAATTTTTCTTTTAATTAATTTGATATTAGAATAGTGGCGACAAGCAAAAAACTCGTATTTTATGTTTTTTTAAACTGTGATGCGGTGATTTTTTGTTAACCTTCAGAAAAGGAAGTGTGAACCCTGAACCGCTCTCCCCCAGCTACGGCCTTGGAGGACCAAAGTATTTATTTTTTCTCAGTGTGTTTATGTGACTTTGTATATTATCTCATTTATATTCTTAGATGTAATGTGATGCTCTTTTTACCAATATATTTCTGCAACCATTTTATATATATATTAATATTCGTTTTACATATCTTATGAGTTTTAAATAAACACTAGTGGCTCGTTGCAGTGATGGCAGCAATTTATCGCTCTAAAATATATTCACAACTTTTTATTACATATATACTTACTTAATCACGCCGTTCCCTTATGGGGTAGGCAATAACCTGTGCATATAGCTCAAAAAACAAACCCCATACTTAATCAATTCTCACTAACTTTCTCCACACTTCCCTATCCTTGCATACTCCCTTCATTTCAACAACATCCATATATCGAGTCATACGTACTAGGTAAAATTGCACCCGGGAAAAAATGGGGAAAATGCTCTCTCCTATTAATCATCACACCATTAGGTGGGAAAAGTGCGCCCCACACACTGTTTCACACACTTACAAAACAAGTACGCCCAAGGACTTAGATTTTAAAAATGGAGAAAAAGGTCGTCAATAATTAGTTTGGTAACCTCAATGTATACGTTCACATCAAATGCTTACAGATATACACTAATCTTTATTTCATTGAGAAACCTAACCTAACCTAAACAACAGGCAGAGACAGGTGCGATGAATGGATGTACTTTGACCTCCTCAAGACCTCATGGTGTGCGATGAGTCGATTTAAAATACCCACCGATCTACGCCGGTGAAAATGGTAAGGTCGTGAGGAAAGTGAGAAAAATGCGCCCACAGGACCTTGTTAAAATTATTTAGGTGAGACAGACAAGGTCGTGTGGGCGCACTTTTCTCACCTATTAGTGTGATGATTCATGCGAGGGAGTGGTTTTCCCTTTTTTCTGGGAAGGCGCAGTTTTCCTGGGCGTGATTTTCCCGACACCAAGTCACACATGCTCTTTTATTCTCAAAAATCTTAATGTTTCTCTTTTTCACAAATTCATCTACAACATTTAGCCATGTCTTACATGGCCTACTTCTTCCTTCTGATCCACACACTCTACCTTCATATATTTGCTTCGTCACTCGAGACACACAAATTATCTTAACATGCCCAAACCAACGTTAGAAGCTTCTTTCAGATCGACCAATTGGATTATCTTTCAAACCGCACTCCTTCAGGCCCCATTCATTAATGACTCTGTCCATACGAGTTTATCCACATAGATTTCTTAGGTATCTTATTCCAACCGCATTCACCTTAGTCTTGTGTTTCTCCCGACAAACCCACGCTTCACATTCATAAAACAATGTTTGCGTTGACACACTTTAATATGCTGCCATGAAATTGATGTGGATTTCAGAAGATCGGTGACAATAGAAGAGCCTTGGAGGTCAGCGAGTGAGTGTTTCGAGAGCACGTTTGTGAACAATCCTTTCGCTCATAAATGTGATGTGTGTGACAGACTATGGTTTCTGCGAGACATGAAGCCAGGCAAGCCAAAACACATGCCACTGATCCATAATACGTTTCCGGGCGAAGCGGTTGCAGATTTCAAGTTGTACAGTCCTCGTATAAAATCACTGGACAGAAATAAGACTCCAAACTTGTCACAATTGAACCGTTTCAAGTATCCACCAAAGTCCAGCGGACTGCCATCATTGGACCCAATCAGTGCACGGCTGATTTCCCCTCGTTTGCCATCCATGCATATCCCCAGGCTTGGTTACGAGGGCAACTACGGCAGAGTGAGTCAAGTCATAAACGTGCCAGACCACAGCAACCACGCTCGGTAATACTTATATTGATTTGACTTGCGACAGAAACTTTCATGTATATTGTCTACCGTTTATACCTTATTTTTCTAACCATAGACCTATGATGAATAAAATTGTAATCAATTATTAACCTTGTTCTTCATTTACACTTCCCAACACATATATAATTCGTTTGTGTAACATATTCATGTAAAACCTCTCTGGCCATGCACTGACACAGCCACACCCGATTTTTGTACTTCTTCCAGGTGTGATGAACTGATTAAAGTTAGTTTGTAAGTATAATGGTAAAACATCTGTATCTATATTTCAAATAAGTGGGTTGCATATTGAATACATTTAAATATATAATTAAAATTCACATATGTTTTAAATGTAATCTTATAATCAATGTGTTTAGTTCCTGAGACACTCATGTTAGCAGTCTAGATCACATAGTTGTACTGCAAGAATATTGCTACACTTAACTCCATATCCACACTTTATAATATATTCTTATTCTGTTTTCTGTTGAACTACTGCATACATACTTTCAATAGCCTGCGAACAAACATCCTTTGATGTACCGCCTAGTGAGCGAACCTTTTCGAAGAATAACAAATGCACTCAGTGGCATTCATTTCTACATTAAGATTGAATTCATTCACTACCCACCCTTCCTTCACCTAGTGTGTACGCAGCTTAAGGCAGTATTTCCCAACATAGGTGGTACCGTCCCCCAGGGGGCGTTTTTGGTTTTCAGGAGAGCAGTACATTGTAAGGGCCCGGCAGGGGAGGGGGATTGTAAGTTTTAATGGATACTACAGCAATAATTCTAAAAGGCAACCAAATACATTCGGTTAATTATGTTTATAAGCATTTAACAGAATTTATGTTTTAACGTGTTTTTTATTCATATGGATTCTACGTTATTTAACGAAAAAAGTGAAGTTATTTTGTGACCATGTTGTTCAAAGGAGATTTATTGTTCTTCTAGCAACAGACATCCGGCTATTGATCAAAAATGTTACCTAACAAATTTGTGACTTTTGACAGGTGATAAAAAATATATTTGATCTTTTGGGTCTAATTTGTTTTCCAGTATTAATAAAATTGTGACACTTGATTTTTAATTTTTATTTAAATTTTTCCAGGTTACTACTTATATTTTTACTAGAAGATTTTGAAGGAAAATAAAATGTATACCATTCACTTATACATATTCATAGCCTAATAATTATTTAGTTTGAAATAATTATATATGGATGTACAAAGAAACATGAATTTAGGGTTATTATTGTTGAGCTTAGCATGCTTATCACATTTAACTTTTGTCACTCTCGTGTTTTAGACTGGCCTGCTAAAGATGCGGAGATTTGGGTTGGAATCTTGGTTGGGTAGATTTTTCTTAAATGGTTTACCACTCTCTTTCCATGCAAATGCGGGTATAATACCTTTAAAATGCTTCCATTCTCATCCCTATCCCATTAGAGCACTTATAAGGTATTAAGACACAGTGATAAAAAATAAAAATAGCTATCAAATTTTCTAGTACTACATGTATATGGATGGGCATGACTACTTAGTTAAAGTTAGAGTTTTCTTTATTTAATGTTCCTTAGTAGGCATGAATAATTCACATTATATTAAACTTTATGGCTTATTAATCTAAAATGTGAAAGTTATCTAATTATGCTCTTTGCTTGTACATAAAGTGAATCAGTAAACATATTGCTTTAAAGAATTAAATAGGGAATATTTTTTTACATTTAAGGCCCATTCTACAACCAGTCATACCCTCTTTTGAACTTGCACTCATAATATTGTATAGCTATAATAGCACATGTAAGTGCATTCATGTGTCAGAAATGTTGGAATCGTTTGTCCGAAGGAAATGAACATGAACCTTCGCTTGTGTTTATGTAGTTGTGCTGGCTTGTGTTAAGCCAATTAGCAACAAAGAAATATGTGCATTGCTGTATTCAACTAAAGTAATTAATTATTTGGTAAGGGATAAGAGTTCACGACAATATTATAGTAACATTTAATACATTTTAAATTCTCTAATAAGAATAATAATTTAGTAATGTTTGCATATATTAACTTGATTCCATTTAACTTAAGTTCTTAAACTTTAATATGACTTTGAAGATGGAGTTATATTAGTTGAAATTACATTTACTAACATTTTACTGAAGACAGTTCTTTGTTCAAGCCGAAAACAAACCGCATGTCTTGCAAGTGTGCTTTACGGGTGTGACTGTTAGTAGACTGAGCCTTGGTGGTTCAATCAAATTCATGTTCAGTTGTTTATTTTTTTTTAAAAAGTTACTAATAAAATCAAAATATAGTCCAATGTATCTATGAAAA
Organism: Timema douglasi; assembly: GCA_901482245.1. Taxonomy (NCBI): domain Eukaryota; kingdom Metazoa; phylum Arthropoda; class Insecta; order Phasmatodea; family Timematidae; genus Timema; species Timema douglasi. The sequence continues at coordinate 142,879 of CABEEJ010000507.1, forward strand.
CTTTCCAATAAAATTAAAATACTGGTTTTAAATATTGTACAATTTTAGTCTCTTTCATTTAATAGTATAATTTTACTCTCTTTCATTTAATTGTGAAACTACATCCTACCTTCAACTCCACTTCAAGCTCACCGTCACGATTAACTAGCTAGATTTAAGCTAAATGATTTAATTTACCCAGGACTACCTCAGGTAACTTTGTTGGATTTGATAGAACCTTCCTGTAGTTGGTGGACTACTTTGGTAGTTACAAAGAGAACTTACAAGATGTATTGTGTTAAACTGAGCTGTAATGTATTGTCTCCCTAATGAATTATTCATACGTACCTAGGTGTTATCTCAGGCATAATTAAATGTCAACAGTGTGTCTTGAAAATACCATACATATATTAATACAAATGCTTTATCATGAGTTATGGATAGACGCCAAATCACACTGATTATATGACATACTGTTTGATATAAGTGATTAGTAGTTACTATTATTATTATTATTATTATTATTAATTATTATTATTATTATTATTATTATTATTATTATTATTATTAGCACCGCGTCTTACTACCCGTTCGGGTTATAGGCACTTATGCTAATGTGTAATGGTAGGGTGATTGTGAGATGAAATGAAGGACCTACAGTTTAACGTGGAACCCGAACCACGGTGGAGGCCTGGCATTCCCCACATTCACAAGATGCCTTGTCAGAGGTGAAGGAAGGGTTTGGTAATCAGATAAATCTTTGCCGGGACCAAGGATTGAACCCCGACCGCCAGCATAGAAGTCTGACACCTTACCCCTAGACCGCCAGGTCACCGAGAGTAGTTACTAAATTATAGTTACATCACTATACATACAAATCAAAAATAACTATGAGTTATCAAAATAATGTATGAAATTTAATCATCCACACAATACATTATATTTCATTACTATCCCCAACTTCTTCAAATATGTATGGGCAATTTGGTGGTTACACAATACATTTACAAAACATTACAAATTTAGACATACAGCCAATATAAATCAAGGAACATTGTTGAAGTTTTTTGTACAAAACTAATAGTTATTGGCTGAAATAAAAAGTTCCATAAAGCATTAAACTATTTTGATTGTAAACATATAAAACAGTAGGCATCGCATACTATAGGTAACAGAAAAATAAATAAGCCATATAACGCATCTAAAATATACTTAACATACCATCTATAAACTCCTGTGGCAAAATAATTATTTCCAAGGCAAATCAAAAGACTTATACAGTATTTAACTAGCTTCTGAAACTTTTAGTTAACTATTTAAAATTAAAATTGTGATTGACTATATTATCAGACACATTTTAGTTTCAATTTTGGAAAAAAACTTTTAACTAATTATATTTACCCGTGTTAGGCTACAGAAACTGGAGCAATAATTAAAGAAGTGGTTCTTCAAGGTGCCGTTACAATATCAACAAAATAGCACTCTTTATTACAGCAATAACATATGTCCTAAGATTTATCCAAATATTAGCACAATGTATACTTACTTAAGTATGTTCATATGTTAAATCATGTGATCTGAAACTGTTACTTTTGATAGATATTATCAATATTGTAGAAGACTATACTTGGTAAAAATTAGGTGAGGGGTTTCCTAGAAAATAAAGAAAATTTGTACTTTTTTTAGCACCGCATTTTACTACTCGTTTGGGTTATGCTTCTCATACTTATTAAAGCTAAAAGCTATTGGGAGTTTTTTTATGAAAATAATAGAGACTTAAATAATTTTAGTGCTATAAATAACATTTTCGGTGAGTAAAAAAGAATAAAGGTTGACCATAATTTATGAAACTTTAGTAAAAAAGTAATTTTATTTCAAAAAGTCTATTTTTTTTTAAATTCTATTTATAAAAATAATCTAAATACAATTTAAAAATGTGTATATATATATAAAATTTCCTAAAATATCGAGTATGAAGGAATTTTTATTTTATTAGTGGGCCTATGTGTTAATTTTAATGGTTTGAAAAATATTTTTCATTGAATGTTCCATGCTATATATAGTCTAAAATGCTCAATGCATTGAGTAACTAACTAGCTTTGCCAGTATGAGTCCTTGCATTTGGTCCTAGCATTGTGCAAAATTGAATGTGATACAATGAATTCTGAATGCTCTATAAGTGTAGTCCCAAGTTAGAGTTGTCACTCACTATTTTCTTCATTCAAAATTGTGTTTTTTTCCGAGTTTTCAAGAAGGAATTTTCATTTTCTCAAACACTTTATGTAGAGGAATGAAATATTGGTTTTTCTTTTAAGTCATGCCATTGGTGTTCAGAACAAGATAAATTGACTTGCTAGGTATATAAACAGAGTTGTTGTGCAACCCAATTTTTCAAGGAGAAAAAATGGAGCAGGGGGAAATTTAACATTTATTTGAATACTCAATGTGATCATTTCTTTGGTTTGCTTTTTTTTTCATCTAAGGGTCTATTATTTAGAACTTGCGGTTTGATGACCCAAATTTATAAATATCTTAAGTGTTTTTTCTAATTTTATGTAAAATTTCAATTTTTTTTAACAAACACAAAAAAAATGGGTTTTTTTCAAGTTTGCATGGCAGCCCTGCAGGTAATTGTAACCATTATTTTGTTTTAATTCATTGTAAATCACTCCAAAATCACAATTGTGGCTACTAACTAAAGATTTTATTTGTTTTCTTATTTTTATGTTATCAACAGCTTAGCTCAATCGGTAGTGTGTCTGTCTATTAAGCTACGAGTCCTGGGTTCGATTGCCAACATGGCCGAAAAATTCATCACTGGTAAAATGCAGGTTTCCCCTTTCACAGTGATGAATTAAGGGCCAGGGGCTAGATGTTGTGTTTGTTTTAGATCTTGAGTTATTTTATAAATTATGTGCAAATAAAATTAATATGTTCAGAAAGTGCACATTAAATACAACAAATAGATTAGATATTGTTTTAACAGTAAATGAGTCTCTCAATATAATTTATGACAAGTTTTGAAACAGAGGTTTGAACCAATTTAACCCCCCCTTGTATAAGATATTAAATTACCACCCGCATCAGTCCCACGGTTTAATGTGTCACTTTCGCATTGGACTAGAGTTTTGGTGATGCCGTCAGGGTTTGAATATCAGTTGAGTGTAATGAGGGTGGTCTTTCTTTTCCCCTTCAAGCAAATGTGGGTTTATTTCCTTTACATTCCTACTCCATTAGCATAATTAATGTGTACATGTAACTCAAATGGGTACCAAGATGCAGTGAAAAAATAAGATAATGGTAAATGAATTAATGTAACATGATAGTATGAGAAGGGTGAAGGTGAAGGAAATTCACCAGCATTCCTCCAGAGAGTGGAAAACTCTCACAGAAGAAACCTAGTTCAGTAGAATGAGAAGTGTCCCTCTAGTTCCGAGTCTAACTGTAGGTCTAGTAGGATCTTCCTTATCAAATATAAAACTCAATGTTGGGAGAAATTCAATGCCAAGTATTTTTGTACTTATGGGATATTTTGTTATCCTGCTTAACCTACATTGTCTTGTCTTGAAGGAATATAATATATTATCTTATCTGTTCTATAATTAATTGTTATTGATATTGTTTTCTGTCAGGTGCTATCTTAGTGACAAAGTTGTGTGATCATACTGGTCAGGAACTAATGACTAAAGTATATTAGTAGTTAAACGAATACACTAAAAAAAGGATGACACTGTGTGGTCAAACCAACTAAAAACCCCATTTATTTATCTAACTAACCCCATTACGTTATATTGAATTTTAATAATAAATTTAATAGAGCTTAACAATTGATTTTTATAGTGGTAGGGGTGGTGATGGTGATTATAATGAATGGTTGGCTCTAATTTTATTATGAAGGGAAAAAATACAAAGAGAATGAAAAATCTAAAAAGAAATTAGATGAAATGTAATTAAATCCACTGAAAACAAAACTATTTAATATTAATTCATACTTTATTGAAATGCTTATTTTGTGCTATTAACCTCAGAATATGTACATTGCAAGCAGCTGCATTCAGTTGTTGGATATCCATCTTGTAGGGCCTACAAGTAAACTGTTGAAAACAAATATTTTCAGCATTAATAGCTCAGGGCTACCAATATTATTTAACATAGGCCTACATCTAACAATGTGTCTATTAGGTTTGAAGGGAGAAAGGTCAAACATGTTATTACAGTGAGTCACATCTTTCTGAGAACATTATTTGTGCAAGTGAAATAGTGTACAATTATCTGGTATTTGTCAGTATGGTGCCGCCTGTCACTTGAGCGGGCGTTTGTACGCCTGCAGGTCCTCATGCTTGTACAGATCATGGATCTTGCTGTACATGAAGTGGAACAGGAAGAGCAAGTTATCATACTGTCCTTGATACTTCTCATCCTTGGTGGTGGCTGCGTGAAGCTCTACTAGTAACTGATGCACAGCTTCTACTGTGGCCAAGTACCAGCGTGGGCTATTCTTCTGGTGGCGCCAAAACTGAGACACACGAGACTCCAGTACCACACACGGCAGGGCTGACAACACATACATGCACATTCATACATTATGGTGATTTGACAGACTTGTATTCACTCAAAATGGTTCCTGTCCTAGATTTTAGAGAAATAAAGCAAACATTAGAGAGGTAGAATGGAAACCATTCTGAGTCAATTTTAGTTACAAGATTTGTGTTTTAAAGTTTGATATTCAGAGTGTCAGTAGAACAAACCTCGGAGCCGCTGGTCCTTGTAGATACCTCGACTTTGGTTCCAAGTGCTGTCAATGAATACTGCTCGGGAGATGGGCATCTCCTGGGCCATGTGAACTTTCTTGGGGCTGGGTTCATCCATGACAGTTCCTCTGCACATACAGGGATCTAGATGCTTTATCTTGGGTCCCAAAATTCAATAGGGCCTACTTTGAAGTCATGAAAATTTTAACAGTGTTTTACAAGGTTTATATTAACTTATTACTCTGGCTACTGCAAGTGTGTCATACAATAAACCCAGGTTACTAGTAAGATACATAGGAATTGTTGATATTAGGAATTGTAGACACCTGTCCACCCCACCCCCAGTCAGTGGGGTAGAGAGGAGTTTTCAGCTGATGGCAGGACCTAGGCCTATATAAGCCTGTCTAATATTATCTATTTTAATACACAGTAAGGATGTATATAAGTGTTGTCACCTGAAAATGTTGCACAAATTTTCAAGGGAGGTTGCCCCATTTCCAGGGTACACCAAGACCACCTAAACACAAATGGTTTAGTCAACAACAACAACAACACAAATACTAATGGACCTTAACCTTATAATAAAATTATGTCAGTAATTTTTCATATTATTTAAAAAGAGGATTTTGTATCATAATTTTGTATGTACAGTAAGGCCTATTTTTATTTGTACAGTTTGACCAAAAATAAATCTTTATAACTTATCATAATTAAAGTAGGCCCTAAAGTATGTGCTAATGTTGGTAAACCTCTTTGGAACAATTCCAGGGTTCAATTCCAACCACCTTCACTGTTGAGCTACCTACCTCCCTCAGATTGAATGCTGTGGTTCTTTAAAATTCACCACCCAGTTTTATTCTCGCTACTCAAAGTAACTACATACTAAGCTAATGTTGGGAGTAGTAATAGTCTAACCCTCTCTGATTGATCATAGTCTGGGATACAGGGGTAGATATAGACGTTGACATCATCTGGCGCAAGAAGAGCCACATGTGCCGCTGTGCTCTTTCCATCAATCTCTCGACAGTGTTTAATTATGTCAATCTTTATTGGCAGCTGAAAATAAAAACTTGTGTCAATTCAAATCTACACATTCCACATTAAATATGCTAACTAAAAATAGTTTGTGTTCGCATAGAGAACCATTTCTATGGGTTAGTTTGACTTTTAAACAATATGAGCCCATTACATACATAGCTTAAATGCTATAGCAATATTAATACCCAACCTAAGAACTGGAAATTAGATAATTAATTTTAACAAGCTTAGGTACTATTAAGATGAAACTTTACATAAATACTACTTATGGCAGCCCCTTGGTACCAAATTCTAGGGTTCTCACACCTGTTTATGAGAAAAACGCTGACAGTGATAGAAAATATAATACAGAAATATTATTATTAGCACCGCGTCTTACTACCCATTCGGACTATACGCACTTACGCTAATGTGTAATGGTAGGGTGATTGTGAGATGAAATGAAGGACCTACAATTTAACGTGGAACCCGAACCACGGTGGAGGCCTGGCATTCCCCACTTTCACAAGATGTCTTGTCAGAGGTGAAGGAAGGGTTTGGTAATCAGATAAATCTATGCTGGGACCGAGGATTGAACCCCGGCCGCCAGCAGAGAAGTCTGACACCTTACCCCTAGACCGCCATGTGACCGACTAATACAGAAATAACAATTATAGTTGGGTAAGCATTGTACCCGGCATCTGGAACAATTATTTGATGATGATGTGTATGTAGGTACAGATAACCAATAACGCAATGAATTACCACCTTTACATTTGGAATACGACCTCGAAGTTCATTCACAGGAACATAACAAGTATAGCAAAAGTATTTTCTGGACTTTTTACAAACAGGGCATAAACTTCTCTGATCTATGTCATTTAAAATGGCCCAATCGTCAATTTTTAAATTTTTGAAAGGCTCATCATCGTTAAGTAAATTGTGTTTAGGATTCATCATAAATCAGGTGACCCTATTATTATGAATTTATATTTTAGTTATTATCTTAATTATGAATCAATTCAAAAAATTAACAGGACAATAACATAAACAAATTGTTCCATTTTTATAACTAGTTTTTTTAACAATGGCACCAACATATTATAGCACAGTAAATAGCTCATAGAATGTAGCGTACAATTCGTACGTAAGCTTATAACAAAACCATTACGCCATGATAATAGTCAGTCTCTATACTATAATAGATGGACATAAATACACCCCTTGCAACGGACCAAATCGTGACGCCAAAGTTTGTCGTCTGCTTGCTAGCAAGGGGACCGATTTAACTATTTATTTCAATGTTCTTGTGCAAAAATGTGTGTCTGGTGAATACAAGTTTTTTTTAAATAGTGAAGTATTACATCCCACTTGACTGAAGACACATTTACATTAAAAGATATACAATTCAGTTTTTAAGGTAATATTGTACAACCAAGAATAACATATTTTATTTATTAAAATATGTGGCTAACGCCCATGTTGTTTATATTCTGCCAAGGCTACGATATATTTAAAATTGATATTAGCTTATATAATAGTTTCAGATTCAATATTATATTTAAACTTTGATAGCTAAAATGGAAAAAAGGTAGCTTCGTGTTATATTTTAGACAATTCTGGAGGCTACTTTGCACATACTACAAACGTGATAAATTGCTATGGTTTTAGTTTTACGCTCTGTAATGAAAACACTTGAAGTTCACTTTCATGACAGTCACATTTTTGTCCACACCCACTGTCCTTCACACTTGCGTGTATATCCCAGTGTAGCCAATCACTTGACAACACATTTCCTCACATTCATAACACTCCCTCCTTAGTTTAAACACCCCCCATCACCACCTGATACTTGACATTACTTTAATTTAATTCGTTGAAGGGGGAAAATGAACACGTTCACAAAATGTCTTCTCTTCAGAGGTTGAGCCTTGCAGGCTGCTTAATTACGCGGCCCCTCGTAGTAGAGGTCAATCGAGCTGGCGTGCCTCTTGAGGCTGACTCTTCGTTGATGGGCTGCCTTATCTCCTGGGGTAGGTCCAAAGGCTTACTTTTGGGTGATATTCTTTCATGAGAAGGGCTGGTTCTCTTCTCTTGAGTGGGTGACGCAAACTGACTCCTGGGCGAAGTGGGCGGCGCTGATAGCGATGGGGGTTCAGATGGCTCAACTGCTATTGACCTCCTAGATGGTCTCGGATTTGAGCTTGGAGTCTGGCTACTATTTTTATTCATATTTTGTCTACTGAGTTCCTCCCCCACTGGCCTTATCTGATTCACATGGCGGAAATAGGTGCTATCCCCTTGTTTTATTAAATAATGTAAATCACCCTTTTTTTCTTTGATAATTCCCAAAAGCCATTTTTTTTTCAGGATTTTTGTAGGAACGGAAAGCGACGTTTAATCCTTCCTCGAAAATTCTTGGAACATCCACCGGATCCTCGGAACACCACTGAAGGGCTAGGGGACCTAAAGGCTTTACTAAATGTATACGGCTCCTTAGCGTACGCCTCAAAAAGAGAGATGCAGGAGATACTCCAGTGATGGAGTGGGGAGTCCTCCTATAGGCTATCAGGAATTGAGTTATAGCATTACTAATATTGCTTCCACTCAGTATGGCTGCTTTGAGAGAGGCTTTAAAAGTCTGCAATCCCCTTTCCGCTAAACCATTGGAAGCCGGATGATATGGTGCAATCAATTTTTGTTTGATTTCTAATTCGGAACAGAAGTTTGAGAATTCTGAGCTAGTAAATTGAGGGCTGTTATCTGATACGATGACGTGGGGGAGACCAAAGTTTGTGAAACAATTGTTCATCAGTTTAATTGTTGTTGTAGAAGTTAATTTTTTTTACAGGGTGAACATCAACCCACCTGCTGAAAGCATCCACAATAATAAGAAAATACATGCCTTTGAGAGGGCCTGCATAATCTATATGGAGCCTTTCCATGGGTGGTGAGGGGCATTGCCACTTGTGGTAAGATATCTTGGCTGGGTTGTTTTTCATCTGTTGGCAAGAAAAACAGTTTGAAATCATTTTCTCAATATCCGAATCAATTTTAGGCCACCACACATAACTTCGTGTCAATGCTTTGCTCTTAACCACTCCCATGTGTCCCTCGTGTAGCTCATCTAATACTCTGGATCTTAGGCAAGTGGGTATGTACACCCGCTGGCCCCAGAAAAGACAATCATGGAACAAGGAATATGCGTGCTGTGTATGTCCCCAACTATTCATGAGTTTTAAAGTAACTCCTGATTTGAGTGCTTGGATGAGTTCCGCAGTTTATTTTTCCTTATTCAAGCTTCTAATTATTTCCTTTGCAGTAACTGGTAGTACATTGATTTGGCCTAAACTAAAAACTTCTAAATCCCTATCAAAATCCTTTGCTTGGTCTTGCAAAGGTAGATGTGACAAACAGTCTGAATTCCCATGCTCCGCATCCGCCTCTGGAGTCTTAGAGCAGACAGAACCGGAAGACCCTTGGATGATCTGAAGATGGATAGTAACGGATGATGGTCTGTTATTAAGATGAATCGATGGCCAAAGAGATAGGCAAAAAAACTTTTTTTCGCCAAATATAATGGCACATGCTTCTTTTTCTACTTGACTCCACTTTTGCTCCTCCAGGCTAAAGGGCTGACTAGCAAAGGCGATTGGCCTTTCAGTGTCATCACTTATGCGATGGGACAATATAGCTCCTAAACCGTAAGGGCTAGCTTCAGTAGAGAGGACAATTTTTTTCTTCGGGTCGAAGTGGGTAAGTACCCTGTCAGATGCTATTGTTTCCTTAATTTGTTCAAAAGATTTGACACAGACATCATTGAAATTAAAATCCACTCCTAATTTTAAAAGATTGTAAAGGGGATGAGCTAAAGTACTGAGGTCTGGTACAAATTTACCATAGAAATTGACTGACCCCAAAAACGATTTTAATTCTGTTACTGAAGTTGGTGGCTTTATTTTCAAAATTGCTTCCACCTTTTCAGGACATTTGTGGATACCCTCCTTGCTTATGATAAATCCACAGTACTTAATGGAGGGTTTTAGGAAGGTACACTTGTCCACATTAACCCTGATGTTATGATCTTCCAGCCTTTTAAACACCGATTCGAGTGACTGATAATGTTGAGCTTCGGTTTCGGAGCTAACACAGATATCATCATAAAAAACTTGAACTCCTTTAATATCTTTCAGAATCCCCTCAATTGTTCTCTGCCATATGGCGGGAGCAGTAGTAATGCCAAATGGAAGTCTATTATACTGATAGAGCCCCTTTATAGTGTTAATTGTTAAGTACTTGCGATCAGACTCCTTAACTTCAATATGATTGAAAGCCTGGCTAATATCAAGTTTGGAATAAAATGAACAATTTCCTATATTTGCAAGAATACCTTCAATATTCGGAATGGGGTAGTCCTCGATGATGAGTTGAGGGTTGATGGTTGTCTTAAAATCACCGCAAATCCTGATTGTACCATCACTCTTCATTACAGGAACCACTGGCGTAGCGTAGTCCGCATGGGTAACTTTGGATAAAATACCTTCTTCTTCCAAGCGATCCAATTCTGCTTCCATCTTAGGAACAAGAGAGTAGGCCACATTACGATGTCTCCTGTACACTGGAACAGAGTCGGGTTTAAGTCGGATTTGAGCCACCACTCCTTTGACTTTACCTACTCCTTTTCTTAAAACATTCTCAAATTTTACTAAAATATCCTGTAGATTTTCATTTTTGTTGGGAGTTCTTGAAAGTTTATTGATAGCGTTTACAGTTCCTAAAAGTTCTGTCCAATTTAACTTAAGGGTTCGTAACCACTCAAGACCTACTATGGTGGCGAAATCCCCCTCTGCCAAGTATAAATCCAATTTGTTTCCATTAACTAAGACATTAGCTTTACCTAACAATGGTATGTGTGCACCGGTATAGGTACGCAATTTTACTGTAGTGGGTAAAATTTCTTTATTTGGAAACTTGCTTCTAAAGATAGCTTCATTGATTAATGTTACATGTGCCCCTGTATCAACTTGGAACGCCATATTTACCCCATCTACTGTTAGCTGTACCATGATTTTATTAGGCTTCACTGAATTTTGAATATGAAAAATATCAGAAAACACGCCAGAAGTTTCATTTAAATTGATACTTTCTCCATCCGACGTTTGATCCTCTGAGCATACCTGGTATAAAGCCCTATTTCTTTTAGAGTAACTCATTTTTTTTTCTGGATAAGTACTTCTTGTGTCCCTGTTAGCCTTTTTCTCACATGCAGGACTTATATGGCCTTTGACCCCGCAAATACGGCAAGAAGCGTTTCGATACCAACAGTTACTAGAATCGTGGTTTGTAAAGTTACAATGTATGCAACGTATCTTTCCTTTATTGGATTTATATAATCTTTGTTTCTGAACTTTCTTTTGAACTACATTGACATTTGTGGTACAAATATCATCTTGTGGGACCGAAAGACGTAAACTAGAGTAAGAACTAGCATACTCAACAACAGACCCAAAATTAACTGTGGGCAGCTCCATTAGTTTCAATTTCAGATCTTGAGAACGCAATCCGTGCACAAATTGAGTACAAAGGGCGTCATAGAACCAATAATTTGGTAATCTACAATAACGCGTAAGTTTTTTTAATTCAGCTGCGAAATCAGCTGGTAATTCCCCTTCATTTTGCACCCTGTTTTGAAACTTAACCCTTTCTGCCAGTGCATTCAGTTCTATCTAAAAAAAATGTAGTAAAAATGTTTAAAAATTGTTCCAATATTTTAGACTCTGGTTCGGTTGGCTCACACAGATCACATAACCTTTCGTAAAAATGTTCGCCAATGGCGTCTAATAAATATAAAGTCTACTTATTTTCCTGTACATTGTAAATCCTAGGCTTATTTTTTAATCTTTTTAAGTAAACTTTCCAGTAGGACTTAAACGGATCACAAGGTTCAATATTAAACTTGGGAATTGATTCAGTAACATGAACGGAAGCCCCTTCCTCCCTATCCACCATTAAGGGGAATTTAGTTCGCCAGGAAAATATCCAGACGAAAAACAAAATGTACGCGGATTCTTTTTACACCTCTTCGCCACTGTTATATTCTAGACAATTCTGGAGGCTACTTTGCACATACTACAAACGTGATAAATTGCTATAGTTTTAGTTTTACGTTCTGTAATGAAAACACTTGGAGTTCACTTTCAGGACTGTCACATTTTTGTCCACACCCACTGTCCTTCACACTAGCGTGTATATCCTAGTGTAGCCAATCACTCGACAACACATTTCCTCACATTCATAACACTTTGAACTTAACTACATTCGTTTAAATGACAAACTTTGTGTAGTAGTTTTACATTCAAATAATCATTTAGGTCATAGGATTGTATGAAGTGAAGTATTTGTGGAAATGGCAACATAGTCATATTTAAACTCTAGTGGCAGCACTGTAATGTATCATACACTTCCGGTCAGTCATCGTTCATGTAAGCACGTGGTCGTCTAGTTAGCAATATATTATTCTAATTAAAATACCCAAACAATATTTAAACCAGACACTATAGTAATTCATTTAATCCCACGAACCTCTCTAATAATAACTGTAACAGGTAATGGGCCCAGATAGCGCGGATTAAATGAATAAAAATGGATTCGGTAAACTCTTTTGTGTAACACGGCATGGTGATCGTATATCGGCGGATAGTGTGGTAGTGTCTTTATATTTTAAAAGCTTGCAACAAGTTTGGATAAAATGTATTTAAACTCGAGTGTGAAGCTAGACTGCAGCTCATATTGGAAAGTCTGGAAATTCCAATTAAAGTTATACTACACGCAATGGGGTTATACGGTGTAGTCGACGGGAGTGAACAAAAACCGTTTAAAACAGCTAAAAATTACACCGACTGGATCTCAAAGGATGGGAAGGCTCAAGGAATTATCGTGACACATATGAACGAAAAAGTTATTGTGCACGTAATCAACACATCAGCCGCGGAAATGTGGATAAAACCGATGGCGGTGTATGAGAGAAAGTCTTAAGGGGCCCTTAGACGATCAATAATATTGTCAATGTATGTTGACAATAAAATTGAAGCTCCCGTTGTAAACAATATCCCGTCCTAATCCATGTGTTCATGAAGGTGGCGGGATATTACAATTCGTTTACCTGTGTTGCATCCACTGATGGCAGCTTGAAATAACTAGTGAAATCCATCCTCTCTATAAACCTCTATAGTTTTGCAACCTCTATGTTTTTTTGTTTGTTTTGATTACCATGCCAACCATTGTTAGAATAAGAAAGAAGGACTCTAAGAAAGTGGCGCGCTGGTTTTGATACATGAAATAAATGTGAGTGTAAATACAAAGGATTGAATTTGGGGTATGAAGTTTTCTGCTCCATCAGCGAGCACTGGTTGGAGTCGAGGACTGGACCTCATTTTTCTCTCAAACGGGGAAGATTCATGAGATGAATAAGCGGCTTTGTTCATTTTGAAGATCTAGAAGCGTGAGTGCTACAGCCGTGGTCAGAGAATGGTATGCAACTTGTTTTGGCGTCATCACCTCAAGTACTACAGGGAAACGAGTGAGGTGTGTTATTATTATTGACAGTTCATGACCACTAATTCGTGGTTACCACCAATTAATATATGTTATTTACTTAAAAGCTCTTATGCCACAATGTTTCACGGCTTATATTTATAAATTATTCTGGTACCGGATAGGTAGGACTTTCTCTTAAAATTACAATTGCCACAATTAATATATATATATACTCTTTGAGTATTTGAGTCTTAGATATTTAAAATTTCACTATACTTACCACATGACTTTTTTTTCTTTACTTCTATTTTTCTTCAAAAAAATAAAATTAAAATAAAATAACAACAACAAAAAATTTAAGTAATACATTTTTTCTTTGGTTTTTTTATTTGACAAACTTTCATTTATTTATTTTTTTGTTACATTTATATTCCACCCTTCTGGTGAAATTGTTGGTCCTTTTTCAAGATCATAATTAGAGTCATTTAATTTGTGAGTATCACTCAACTCACTGGCACCCACCTTTTTATTTCACTAGTATTTAGAACTTCGTGACGAGCTACAGGATTACCATGGATACATATCAGAGGGTAAGTTTATCTGGTAATTATGTCTATCGCTACTGGGCCACATTAAAGCCACCAAAAATATCCTTCCTTAGCTACATCACCGCGGATACCTTGAGAGATTAGAGTCTCAGTTTTTTTTCAGGTGCTCTACCGGCTGAGTTGTTCATTAAGTACAATGTGGGAGCGAGGTTATTAATACCCCCCTATAACGTTACACCATCAATACACTTCAATAATCTCGTCAATCTAGCTATCAATACGGTGACTACGCACTGTTGTTTTGAAAAACAGTTGTGTACTCTATTTTGTGACGAGGTGAAGATTGTCACGTGTTTATTTCTGAAATTAGGTGTTTATTTTTGAAAGCAATGGTTTCCAATACAGATGCAGCGTTTCTTGCCTTGACTTTGGCAGTGTGTAAAATTAAAAAAAAAAAACAAAGAAGAAAATAAGTAGACGCTAGTCAAAAGAATGGTACAAGTTGAGAAGTCGTTTTACTCCCGAACATTTGCTGAACTTTCTGCTAGTCGCAGAACCAGAGGATTACAAAAATTTCCTCCAAATGGATGAAACGGGCCTTGATAATATATTGGAGCTAAAATTGAAAAACAAGATACGGTGATGCGTGCAGTGATCTCAGCAAGTCAAAGACTTTGCATTACATTGAGACACCTAGCTTCTGGCATGGATTTGGAGGACTTGAAGTACATGTAAACTATTGCTTCCCAGACGTTGGAGCAAATCATTATGGAAACGTTCGAGGCTATAATTGAGGCCTTGAAAAAGAAAATTCAGGTAAGCCTTTTGTGTATTATTAAATTGTTATTATTTTTTTTTAAATAACATCATTAAGAACAGTACAAAAGTAGGTATGCACTCAAAATGAAGTAAATGTTGTTAAGTATTATGTTGCAGTTGTTCCGTCTTGGGGGTCAAGACTGATGGAGGAATGTTCTGGTAGTCCTATACTGAAAAAATGATTTGAATTCTTAACTTGAGATACGTGATTTTGAGGTACTGGTACTAAGTACGTAAGAGAAGTACTAGGTAGGTCTTGTACTGCAGAAGGGCTGATGGCAGGTGATGGGGTGGTTGAATCATAGCTTGCAGTGGAATAGGGAGACCTGATCGTAGGTGAAACGGAAGGTAAAGGTGGAAACACATGTCGCATGGAAGGTAGGAAATGCACTCCGTGTCTTGTTGAATTTCCCAGTTCTGCTTCAAACAAGGTGTCATTTATTATTTTTTCGGTGAATCGTCTATGGTCTTGAGGCAATCTGTTCAACTTTAAAGCCCATCCTTTAGCTACTCGTTTTATTCAGTTTCGGCCTTTTTGAAATATGCTGCAGCTAAACTGACACGTTGTTCTGTTGAGTCCTTGCGAGTAGATGATAACAACAATACATTTTTTTTAATGCAAAAATTATAAAAACTACTCGGTGGAAAATTTTGATATTTTTTGTTTTAGGTACCCAAAACTGCATATGGTTGAAAGAAGCTAGCCGAGTAGTTTCAAGAACAATGAAATTTCCCAACTCTGTGGGTAGTGTTGATGGTACACACATACTGATAGAAAAACCCATACACTCTAGTTCTTACTACTACAACTATAAAGGAACTTTCATTATTGTACTCATGGATATTGTCAACGCGAATGATCAATTCTTCATGATTGATGTTGGTATCAAGGGACGAGTATCAGATGGGGGAGTTATGAAGAACACGATATTTTGGCAAAACTTTCTGAAAACCAACTAAACGTTCCTAATCCGAGTGAATTACCAGATACTGAAAACACGTTCCCGTACGTGTTCATAGGAGATGAAGCATTTCAACTACATTCGAATTTTAGAAACCCTATAACCGAGCTAATCTCACGAATTTTTAGCTATAGGTTGTCCCCAACACGAAGGATTGTCGAAACGCTTTTGGAATTTTGACATCTAGATTCAAAGTATTCCAAAAATACATTTAATTTAAATCTAAAAATGCTTGGAAAATAGTGATGTAGTGTTGTCATTCACACAACTACTTGCCAAAAAAGAACAATGGATACTATATGCAACGTGATGGCGTTGACTACGGAAGCACTATTACTGGCACTATCGAAGAAGGTTCATGGAGACAGGGAACACAACATAGTTTGCAACTTCAAAGGGGCAGAGGCAACTCAAGTATGGAAGCAAAGAAAACAAGGGATATTTCATCGAGTATTTCAACTCCTCTTCTGGGTCAGTTTCGTTAAGAAAAATAAAGGACCATATATTTAAATGTGTTGGTTCACACAGAAAGTTAAGATAAGATATGCCCTGCTATGCTGCACTGTGTTTTTTTTTCCTATTTCTGGGCGGGAAAAATTTTAATCTCCCATCTTGAGCCATCTTACGTTGCACATGCGCTTAACATAGCTTGGGCTTTGTTTTGAATAGATGTAGTGCTAAAAAGTGTTGAAGTTTTGTTTTCAGTTTGTTTCGTGTGTATTTAAGTAATATTCTATTTAGGTTTAATATTTAATAAATGTTTTTATGTTAAACAATAACATAATGTAGCACACGCCTTAGAACGGCCCTGGTTCATAATAAATTACAGTTGTACCCAAGAACTTAATCTCACAATGCATTTATAAATGTGTAGTGAGCGATTGTGATAAACAAAATTTATACAAACTTTTGTTTAGTATATGAAATAAAACGATTAGTGGTACAATGTTGAATACTTATAGGTAATTTTGGAATATGTGTGATAATATAGATAAAATACTAAAATGCAAGATACATGCAAGGCCGTAGCCAGCCAATAATTTCAGGGTGTGTTGGTGGGCCTAACCCCCCTCCCCAATTACTGGAAGGTAGAAAAAAATTCTAAATGTTAAACAGTTCTAGAAGCTCTCTGAAGTGTTTTTTTTTTATGGTAAAATAACCCCCAAAATGCTAAAGGCTAGGAAAGTTCCTAAATATGTAACACCTCTAGAAACTCTCTGAAGTGCTTTATATGGTAACAAAGCCCCATAATTTGTATTTGTATCTTAATTTTTATATTGTTTCAACCATAAATAAAGCCATATATATTTTTTTCATAAAATTTCGTGGGGGGTTTAACTCCCCTCTCCCTATTACGGCCTTGGATACATGTAATCAGGTAATTGATCGTAGAAAGTTTGTTATAATTTTTACACATAATTCTATTCAATAATTTAAAGTGTAATAGTTATTGAGTTAATGCAAGTAGTCTAATAAATATCTTCAGAAATCAAATGTATTATTTTGTAATTCAATTATATAGGACTACAATATTAGAATATACCCCTGTCCAAGAATTTTTGGCAATCTTTGTATTTATCTTTTTGGAAAGATCATAAATATTTTGAAATAAAAGATTTAATTATTACTTTTTAGTAAATCAGTATTTTACTAACTCCTTGATAATGACTTAGTTAATCCTTAATCATATCTTCAAATAAATCTTACCTCTGTCAAAGCTCGTTACTTTTTTTAAATTACTATCTATCTATATTCCGTGGATTTTAGTAGCCCTAATATAGTTTGAAATATTTTATTACGTTTTGTTGGTTAAAACGCTTCCAAGTTCCAATATTATAAATATTTATAATTCATAGTGGCGCGATTTGGGTTTAGTTTTGACTAGTTGATTGTATTTGTCAAGCTAAGCAATTGTATTTTATTTAAGAATATTTTTATTCTTTATGTCACGTGGAATACCTTTAAAAAATGAATCCTGAAATTTCAGTTAATCCAACTCATATAATCAATATAGCAGACGAAGTTATCAAAGTGGAGTTTTCGCCATTTGAATGGTCTCAAAATTTGCTTTGCATTGCATTACCGAATAAAATAATTGTGGCCTCGATTAGATTCCCTGTAAGTATACAATTGACCTTAGTTTGGTTAAAATGGGGCTGATTTAGATTTTATTAATTCAAACCTTTTAAATGTTTAAATTTATCAGACCCCCCTTCTAAGAGGTTGCTGGTGTTTGAAATAAGGTAATGAGTATAATAACTTTGTTGTGCATTTAAACATATTTAAGTTAATATATAGAAACCTTAAATAATGTAATACACATGACAGTGAGGTTAGGTTTTTTTTTACAAACTTTAGCAAACAAAAACGATAGGTTCTAAATAATGTAAGGTTATTGTAGGTACTGTATATAAGATATTACATAGGCTATGCCTATAGCTACGAGCCTACTTTCGGCCAGGCTAGGTTTTATTTAACATGATAAAAACTTCCCTTTAAATAAAACTATGCCCGATTTATAGCTATATTTAACTGTGTTAAAAAGAATGAAACCACATATTAATAGGGCTAGTTTAGTTTGTGACGGCCACAAGGTGGCTAGTGTTTAAATCTTATTCAAGGAATTTGAGTGGAGAATTATTGTCCCAAGTTTCATTTGGGGCTCAGGGGTCTTCAAGAATTGGAGTGGAAAATGTGTGAGCAGTTTAAGACAGGTTCAAGTGTCCCCAATAGTTATATCAGTTTCCAGGCATATTCTAAGGCCTCTATTGTTGGCTTTTTATTGATTATAATTATGTTTAATTTCCTCTCACCACCAAATCAAATTCAAGGCTTCAGTTTCATCTTGCTGGTTCATAGATGGATAAGAGGTTTGAGATTTGGTTTTCAGGTGGTTTTTCCTTAAGTATTTTTCTTTCTCTTCACATATATGAGTAGGTAGATTTATTCTGAATTCTAACTTCTTCATCCATATTCTATGATTATAGGCATAGTTATGTGACTAGGTAGCCATCTATGGCACAAATTTGTTCTTCTTCAACTTGTCGAAAGTACTACTAATGATTATGAGAAGCCTCAAGAATTGATTGCCCACTATTGTTGTTCTTATATTCCATTATAATACATGTTATTTATTTCTCTTCAGGTAGGCCTATAGCTTGTGTGATGTAGCCTACAGGGAATTTATCAATATACTAGGAACTCTCACAAGTAAGCTTTCCCCCCTCAACAACTCTGATTCGTCTATTATATTTTAACCTCCAGGAGGACGACGAAGAGTTAGATGATGACCCTGAGTACCTAGAACTGGAGAAGTTCTCCCAGAAACACCGGACTCTTGCACTAGCCTGGAGTCCAGAGACTTCCCTCAATGTGTTCCCCAAGACTGTTGCCTTCTGCAGCGCGGCTTCTGACCACAAGCTGCGTCTTTATAACAGTGATCTGGCAGCCAACAGCACTCTGCAGGTCTGTGACGAACAACAATCCTTTATACCGGCCTCTAGCTCCTCTGCCCAGCCTCTCTAGCTACCTGGCTGACCATCTCTGTTTATTCAGGAGCTGAGAGGACACACAGACTACATCAATGCAGTGGCCTATGATCCCTATGGGGAATATGTGGTGTCGACCAGTGATGATCATACTTGTAGGGTGTGGAGTCTGAAGGAACTTCCTGGTCAGTGTATCACCAACATCCGGCTCTTGTCACCAGGTACATGCTCCGTCAATACTATTCCTTGTCAAAGTATAACCAGCATATAGCTATTGTCACCAGGTACATGCACTACTGTAAATACTATTGCTGGTCACTGTATAACCAGCATATGGCTATTGTCACTAGGTAAATGCTCTACTGTCAATACTATTCCTTGTCAATGATATAACCATCATATGGCTATTGTCACCAGGTACATGCACTACTGTCAATACTAGTGCTGGTCAGTGTATTACGAACATCTGGCTATTGTCACTAGGTACATGATCTACTGTCAATACTCTTCCTGGTCACTGTATAACTAACATCTGTCTATTGTCACTAGGTACATGCTATACTGTCAATACTATTCCTGGTCAGTGTATTACGAACATCTGGCTATTGTCGCTCTAGTATAAATGTATATTCGTATATAATATGGAAGGGCATGAATTTCATAAGCAACACTTGTTATAGTCACAGAAAACTGCAATAAAAATTCAAGCCAGTTTCACCACAAATAGGCCCCAAGCCTGTTTATAGTTAGCTTGTTCAACACAAAGATTATTATTGAGTTAAATCTGACAGGGGCTGTATTGAATAGTCCAAGGCTCCCAGGTTGGACCCTTGAGTTTTAGACTTGATGCAGTTTTGATGATTTTACACTTCTCGCGCTGTTCATAGCGAAGACTGCATCAAACTATTCAAATGGCGGAAAACGGAAGTCAGTGCTCTAGCAGACGAAACAATAATACTTAAACAATTGCCATTCAAATACTTCAACCGACATCATGAAAACAGTGCGTGGATGGTAGCCTTCCGTATCCATGGTTACCAAGACCTCTAGACGACTGCATAGGTATCATTTGCAACTATTCGAACAGATCTACACTTGATCACATGATTGCCAATGCAGCTATCAAGGGCACGAGCTAAGGTGACACCACATAAGTAAACTATTTTGATATAGCCAGGGTTTTCCTATTCACCTGGCTTTTGATTTTAATGGTGACCTTCGTCATTTGTTATATAATAAATAGTAGGCCTACATAAGGAGTCATTTGTTTATACATTTTATACATCAGGCTAATCTTTTCAACACAATTTGAGACCCACTCTTACAAAGTGGTAATTACCTTATTTAATCTCATATTTTAGATTTATTTTTATCTCTGTGGAGATTTTACTAGGTTTTTAATAAAAACAAATTATAAAGCGCTGATAACCTCACTGAGTCAACACACATTTAAAAACTAAAGCATTGCTTTGGTGGTTACATGCAGTTATACAGGGATGTGTTGACTTACTTACAAGAGGGCCAAACTAAAAAATATATAAAAAAAGGGGCAAGCCAAAGATTTGTATTCATTAGTTTTTTTTTCAAATTCAATTTTGATAAAATGATAAACACATATATACTGATATGAATAAGTTTAAATACGAGGGTCATCCAGAAAGTAAGGCTACAACATTTATTTAAGATCGAAAAATGCTTGTATTTAATTGAAATTCACAGGATACTTCACAAATATATCAAACTATTTTTCAACGTAATCGCCGTTGAGATCGAGACATTTCTGTAGTCGAGGCACCAGCTTATGTATGCTAGTGTTATAGATAAACCACCGCCACTAGCTCTTTCAGATACTTCTTCACAGCTTCCTCAACCTCAAGATTGTTGGAAAAACGTTTCCCACCCAAAAACTCTTTTATTTTAGTGAAAAGGTGATAGTCTGAAGGTGCCAAGTTGTGAAAATAAGAGGGGTGGGTGACAATATCCCTTCCAAACGATGTCAGCAGCTCCTGTGAAACTCGCACGGTTTGGGGCCTGGCGTTGTCATGCAGGAGGCTGACTCCCCGGGTCAGCATTTTCCTTTTGTGGTTCTGAATGGCTCTTCTGAGTTTTTTAGGGTATTGCAGTAAGTCTCTGCATTAATGGTAGTACCGTTAGGCACAAAATCCACCAAAAGGACCACCTTACGGTCCCAAAAGACAGATGCCATGTCTTTTCTGGCTAAATGGGTTGTCTTGAACTTTTTGGTGGCTGGGGAAGATGAATGACGCCACTGAAGTGATTGTCTCTTGGATTCTGGGGTTTAGTGACACACCCAAGTCTCATCCTCTGTCAAGATAGAGTCCAGAAAAGTTTCTCCCTCCTGTGCAAAACAATCCAAAAATTCACGCGCGGCGATCATGTTATTTTGATGGTGCTTCGGTGTGAGCATTTTGGGCACCCATCCCGCACACAACTTCCTGTAACCAAGTTTTTCCGACACAATACCACCAAGGAGACTTCGAGAAATGTAAGGAAATTTTTTGTGAAGGTCATCAAGCGTCACACGGCAGTCATTTCTCACTGGTTCTTCAATTTTTTGCACAAGTTTGTCAGAAATCACTGATGATCTCCCACTCCTTGCCTCGTCGTGAATATCAGTACGGGCGCTTCTGAACAACCTAACCTACTTCGTTACATGTTTTCGACTCATCACATCACTACCATAAACTTCTATGAGCTCTCAATGGATATTCGTGGCGGTATTGTTCTGCAAAGTCAAAAAACGAATGACCGCGCGAATCTCGCACGGACTGAAGGTTGCGGGAGCGGGCGATGACCTCTCCATTGGAAGAATTTACTGTGACTGAACAAAATGGCCGACAAACACACTGGACCAAACAAACTGACCGTTAGGATCCCCCTACACCCCAGGTGCGCCAACGTTGAAACACAAAATTTCCTCCGGCCTCAGGAGCCCTTGTAACCTTAATTTTGGCATGACCCTCGTATATTGAGAATGTATAACAATTATACCTTAGTGGAGTATATTTTTTAGTTCGCTCAGAATATTTAGATGATGGGGTGTGAGATGGGTAAAACTTTAAGGTGATTTTCAAAAAAAAAAAAAGACAGATGCTCATTAGTAATTCACTTTTTCTAAGTTTCATGGTTCAAAACACTTGTTCGAATGAATATGAGGGTACAAACAATGCCATGTATTTTTCGAAATAATTTTCCAAGTTTGTAAATTTTGATTTTGGTATGGTTTTATAAAAATACAGTTTTATTGTGTTTAAAAAGCTGGGTTCACAACGCGACCCATTTAAATGATTTATCCTGTGGACTAGATTGAACACACAAGAATTTTCCCATTCCTGCACTGACACATCATTCTTGTGCTAGGTTGGATTGGATTGCCAGTGACAATGAGATGTACATCTAACCAAGATTCAAACCCTAATCTTCTTTATGACTACCCATTCAAATTGCAATACGAGTAAAACATCTTAGAGCTGAACAATAACTAACCTATGGATGGGGTTAACATTATAGATAACCCGCTTCATTGGCGGCGTGGTCTAATAAGCTACTCTCTTACTGGACTACGACTGCCGAAGACAGGGAGATTGGAGCTAGATCCCGGTCAGGTGTACTGAGGGTGGTTTTCCCTAAATGATTATTCCTTCTCCTTCTATTTAAATGCAGGTGGTTTATCTCTAAATTAAGCCTTCCTAATCTCTAACTCATTAGTGTAACTAGTACATAGGCGTATTAGCCAAATAGGTACTAAGACGGTGTGCTAAAAAAAATATTATATTTAGGTAATTTTTACTAAATCATCATCAACCTTAAGACTATCTCTATTAGGGACTGTGTTGCGATGGCCCTTTTCTACAAGAAAGTATATAAGAGAGGAGATCATTGTGACATTACTCTGTGTTGGCCATACATTTCTGACCCATGGATATTTATTAAGAGGGGATACATCTCCAGTGGTGTGTGTTTTGTGATGCTCTCCTTAGTGTGTAGCACTTTTTGGTGGTGTGTCGCAAGTATGCCCCAATTCGCCTGGCTCTTGATTGGAATGGTGACCATTTGGATAATATCTCATATTGAGATTTGTTTAATCTATTTTAGTATATTTTAATGTTTGTGTTGTTCATTTATTCTAGTGCATGCACTTGCTGTTTTGGTAAAGGTTTTATCTCTATTTTGTTTCCCCTATGGATTTTTACTATACTTTTAAGTATATAACCCGAACGGGTAGTAAGACACGGTGCTAAATAAAAAAATACTACATTTCTTATCAGAGATGGGGTCGAATCCAATATTTTACGAACCTAAATCTTGAATTTGAGTCTCTAATTTACCTTCACATCCCAAAGTTCGAATCCAAATCTTGGAAAAAATTATGAACATAAATGGAAATATAAATATAATAGAATAATATAAAATACAAATAGTAACTAAATGTTAACACTCTTATAATCCATTCATACATTCAGTTGTGTTAAATTACTGGTCTGGGGCTGAGTTAAGTTCATCTTAGAATTATAAATGGTTTTGAACCACTAGTAGGCAGTATTAAGGCCAATTCACACAGAATGCTAAGCTACGCTGTGCAGTACTGTTCTGTGTTAAGGCTTTGTCAGTTTGGTTTCACACTCATTGCTTAGCTAAGCCGTGGTCCTTCTTTCCCCTCCTGAATTGTGTTGTTTCTTTTTGGTCTGCTCCAGTGAAGTTTAGTTATGATGGCGTTCTCCAAAATGTCTTGTTTGAGTTCAGATGATGGTACTGAGGAAATAGTTTTGGAAAATGAAGAAAATATTGGTGGTGGCGGATTGACTTGTTAAATTAAAGCTTCCATTTTAACATAAAAACATTTATTAAATATTAAATCTAAATATACTCTATAAGGAAAACCTCTTTTCGCTTTATGAGGCAATTCTATTATATTTGGAAGAAGGTACAGGAAAGGTGAAAAGTGTGAACTGTGTTCTTCTTTTCATTGTAAAGGCCATATTGTGTTTGTCCCCCTTTTATATGTTTCCATCCACCTTTCCTGTACCTTCTTCCAAATATAATAAATCTAAATAGAATATTACTTAATGACACATGAAACAAACTGAGAACAAAACTTCAACACTTCTTAGCATTACATCTTTTCAAAACAAAGCCCAAGCTGTGTTATGCGCATGTGCAATGTAAGATGGCTCAAGATGGGAGATTAAAATTTCCTGCCCAGAAATTGGAAAAAAAAAAACAGTGCAGCATATCAGGACATATCTTAGCTTAACTTTCTGTGTGAACCAACACATTTAAATATATGGTCCGCTATTTTTATAAACAGTTGACAAAGCAAATCTTAGCTTAGCTTAGCTTACTGTGTGTACCGGCCTTTAGAGCTCTAAAACAAATTGAAATTGAAAAAGATTTCTTAGGATTTGAGTTCCAAATCTGAAATTTTCTCGAATCCTCAAATCTTGAATATCCTTAAAGCTTAAGGTCCCATCCCTGTTTAATTTCTGTAAATGATGATAGTGACATTATTGTATTGACAAGCTGTAAAACTTTAACAACAATAATAACTATTATCTGCTCCTTTGTTCTCTGTGTTCCCAGGTATGTCCGTTGCCTGCCACCAGTCTGAAGAAGGAAAGCTCCTGGTAGGAGAAAAATGTGGGGTACTTAGTCTGTTCAACCTCGTTAGTGGACAGGCCATCCTCTCATTTGACAGTAATCGCTCACCCCTCTTGTCAGCAGACTGGTCCTCCAATACAAGCCTTTATGCAGTTGCTG
This sequence comes from Timema douglasi, assembly GCA_901482245.1. NCBI lineage: Eukaryota > Metazoa > Arthropoda > Insecta > Phasmatodea > Timematidae > Timema > Timema douglasi. The sequence goes on from CABEEJ010000507.1 coordinate 167,757, forward strand.
TCGTCGCTGGAGAAATTGTCATCTGGGATACCACAAATCCCAGGTGTGTAACACCCTGGTGTTCATTAAATTCAAAGATTTCCAAAGTTTTAATATCACTTGAAATTACTTTGATTCCCTTCTCATCCAAATTATTTAAATATAATATTGTTCAAATAAACTTCCTTACAAATCAAAATAATCTAGAATCCAAATCTTGGGAAAGTGTAACCCAAACTCTAAAGTTAGAGGGGTTCAAATACATATACAAACAAAATTAAATGTTAAATAAAAAAAAGGGAGATTCGTTTAATAGAAGTGCGCAGTGTGAATAACTTCTTTTTTGTGTTAAACAAATGTTGGGTACACAACAGCGCACGCAACTCACTCCTAGAAGCGGAAAATAATACGGTCCACCTTCACTAAATACCTAATATTACATGAAGAGGACGACGACTTTGTAAAAGGGAGTTTGGATAATAAACATTACTAAACCTAGGGGATGACCACCATAAATGATTTACCAAACTGTCCCTCCATCGCATGATTTTTGCTTTGATTTACAGCTGGATTTAAGTTTCTTCGTAAAACTTTTTGCCATATGCCACACATCAAATTCATGCTTAATGTTAGGAAATCTTGTCCTAATAAGTTTTTCCAATTCCTCAGTATCTGTCTGACAGGAAGAGAGAAACATTTCATTTTTTTCCTCCATTCACATTAATATTTTCTCACACGCTGTTTTTTGAGTTCACCTTCAATCACACCATCCCCTGCCACCCACACCTCTTGAGTTCTCTAGTGACTCCAGTAATTGTTCCTTCTGCTGGGCAAATGTAAATCTCACCACTGGCTGGACAAATCTTTTTATTATTGAATAGAATGTAGTCTCACTTAAAAAAAAACAATTTAAGCATTTAAGTCAATATTTTAAAAGTGTCAAAACCAATTCCACTCAAATAGAGTGCCGGCGTAAATGCGATTGTGCCTAAATGGTGATTTTTATGTTGTGATTGAAACTCTCATTCATTTATGGTTATTATGACAAACCATAGAAATTTGTAGGCAACTCCTGATTGTCTTCCTCTCAACACTTACCAATGGACAGTGGCATATTTGACAAAATCTAAATGATAATTGTAAGTTTTGCCAAAACAGAAGAAAAATTTCTGGAAGCAATATTCGATTATTAGTGGCCTCCTCTAACTCAGTACTACATTACTTCATTTTCATCATTTCTTTCACATCCATCAAGATTAAAGGATGAATCCATTTCTTTTACGTCCTCCCTATCTGATATGTCCCTATTCACTGATCTATATATTTCACTTCCGAGTTAACACTGAACTGGCACTTCAAATGTTGATTGTAAATCCGTGCCAGTATTTATGTTTGGCTCCGTAACATCCAAAGATATGACATTAGAACTGGAATCGAATGTTTTGCTAGTAGTAGCACCGATGCTTTCACTTGCGATTTGTTTTCTTATGTAAGAGGAACTATGCTTTAGAGTTGCCGATACATCTTGACATTTTAAAAACGAGAGACACGCTTCAGATTTTAATTTTCTTTTATGTTTTTTATCTGGGGCAACAGTTTTTCTTTTAAAAGAGGATTCATCAAAATCTGACTCTCTAAAATGCTTAGAGCAAACAACACTAGATGCAGAGGGCACAAATTTCTTCCTGTTAATTATTTTCAACCATTGCTTATACCTTACTGGAAATTTATCCCAATTTGGGAAGTAATGGAATGATTTTTTTTTTCTACTGCTATGAATAACATCAAGAAAAACAACACTGTTTTGTCATGATACTTGTTTAGAAAAAAAACAATGATAGATGTAAAATAAAGGAATAAAATAAATAATGTCTTTCCAACCAAATAATTTAGAGTGCTTTTGACAATTAATTAAATCATCAGGATATTTGATTCATAAGTAAAATATAGGTAAAATCATTAACAATATAGAACGTATTTAAAACATTCAGCTAAGCAGTAGGCCTAAGCGTAAGGTTATTATTTTGTTTGTAAGGTGGTATTAATTTATTATCAATTTGACTAAAACTTACTTTATGGATAGCTCTGTGTGATAAAAATTAAAATAGCTGGTTTCACAGAAATAAACAAATGCAGCACGCACAAATAACACTAATACACCATCACATCTAAACACGTGAGAAACTTTTTCATGGCTATTCAAACAAATGTTACTAGGTGCTTAAGCTGCGCGACTGTTGTATGGTTTATGACATTACCAGCTACCAAACTGCACTCAGTATCTCAAAAACTAAACATCACACATCAAAACAAAAATGTGTGTCGGGGTGGGTTTTTTTTTATCAAATATAATTTAATTTTAGGCCGAACTGCCCCTTTAACAATGAGAAAAGTGGAGTCTATTTGACAGAAACTAGCTATATTTAAATGTGGTAAGACACATGATAAATTAACTCTAGTTTTCATTTAAACTTGTATAAGCAAACTATTCTACTGAACAAAATTAAAATGATCCACATGAACAGTTGATTTTTTTAGTTTTATTAATAAATTATCTTTGAAATATTTAAACTTAATAAACCAAATGACTGGCATCAGCAAAACAGGTGATCAGTCCACCCTTAGAGGGAATGTGAAACCAATAAATATAAACCAGCCAAGATGGAGATTCAAACCAAGACTTTCTGGTCACCAACAAATCGGATAAGATCTGGGTGTCCATCATTGTAGGTTTTTGTTGCTATAGGACATAGAAATACCAATTTAATTTTAATATTGTTATAATTTAAATCCCTATCACGCTAACAATCAAATTAATGAAATTTAATGTTAAAAGTTTTCGCTAAAATTATTTTTGGCTAGACCACTGATAAATATCAGATTAAAAACAACTTGAAAAATAAAATAAAAAATAATTAAGTTGATTTTTTTTAAAAGCAAATTTCAAATATTCATCATAATTGAAAGATTTTACCTATCTTCCATTAGCCTGGACATTCCTGATATCTGGATCAAAAAGCTGTTGATCTCATTTTGCACAATTTGTGTAAAGTAGACAGTATTTTATTCCCGATGAGCTGATCTCTAGTTTTATTCTATTCTTATATGTATTCTAATTTTTAAAAACTTTTAAAAGATTTATTTATGCGGTAAAATTAAGAATTTATATTTAATAAACACATAGATACATTTCAAGTCTCACACACCTCTATAAATTAACTTGCTCTATATATGCCAAATATATCTGTAGTTCTTGGTTGTAATCTTAACAGCATGCTTCAGCATATAAGTTTTATTTTCATATTTAATTTGATAAAAAAAAACTTATTCTAATCAGATTTTATAAATTAACAATGCACATAAGTAAAATATTAAATTATCTATAAACTCATGTTGAAATCTATACTCCCATTCTTTAATGAGTGAAAATGTTACTAAAATTGAATATTAAACAATCCTGTTTATTTTATTTGAATTGCACTTTTTTTTTATAGTAGATAACACTATTCCAAACACCTCTTCTTAGTCAACTTTCCTGGCTTTACTATAAACAACTATTGAAAGTGGCCCAGAGAAAGTAATTAACAACCAATAAACTAGGGGTGGTCGGACAGCAAATATTTGTATCAGGTGGTCATTACAAAATTACACTTGAGCATGGGCAGATTCGAGCGGGCATGTCATTTTGCAAACAACTTTGTCACAGGCCTATTAAATTATTAAATTTCAAACTACAAGTTAAAATAGTCACAAAATGCAAAATGACAATTTCCTACTTAATGTTCATCTGATGTGTATGTTCCTCTTTATATCCTAACAAATCTGCTAGTAATAATAAATTAAAGAAATGCAAATAAAACTAATTTAAATTAAGTTTTCCCAAGCATAGGGCCAAAATATCTCAATGTGGAAATGTGAATTTGTAATATTGTTGTCATTGACAGAGAAAATTAAAGTGTAGGAATCTTGATTTCGCTATGTTGTAGACTTGTAACTTGAGAAACATTATCATAGTTTTGTTGAAAGCAAACATAATAATGTACAAATTAACATTATTAATATTAGTTGAATTGAATTTTTTTTTTTTCAAAGTTTGAATTGGAGGTTAGTGCTAACATGGTATTATATACTTATCAAGTTCTTGAGATGCCCGATCAAAATGACATAAAAAATACTCGGCCGACATTCTGGGATATTTTTTAGATGCCTGATTTATTGCCCACATTTTGGGTGCCTGATTTATTGCCCACATTTTGGGTGCCTGACCACCCCTACAATATACCAACAGATTTGAGTGTAGTTGTGATGTCTGTCTCTCAGTCACCCGTTGGAAACCTGTTCCGCACACGTGGAAGGAAGTGAGTGTGTCAGGTTCTCTCCATTGAACCACTCCTACATAGCAACTATAGGCCAACCTAAACATCAGCTCAAGATAACGCACCTTGCGAGTCCACACCCGATACTTGTGACCAACCTTCAGGTAAGTCGTAACATGCTACACTCCATCAATCAGAGAAATCTACTATTGCCAGTGCTGTAACTTATTACCCGTCGGGGCTATACACCAGACACTCAGCCTTATGGTGGTTTCACTGCGTTCCATGAACCAATTTGAGTCCTTGTGCATTGGGAGTGCTAGTTTCAGTTTTCATTGATAACAGCACTTCCAAGCTAAACAACTCACTTTCAAATTGTTCGTTGTAAAGGGGTGGTGGTCCAAACACATTAGTTCATATACCAAAAACAGACCCCCTTATCCCCCCCCCCCCCCCCAC
>CABEEJ010000507.1:172576-194945 GCA_901482245.1 Timema douglasi
CATATACCAACAACAGACCCCCTTAGCCCCACCCCCCCTCAACTCATCCTTTTTCAATGAACAAACCTTTTCAGACAAGTGATTAGTCAACAGTATTTGAAGATTGTTTAAAACTATACAAGTCAATTTAACAAAAAAAGGACTATTTTATTATATATTTTATTTGTAATTTGTACTCTAAGTAAATGAATTTTAATTTTAACTCTCGTGTACATTTATAGTGTAGAGGCAAATTATATTCGATAACGTAGGGGTTTATGATTACGAAGCTTCAGCTTTACAAATTAAAAAAGTTGACTCAAATTAATATTAATATGAGAAAATAGTATATTATGGTAATAAGACACTTCAGAAACACAGTACAATAATGTAAAATGATTGAGTTAGGTTAGGCCTGGATAGAAACACACTTCACTCGTTTCTATCCAGGCCTAACATAACTAACCTTTCAGGTTGGCTTCCTTCACTACCAATTAATTAACATTATTGTACAGTGTTTCTACAGTCTTATTATACATTTCCAAGCCATAAAGTTTACAATCACAGTGAAATATTACAAACAACTTTGAAATAAAATATGATTCAAGTGTTTAAAGTTACATAAATAAGAACAATTTTATAATTGTTTAAGACTAAAACAAATAACAAAAATATTCAGTAAAAATAGAGAGCATTGAAAAAGTGGATTTCGCACACAACTAAAAGGAAGTAAAGTTTATTGAGTGTTTATTTTATTTTACTAGATCAGGTCTTTGTAAGAAGTACAAAAGTCTTGTAACGCCCGCAGATAATTCAAAATTTTAACTTTAGTATAATATTTATTTTACATATTACATTATGGCTTATATTCTCTTTCAGCTGACTGGTGGACTAACATGGCACTACCGACTTCCATACGTGTGTGTAGGCAACGATCGTAAACTTTGTATGTGGAAGATATCGACGAAGTGATTTGTATCCTATGCACAACTATATGACCGCAAACAAAGCCACAACTAGTTTGTTAGGGTCAAACTAAACAATAAACTATGATATGTTTTAAAAACAAACATTCCTGTGTTCTATTGTTCTGGATAATTCAAGTGAAATGTGCAATAGAGTATTTCCAAGCTGGGTATTCATAATAAATAATTACAATGTCACATCAGAAGCAACCAATTTTTCTTAATAAAATAAATATGCATTGTTTGTTATTTAAATTTTCATCTTTTAAAACATTACTTACAAAACATTCAGAAAGACAACACACTAATTATATTAAAATGAAATAAAATAGGCCTACACAAAATTTCAAATATAAATATACTAAGATTTCTATTTGATTAAAAATTCCAAATCTTAATGTTTAGCTCTGAGAAAACTCTTTTCACTTTTTGAAGTTAAAGGAAGAAGAGATGCTATTTCCTCTACTTTCTTCCGTGATTAACACACTTACAATATATTGAACAATCCAAATGGATTTAATATAAAATTTGAAACCCAGTCTAACTTTTGAATAACAAACATCAATACATCATTAAAATAAACTGTTTGGTCAGAATATATAAGGTACCAGTATCTCAAGTCATGATATTAACAAATATTTGGCTATAGAAACATGCAAATTTTGTTTTAATATAGTCATGGTTTAATATATTCTATAGAGGACTTTGACTAAAATAATTTAACATATTTGTTTTTAAAACAAAATATTCAATTAGGATTTTATTAAAGTATTTTCATTGAAGCATAATATTTAATTTGAGTTTATAACAATACAATATACATTTGATGGCTTGTGATTATTTCTACTGTTCTTTACTGTCATGTGCTGGTAGTCACAACTTAGCACTTAGCAGACACAATGTTCACCATTCTCGCCTAGGTTATGTCTAGTAGGAGAACCAGCCAGGTAAACCAGGTCTAGTTTTGGTTCTGTCGAGAAATTTGGTGAATCCTTGTTTTGCCTCATCCATCGACTTGTTATCATCCAAGATCTTCTCGTCCTCTGGGAATAAGTCTGGAAACTTAAACGATTGCTCTCGTGGCTAAAAACACAAAGGTCACATCACTAACTCTCTTAACGAGATGCAGTGAACAATTGTAGCTGCAGGAAGTTTAAAATTACTGTGTGATTGCTTATTAATAAGGAGACCAAAATAGTGCAAGAAATATTTTAATTAGCACATTAAAATTGATATCCAAATATTTTTAAAGTTCATTGTATGTAGGAAATAAAGTGCATTGAGCAAAAACAATTTGCAATAAATAAAATAGGAAAATAATAGAGCAAAAATAAAAAAAACTAACATATAAAAGTAAAAACATTAACACATATATTTATGTGTGTGTTAATGTTTTTACTTTTTTTCTATTATTTTCCTACTATTTTATACAGTTCATTGTGGTATTTTTCAATATATTATTATATATACACAAAATTGTATTTTAATTGGTCATGCAAATGTTGGGTTAATTATGTTAAATTTATAAGCTGAAAATGCCATAAATAATAGTACAAACTGCACAATTATAATCTTCTTATTAATATTTCTTTAACAAGTTAGATTTTTCAATCAAGATAAAATACTTTCCTCTGTCACATATGTGTTTGATATGACTATAACAAATTTGTGAGCAAAGATTTCATATTTAAGAATTGAACATTAATGGGTAGCAAATTCAGGCTTAAACCTGAGATAATATCTTATCAACTATAAATTCTTACTTTTTCAAAAAAACTTAAACTAGCAAATAAGGAAATAATTAAAGGTGTGTGTGTGTCACCAAGCCGATATCCTGTTACATCAATTTGGCAACCCTGCAAGTTTTAGGTTTTTTTAAATAATATGGATCGTAGAAAAATCCTTTGAAAATTCCAAGTTTTCCAGGTGAGCAGACACCTTTGTCATTAGATAATAAAACCAAGCCTCGTCTATGAATTATGCCATGTGCAACTCCCTGTTAACTACTCTGATTTAATGTGCGGCCGAAGGGAGCGCAAGTAATTTTACAGTTTTTATACTATTATACCATTACATTTTTTTGGACAAAATAAATCAAATATTTCTCCAGTAGCAACATAATAATTTAGCTTTCTGCACATGCTAATATCAACAGAGCTTGAATATCTTTCAAGGGTGTCCTGGAATTTTGTCAAAACTTGTTCTCTTTATTTAAAAAGATTTGACAAAATTCCAGAACCCCCTTGACAGATATTCAAGATCTGTTAATATTAACATGTGTAGAAAACTAAACTCTGTATTGCTACTGGAGAAATATTTGATTTATTTTGGCCAAAAAATTTCAATTCGATAAAAACTGTAAAAATACTTTCGCTCCCTTCGGCAGCACCTTAAGTCTTGCTAAGGTTGAGATGTATCAATGCTACTCTAACCATAAAGGACTGGTTGTGTCCAAGACCTACAAGGCTTCTGGTATGTTTTAAATGAACTTACCAGGGTAACATATGCCAGTTTGTGGTCGTCTTCCTTGATGACAAAACCCCGCCTTTGGTCGGTCTTGGTCTTGCCTGAAACATCGTCTAATTCTGAAACTTGTAAACAAGCTTTCCCATTCCTTTTAATCTTGGAAGAGAAAGCTGTCACTTCCTGATTTCCCATTCCTGCTTATCCTCTCAGCTTGTGACTCCCAGACACTTACATTAACTCCTGAGTATGTCTTGTGAGTAAGGGATTCTGAACTTCAGGAAATTAGATGTCCCCAAATACTAAAAAAATTACAATTAAGTAACATATATCCATGTCACATTTGTTTTCATGTTCATTAACAAAATTATTTAAGTGAAATTAATAACCTTATCTTCCCTTTAATAAACTGGTCCCCTAAACTTCATATGCATTTAGTTGACTACCATATAACCAACCCACTTTAGCTTTATTTAACGACAGTGAGGTGTTGTGTAAACCCTATTGATGTACTTCTAAATTTAATTCACTACTATAAAACTATCACACTTTTCTTTAATTTAACTGATTAAAAATCTTATGTAATTACTAGGCATAAAATGTTCAACTATGTCAATAGTTAAACGCAACGTGTCCTACATCTTGTGTAACTCTGTGGAAGTCCACTACCATCGTGTGCAACATGGGGTTAGTTATGTTTATTTTTACCACTTCTTTTAAATTCAAAATAATTAAATTTAAAGGTTGACTAAACTGACACAATCTAAGTGTTCTTTTTTCAACCATCTCCAAGTTAAAAGAGCTTCCATTCCAAAACTGGAATATCTCAAACCTCTCTGAATTTGAGTAAACATTTTCATAATATGTTGATCTGTAAATATGAGTTACATAGAAATAAATGAATACGATTTTAAAACATTGAGAAAAAATATATCAATAGAATTACAAATTAAAACATATGGATTTGCTTCTGTGCTCTATTTAATCCATCCACTTGGTTGATTGATATCCTTCAGGTGATAAAAACCGATCTTCAATTCTATTAGTTTCCTACAGGGCTGCTGTATGCTTGAGCACTTTAGGTGGTCACTAGGTTTGATAATATTGGCTGTTGTTTGAAAGGATATTGCATTCAGATCTTGAATTTAAATGATGTTATTGATCCGACCCCGTAGCTCAGTCGGTAGTGTGTCTTCTTAATGAGCTGGGTTTGATTCCCGGCATGGCCGAAAAATTTATCATTGGTGAAATGTGGGTTTACTCTTTCACAGTGATGAGTTAATGGCCGGAGACTGAATGTTATGTCTGTCCTAGTCTTATAGGTAAGGAAGTGAAATAACATCTCATATATAAAAGAAGTGATAGTTAAAACTTAAAAAGTATTGAAGTGTTTTTTCAGGGGTGCAGAATATGTCTGAACGAGGTTCGGAGGAAATTAAGGCAGTCCTGAGGAAATTTGTGGCAGGGAAAAGTCCAAAACTCTTGTAGACATTTTTAGTACATTTTGGTTCTGATATGGTAGTTTCATTTGAATGAAAAACTAAGGTCGATGACACTCAACACCCACACTATCAGTATGTGCCATAGTGAGGCAGTGTCTGTGTAAGCATAAAGAGTTGTGGTGTCTAAGGGCTAATATAATGTGTCAGAGTTTTAGATAAGAAGTCAGAGGTTGAGATAAGGGGTGAAAGAAAAATCTAATAATTCAAACTGGCTAACAGTGTGATTGAGTGATGAGTCATCAGTCACCTACCCTACCGCGGGTGTTTGGTAGCTATGCCGGGCAGGCGGGAAAGGGTAGGGAAGGGTGAGCGATGTTCCCGATGTTTTGTTTTAGTTTGAATTCAGTCACCCTTATATCGCGGCCTAATTACACAGTGATGTGTGCATAGTTTATTTAAACTCGTGACATGCGTATTGTAATAATTGTGTAGCCTTGAAATTGTTGTATTTAATGGACCTATTAAGGTTTGTCCATTCTACAATAGATAGATATTTCTAAAAAATTAAATGGTTTAGTTTAAACAAATGTTTATGTCAACTGTGCTTATTGTGAATGGTGTGGCAAATGTGATACTTGGATATCACGTATCTAATAAACATCCCCAAGAAAAACCTAGAAGTAAGGATCAAGAGAGTATTGCAAGTTGTGTAAAACGTAAATTAAGTGATCAGGAAAAACTCATAGTCATAAATAGCGATAGTATTTCCCCTAGTGTGGTTGATAGTGATAGGCCTTGCAGTAGTGGCGAGTCTAGGAAAAAATGAAAAGTCTATGAAAATCAACAATTAAACCAAGGCCTCTTGGAATGACACTCCATTGCTTCTTACTCTCAAGATGTAAAGTTAAATAAGGTGGGTACTATAAAAATAACTATGATTAAAAATATGTATGAATTTGAATTTTCAAACTATGTAGTAGGTAAAAATCTTTATTCCCTTCAGTTTCTATAAAAAAAATTCAATGTTTTATTTTGAGTGCTATGGTTTTTGGAGATTTTTTTTAAAAATGTTATGTTCTGGGGAAATATTGGATCTCTGAACATATTCTGCACCCCTGTTGTTTTTATGTTGCACTACTTCCATTACTCTATATATACTCTATGACCCCCTGCTATCCTCACCTGAAAGTATCTTGCTGTTGATGACCCTCTGTTATTCTGACACTATCCTGGTCTTGATGACCCTCAGTTACTCTCACCTGGACCGGAACTGTGGGGTCTTGATGAAGCTTTGTTATCCTCACCTGGAACTATCTTGCTGTTGATGACCCTCTGTTATTCTGACACTATGTTGGTCTTGACCCTTTGTTATTCTACACCTGGAACTATCTTGCTGTTGATGACCCTTTGTTATTCTCACCTGGAACTATTTTGCTGTTGATGACCCTCTGTTATTCTGACACTATGTTGGTCTTGACCCTTTGTTATTCTCACCTGGAACTATCTTGCTGTTGATGACCCTCTGTTATTCTCACCTGGAACTATTTTGCTGTTGATGACACTCTGTTATTCTGACACTATCCTGGTCTTGACCCTCCGTTACTCTCACCTGGACTGGAACTGTGGGGTCTTGATGACGCTTTGTTATTCTCACATGAAGCTATGTTGGTCTTGATGACCCACGATCCTCTGTTATGCTCACCTGACACTATCCTGGTCTTCACCTCGACAACAGAAACATTGTAAATCTTCTCGAGGTAGTTCTTAATGTCATAACGGGTCATCTCTGTCGACACAATGAACTGGACAATGTTGTTGGGTTGTTGGTGAATTGGCTCCACTAGTTTCATCCAGAAGTTGGGGAGGAACACTCGCAGCTGGGGGTTGCCCCGCTGATACAAGGGGTACCTGTAGGCAGGGTTATTATAGTTTTAGCCATTTCAAAAAAACCTACCTTGGTTTTATTGAAGAAGCCCACTAATATAATAAAATCCAGTTATTTCATTTAGAATACGAAGCAATTGTGTCATCAATTTTTGAAAATTGTTTGTCTATTTTTACTTTAGTAATTTAAAATATGATAGATTACTTTGAATAAATGTGTAAAAGGTATATTAGAGTTTAATTAAACAAACTTAGCATAGACCTGGATTAAACATGTTATTAAATACCTAGTTTAAAGAAAATACACATACAATTTAAACTCAGAACATATATTTTAGAATAATTTTGCTCTTGTTTGTAATTCTTAAAAAAAAAGTTTATTATGAATTATTATTATTATTATTGCCTATTTTTAACCAGCTCTAAATTTAAGTTGGCATTGTTAACTTTTTTTTCTTACCAAATACACCATTCCAGACATGTATGAGGCAAAAGAAATGTTTTATATGCCAATGGCACTAAACATTAACAACTACCCACAGTAAGGTACTCGATTACAAGTGACAATATAAAGTGAAGACATTATTAAGGCCTAATGCTGCCAATAGTATAGCAACAAGTGTACAATTGCACATATCATAGTGGATTATAGAGCCAAGCAATTATATTGTGTTAGTTACAGTTATAGCCACCTATAAATCATATTCTTTAAATTTAAGAATGACAAATTGACATGAGAATCAAGCCTTAAACCTTTGGCTTAGTGTATCAATGCTTTAACCACTGAGCTATTCAGGAGTCATCCCATGCCCAGGGTCATTCTTCCCTCATATTTTAAGACAGAATATGTGATGGGTGTACATTTGTTGCTGTAATATTGGCAGCATAAAGCCCTTCTGAGTTGAAGGTGACTGTGTTATCTGAGAGCTCATGATCTTAACTGGCCATTCATATGTAGCTGACGATTTCCGCACGTCCATCAAAGAGACTGCCTTAAAATATGAGTAAAGAATGACCCTGGTTACAGGACTACCACTAGATAGCTCAGTGGTTAGAGCAGTGGCATACTAATCCAAAGGTCCTAATTCGATTCTTGTGTCAAGGTGTCATTTTTCAATTTAAAGAATATGATATTTAGATGAGACTATAACAGTAATTAACAAATATAATAGCTAGGCTATTTAATCCACTAAAACAAATATATTTTAGCAGATTAAAATACCAATATTCTTCTTTCACAATCTTTTAGACCATATTTTGAGGATTAATTTTAAAAAAGAGAACCCTGGCAGCTCCTTTGCTTCAGGCCATAATACTCACTTTATAAAACAACAGTTTCACAATTTAAAATTTGTTAGTAAACAAAACTAATTTGATTTTAGGGACTCAAAGCTAAGCAAGGTTTATACAACTTTTGTTTTAATCTACACACTTTATTGACATGTCAACAGCCGCAAGTATTGTTATTGTAACTCAATTGTGACAAAAAGAGATGTGAGGCAAAAGAAGATTTTAGAAAATTGTACAAATCAGTTTAACATTCTTTATTTTTGAAACAAATTTTAAAGTTAATAAGGAGTGATAAATATTATTTATAAATCAATCAATGTTTTATGAAAAGATATAAAATTATAACAGGTACCAAAAAGTAACTCTTTTTAGGAGAAAAAATGCATACAAATTGGCAAAAAGTCAAATTAGTCCAATCATTTCGAAGTAAAGGTCAAACTGTAGCTCAAGGTAAATCAATAATGACCCCAGACATTTTTGCATAGGCCTTTCTTAGATACTTTCCGAGTTATGGCGTAATTTAGGAAATGCATAAAAATTGGTAAAAAGTTAATACAACTCTTGTATTAAAAAATAAACAAACTTGGAAGCTATACATGAAACATTAATTATATCATAAAGAAAGCTCAAAAAAATCTTTGTCATAAGAGACATTGTACCAATAAAACAAAACACATTAAGATATATTACATTAAAAATTATCAGGTTTGTGAACAACGTTTCATGTATATCTTCCAAGTTTGTTTGGTTTTTAATACAACTCTCTTTGATACCTATTCTAGTTTTATATCTTTCCATAAAAATTTGATTCATAAATAATTTATTCTTTAATTGTGGTATTAAATATATAACAAAAATTATAGCAAATACTTATTGATAAATGGGATGTAATATTATCTAACAATATTGTTTTATTACAATATTATTACTTTTTAAATGTTAAATAACCATAAAATGGATGATACACTGCAGGGATCTGCCCAATTCAGCAGCGTGACATCAAGTTATCATAATTTCCATTTCAATATTGACAGTCGTTTTGAATGATTTTTTAGTGGGCATTGTGTCATGCTTGTCCGCCTTCCTCTGTATTATCCAAATAAATTTATTGAACTTGACCCTGGAGCCATAATATATCTTTTGAAAATAATTATTGACTGTGGGCATGGTAATATTGTGATTTCTTTCATATCATTCCATTTAACTGTATTTTCTTCCACATCTGTAGACTAGTTCCTTTTGTCAATCGTGATAGGTAATCCCACTATTTTATATGAGTTCCAATCCTCCAGAATATTTCAAACTGCATTTTGCTCTCTTGAAAATCTTTGTTTTTACAGTTGCACATCGTATTACCAACACAGCCCACACTCATTTGTCTTGCAGCAATAGTTTTGCCTGTAATACAGTTCACATATTCTATACCATGGTTTCTAAATTCTTGGACTTTAACTACTTTCTATTGTGAAGTATTTCTCTCTCATTTTCTTCAAGGGTTCATTTTCTTTGGTATAATTTGTTTATTTAATTGTGCTTCCAGTACATCAAAGTCAATCATCACTTCATTTGTATTTTCCTCATTGTTTACTGTTTTAGTACTCACAGGCAAACCAAGTTCATTTATTTTGAGTTTTTACTTTGGTCTTTTTACAACTTATTTAGTAAAAGATGAAACAGGGTTTTCTCAGTCATAGTCAATGACCATATTTTTGTCTTTAGCTTCATCAAAATTTAACTTTTCAGTTACGTCTAAATTCTATTTGTTCAAGGTGAAATAACTTTTTGTTAATTATTTTGCATTTTTTCTCAGAACATTTTAGAATTTCTTATTCGTAAGATAAATAAAGTTTTTCTCAATCTTGATATTTATTGAGGTTTTTATCATTTTCTTTATAAATAGAAAAACATTTGAATTGTCATCACTTATCAATTTTATTTTCCTATTAATATATTTATATTCAGTCACTATTTTGCTTTCTTTGGAAATTATTTGGGACACAACTTCAAATAGAAATAAAATGGGTTGATCAAAATAATTGCTGTATCTACTTGGTTGTTGTCATTCTATTCTAGTAGCTATAGTTTTATTGTTGTATTTTGAATACTTTTTAATTTAAATGGGTGTATTGGTATGATTGTAGTCTTCAACAATACTATTAGTGTATTGTTTATAAATATGAATATATAGCCAAACCATCTAACCCGGGACCTTTGGCTTTGTGCCCCAGGGTCATCTTTCACTTGCAGTTAGTGTATTGAGTCTATATGTGGTACACGTCATATATTAATATTATTAAGTGCATGGCAGCATACTGTCAGTCACTAGTTGCCGTGGACTACGATTGTAGATAGCTTTGAGTGGTCAATACTTTCAGTTTCGCCAGCTACCAAATATACACTCAAAACACTAACATCTAGTGAAAGATGGACTTGGATACAAGACAAACCAGGATGGCTCAATGGTAGAACAATGGTGCAGAAAGCCAAAAGTCCCAGGTTTGGTTCTTATGTCTGGGATGTCATTTTTCACTTAATTGAATTTCATTCTATTTAATTGCATTTCATTGTAATGTGACTTAGAATTAATCATATTAAACAAACTCAGGGTAAAACAATTGTAGCTCAAGATACAATTTTAAAATGGACAATAAAAATTGTTTTTTAGTTATATATAAATATTTATGAATAGAAAATGTTCTAGAATTTTTAGAGTTACAATGATACAGAAAAAATTGGCCATTCTTTTTTCTACCTAATAGTTATGGTAGGCTAGCTCATTTTTGTTAAAAGTATGTTACAATTATATACTTGCACAGTAAAAATTTGACAGTGATATGTTGAATATACATGTCAGAGCTATGAATTTTTCCCATAAATAATGCACTCCTTATACGGAGCTTTGGAAACAACATTTACATGCAATTTTTCAAAAGTTTACCATTTTATATCTCAGAAAGTATGCGTGTGGCATAGGAAGGGAAGATTTTACATGCATTAAAAACTTGGTGGTAGTAACAAGTAAAGAAAAAAAAGTTCCATGAAAATCTGAGGAGGTGGTTGTCATGGCCTGGGTGAAGTTTCACTCATTTAAGCTTAGGTATATCATTTGATGTCAATATATTGACTTCTTTCCCCTTCAAGTGTTTTCAGATTTGTCAATTAATGTATTAGATAAATTTAACATTGAAACAAGTATTATAACAATCCAAACAATCCTATCCTTAAAAGTGATATGATTGGGTCAAGTCACTCGAGTATTATAAAAAAAATATTTTTTTGCATCCATTACTATTTCCAGTTTGAGGCCAGAGTCAATTTTTTTTCTTCAAGCCATATATTTTCCACTAACTAAAAGCTTACTAGGCCTGTTGTTGCTTCATATGCCTTATAATCTAACTTAAGACTAGGACAAGCACAACATCCAGTCCCCGGCCATTAGTTAGTCAATGTGAAAGGGTAAGCCCACATTTCACCAATGATAAATTTTTAGACCATACCGGGAATCGAACCAGAGACCCTTAGCTCAGTGAACAGACACGCTAACAACTGAGCTCAAGTGTCAGGATAGTGTTTTAAGTTAAAATATTTTTAGTACATATTTTAACTACTTTTTTCCCTGGATTTTTTTAATTTTCAAGTTTAGCTGTGTACAAACATTAATTATTAGTCCTATTTAAAATCATTTTTAAATTCCTATAAATTGAAGAGAAAAGTGTGACAGTAAAATATAATGATGATTATTATTAGCTTATTATGCTTACCATCTTGTAGACATTTTGGCTCAAAGTTGAGATATAGTTATATTTTATATGTTTTAAAGTTACATTTTTATATAAACATTGCTAAAAAAAATACTGTTAATTAATAAATAAATTATGTAAACAAATATTTTTGTCTATGAAATTTATTCATGTGTCGCATGGATCAAAATTACGATTTGTCTTAGGTCAAACAGAAGCATTCATACAGAAATAAATTAACGCTCATAGATCACATCACTCTTTCAAGCTATAGAAAAAAACATGGATCAAATGGAAAGGCTCAGATTAAGAAAATCTTATTAATACTAGGATATATAAAAAACAACACAGATGAAAGTGCGAAAAGTGACCCTAGCGGCGAGGTGTGAATCTAAAGTTTAAAACCACGAGATTCAAATCTCAACACTTTATAGAATGTCCAAATATTTGTGGTATGGGTATTATTTTACATATAGATTATAAATAATCAATTACAGATAGTTTCTCAGTAGGATGAGAGGCAAAATAAGTGACTATGTAAACGAAGATAAATAATTCATTTTATATCGGTTAATGTGTTACATGTGTAGTTTAGTTTGACCCATATATAGTAAGAATTAAATATTTGAAGCTATTATTTATGCTTTTTAGTGAGGAATTCTCCATCGAGATATATTGAAAATGACAACTAGACACGGGCTTTATTCCCATGTCTGAATGTCATTTTTTTATTTTCAGAATATCTTGTATAATATAGATGTAAAGTTTGATTTTACCCATATATAACATATGGTGTTATATCAGTGTATGATCAAACTATTGTAAGTGCAAATTAATCTTTAGGATTAGTGATAGTGGTGAAGTAGTTTCTATATCTACTTTGTACTAAATCCATTTTTGGGAGTTGAGGAGAAGTTTTAATTTGTATCCCTTGTAAGTGACTGTTTGAATGCGCCATCTAGTCAGCTGGTGGTGAAATTATTTACTTACGCCCCTTACTGTGAAGTTAACACCTAAATTGATTGTTCATCTAATAGGCAAGTATTCATCAGTTATAATATCCCAGGACATTTGACCAGTTTATACTACGTTGTACTCAATTCTCCCCCCTCAAGTTTACTAGTAATTATATGTGGTCATTGTCAGTATACTGAAGAAACGTACTAATTATATATTATTGCTATTTAACCAGTTTAGCTTATCAGCCCCCTACCCTCATTAACTAGCGTTCATTCACTGAGGAAAGGCTAATATATAAGGAAAGAATAGAAGTTAGTGGTCAAGTGGTTTTAACTGTCAATTAAACATAATATAAAACTATCAAACAAATGAAAGTCGCCTCCGACTATAGAAACAGAACATAGAGAATATCAAACATTTTAAGTAGATATTGTCTAGCTTTTTTACAAAAAAAACTAGACTCCAAGTCAGACGGACTATATGATGTTGCCAGGATACTTAAGTATTTGAAGAATATCCTCCTGGCCAGCGCGGCGGTGGATCCGACGCCCGAGACTCCAATGTCACCGATTCCGTAATTGATTTAAGTTGTAGAAGTTCCTTCTTTGACGGTGGGTTGTAGTAGTTTGCTATAATGTGAACCCGACTCAGAGCTACCGACTTGACAGTTACGCCAAGCCAGGATGTCTGCGAAGGGGCTGATTTTGCTTTGTGAGTTACAGGCAGCAGTCGCTAGCCCTTATCCTCATGATATGAAGGTGAAACCGTTGAATGATGCTGCAATAAAATACAAAGTTATAAAATTAGTACCCTTTGAGTGAAAATATTGGTGATTGTGAATGATCTCGCTGTGGTAAAGAGGTTTTGGAAGGATTTCCTTTTCTTAGGATGAGGAAGGTTGGTTTTTAGGAATGATCGACTTGAGGATGATGGCGTAACATGAGTTCGGGAATGGTTTGGTAGGCTTAGCTGTTTTAGGAGTTGGTTTGAGAAGGATGGTTACATTTCCATTCCCCATCTGGGGCCGATAGTAGCGCCAGCGTTATTCTCTGGCTAGAAGGTTGACCTAGTCGGTTATCCCAGTGGAGTCCGGTGGTGGCAAAGGTATTAAAGAGTTGCTTGTTGTGGTAGGATTTTCTTTTCTTGGGATTTGGAGTGAGGTGGATACATTTCCATTCACCAAGTGGCGCCAGCGTTATTCTCTGGCTAGAAGGTTGACCTAGTCGGTTATCCCAGTGGAGTCCGGCGGTGGCAAAGGTATTAAAGAGTTGAGTACCATACAAAATAACACCTGCTGTTATATAGCATAAACAGGTCATAGACGTTCTCAGAAGAGGGGGGAAGAAGGGGAAATACACAGAACAAAAGGAAGGGTGAAGACTAGCGCTCTGGGCGTATCGCGGACATCCCAGTAATTACTCGGCCAACCTCGAACATCCCAGAAGCGGATGTTCGTGAAGTCAAGTTGACAACTAGATTGTTAGGGGCTGAGCGAGGCGCTGATTTGGTTCGCGTCTCAGTCAGTCTTCTTTATCCAAGCCACGGGAGTGGATGTGTTGTTGCGTGCATGTGTGTCCCATTCGACGAGGAGAGGTCTCGATCAGACATGGTGAGACTTGGTGAGCCTTGGTGAGTGTAGAGCCTCCATATTACCGGGTTGTTGGTTTTAGATGTTTGTTGTTTGGAACATCGTTACAAATTTAAGAAATAGGCATTCTACTTACAAATTACTTTCTTTAATTATATTTATATTTTCGCAGATAAAAACAAACAAAATATTCTATTGGGCAATTTTGTCACACACTCCCTCCCCCGAATTTTTTGTGTATGCGGTTGCACACGACGCACACGCCTTAGACCAGCCCTGATTATTTTACATAATAACATGTTATTGTGTGAATAATTTGACAACATGAAATATTTATCACATTCACCAGAACTGTTGGTTACTATACATTGTGTATATCTTTATGTATATATATATATATATATATATATTATGATTATGTATATTAATCTACTTTATCAAGCTAACAGTAACAAATACATAATATTAAATAAATATATATGTTATAAGTACTGCATTAGGGAAGTTAATGTATGTTGGGTTGGTAGCACCAAGGTTATCAGTTAGCTCTAAAAAGACAATGCGATCTGTAGTTAGTGCGTGAAACAATGTGGTTACGATACAAGTCGTTAATATAATAACAATGCTAGTCTAAAGTTAGTTATTATTCTGTCTCTCAACTAACAAGTCGTTAATATAATAACAATGCTAGTCTAAAGTTAGTTATTATTATGTCTCTCAACTAACAAGTAGTTAAATATAATAACAATGCTAGTATAAAGTTAGTTATTATTCTGTTTCTCAACTAATAAGTCGTTAATATAATAACAATGCTAGTCTAAGGTTAGTTATTATTATGTCTCTCAACTAACAAGTAGTTAATATAATAACAATTCTAGTCTAAAGTTAGTTATTATTATGTCTCTCAACTAACAAGTAGTTAATATAATAACAATGTTAGTCTAAAGTCAGTTATTATTATGTCTCTCAACTAACAAATAGTTAATATAATAACAATGATAGTATAAAGTTAGTTATAATTATGTACTCTCAACTAACAAGTCGTTAATATAATAACAATGCTAGTCTAATGTTAGTTATTATTATGTCCCTCAACTAACACATAGTAATACACAAAACAATATCTAATGCATTATAAAATTGTTGACCTGGCAGTCTAGGGGTAAGGTGATGGACCTCTGCGCTGAGGGTCCAGGGTTCAATACTCGGTCCTGGCGCAGATTTATCTGATTGCCAAACCCTTCCTTCACCTCTGACGAGATGTGTATTAATCACAACTGGTGAATGTGGGGAATGCTAGGCCTCCACCGTGGTTCGGATCCCACGTTAAACTGTAGGTCCTCCATTTCATCTCACAATCACCCTAATCATTATACATAAGCGTAAGTGCGTATAGCCCGAACGGTTTGTAATACGCGGTCCTAGTAATAATAATAATAATAATAATAATAATAATAATAATAATATAAAATTGATATATCTATCTAGGAGTGTACGCAGCTTGTATACCGGTGCATTAGTTAGTAAAGGAATGGTGTATCAAAACTGTCTTACCAGAAAACATGAGGGTTTGATCCCCTCTTCCAAAATACTATACCATCACCCAAATTGTTATAGGCCTCTGTATTTCTATAAAATACACATTTACCTGCTTTAAAGCGAACATGGCTTCTTTCGCTTTCTAAATCTTGTCAAGCATTTCAAAACAATCTTATAAATTGTTAGGTATCGTCATTGAAAATTTCTATTTAATTATATTTGAGCATTAAGTACTATATTCTTCCAATACAAAAAAAATATTCGTAAATTTATCTACCTGGCAGACGTCATGCTAAACAACAAATCTAATCTTTGACATTTGATGACATTTTTATTTAAAATAAATAAAACCTTAAAACATAAAAAAAAAGATAAAACCTTATCTGGCTAAAAAATAAAATATTCCAGATAAAGCTACAAAATAATATAATTAAATTCAAAATATTTTTGAAGGAAATTTATGACTAATAAACTTGACTTTTAGGTTTATAGAATAGTAATAATAATGAAAAACTATAAGTAAAAATATTATGCATTAAATTTGGCTAAAGGCCTTTAAAACGTTAATTTGAAAAATACACATAATTTAATATTGAAGATAAAAATTTAAAACGGTTGAACTGAGATGTGAAGACACTTCCGGTCAAAAAGGTAGTTTCAAGGTCGTAGTCACCTCTATATTTAAATATTTGAGAAAAAAAAATTGTTCCCAGGAGTAAAGAAAAATGTTTGAAGTTGTGACGTAATTTGCCACCCTAACTTGTATTTCCCTATATTTTTATAATTTTTGTGAATAGCTTCCAATTTATTTTTGTATGAAATTAAGGACGTCAAAGTTCGGCCGCTGTGTCGCCGGCATGACTAATAATACTGTTTACATCCATTCATAAAATAAAAGGACGGAAGGAACAACACTTACCTTTTATTAAACATATTAATTATCCTTCTAATAAGTTTTTTTGACTCTGGTTGTATTTATAATGAACGTCAGCCATGATTGATTTCAACGCATGCGCAAATCTGTCAAACAAGTGAGTAGCGGATCTCGTGATTGTAAAATAAGAAAAAAGAAGAAACAAGGCAGATGTAAATAATTCAAAACCAGCGCGCTTTTCAGTTTTGACAGATAGAAATAAACATTTAATTCTTTTATGAAAACATTGTTCACATTCATTGGCATACAGTTCAATATTTATATTAAACCTACATTGTATTTTATTTTTATCCCTAGTCCATAGCCAACATTTTATCTTTTGGTTTAATATATTAGTTTTCTCTTTGGACTTGGAAGTAACGAATAGAACATTTTTAAATTTTATTTTCGAAGGGTTTCTGTAGGAGACTGGGTCTTCTTCCTAGGTGTTGGTCTAACATGGAGCCAAATCTGTGGAGCTCCTATTTCAAATTATTTTTAAAGTGAATTAACGGTTGTAAATTAAAGTACAAGTAGCAAAAATGGAAAGCTAAGTGTGTGTGCAAGGACTAGACTATTTATTTTCGTTTAAATTGTGGAAGAATGTGCATTACTAAAGTGAAACTAATTTCTGAAGTTGGTGTTTCAATATGGACTAATTCATGGGTGAGGTCAAGCCAACTCCTCAACTTTAATTTTTTTTTCTCTCTTCTATAAAAATCAGAATGCATGTAAGAATTTTCAGAAATACTATCTAATTCAGATAGTTAATTAACTTTTTATTTTATGTCTAAATATTAACTGTATGATTTTTTTTCTCTCTTCCTTTTGTTTCAACAATACTATTTTATACTTTTGTGACGCTCACACAGAGGTCAGGAAGCGGGCCCCAAAAATAATAACCATGAGGTCACAAGAGGAACATATTTTATTTTTGATAAATTACAATGATGAAGTGAAATATGAGTACATTAATGGCTTAACCAGCCTTCGCTTAGTCTGTCAAGGTGCAGACTAAGCCGTCTCGACATACAATATACTTCTTGTTCCACAAGAACGTAGAGTGATATTTTGAAATGAACATTTAAATTTGGCGCCTAAGTTCGCGCTAACGTTATCAACCTTAACAAAAAACTTGTAAAACATAACCTCGCAACTATAAAAAATATTATAATTAGTTAGTTTAAATATTATAAGTTGAAGTCCCAACCATGACCGTTGGAGACCTATCCTAAATTACTAAATAGCCTAAACTAATAACAATGCTCGAAGAAGTATAACAAGTTTCCCAATCTCCCGTTGCGCCTGTAATATAAATTAACTTTACTATACAAGATGCATCTAATTCTAAAAAAAATTCATATCCCAAAAAAATTACCCTAAACAATATTAAATGTTACATAGATGAACCAGATAACAGGTTCGGGCGCGCCTACCGTAAATAAATAGAACTAAGCCAAAGTTAATCTCCCCAGAAAGTTACCAACAATTGATCGTGGACCAGCCACGTCAGATCAAAATAAAAGGTCCCCATTAATGAAATATTAAAGTATTGCCAAACAGTAATTTTGAAAAGTATTCCCTCCCCATATTTAGATCCAAAGAGAATTTTGATAGATTTTACTAATATTATTCCAATCAAGCGCCCTCACCTGGTAAAGCCAGTGGTACAATGAGTAATCCTATGAAGTAACGGCGGTCGTTATATACAAACAAGTTCTCAGTAAAGGGGGGGACGGAGGGGAGGCACATAGAACAAAGGAGGGGTAGAGAGCAGCGCTCCGGCACGTACGCGGAGATGCCAGAACTTGCCAGGTTAAGCTGGAACATTCCAGGGCCGGATGTTTGCCAAGTCAAGTTGGCAACAGTATTTTCTTTTGAGGTTCTGATTTGGCTCTCGCCTCGGTCAGTCGTAGTTGCCCAAGCGAGGAGAGTGGATGCGTCGCAGCGAGTACGTACGTCCCATTTGACGGGGAGAGGCATCGGTCGGACTTGGCGAAAGTTGGTGAGAGTTGGTGAGCTTTGGTGAGTTAGACAACCTCCATATTACTAGGTTGTAGTGTGTTGCATATCCTTTGTTTGGAACATCGTTACACTTTGTTAAATTAGAATTGTAACTATCCGGAATTCCATAGGTAGGATTGGAATGTGGTAAAAAGGGAAACAATAATAAATCCACAAAAGTTCCAATAATTATTATTTTATATATTTATTTTTTATTGTAGTCTAAATTACATTTTTATTTCTACAATCCATTTTTATCTAAATTGCTCATGTTTTATTTTAAGTATTCCCCAGTGGTCTCGAGTATTGAGATTTGTCGTGCCACTGTCTGAATTAGCTGAGGTAAATGTTTTTTTCCTTTTGATTATTATTTTTTTCTCATAGATACTAGGAGTGGCGCCCAACAAAAACACAATTTTTATACATCTTGATGCTAACTATTGTTATTTATGTAAACAAGATTCAGAAGACACTGATATTAAACCAGAAAACCATACAATTTTTATAACACACATTTTGTTATTTTTCACTACAAAGTCGAAAGTATATTCAATGAATCTTGCTTAGTATAAAATGGTTAAGTATTTAATAAATTAAGTGGTGGTGGATATGACGTCTTTGAAGTATGGTTTGGATCGACGAAGAAATCATAATTATGTAGTAGTAAGTAAAATGACTCGTAGTCACCTGTGTTGAAGTGTGGTAAGTCGGTCGTGAGAAGTAGGCGATATATATATATTTTTTAATTTACTCATATTTTAGTAGAAACTGTTCTCCAATCCTCTCGCTGTCTTCGAAGTAGTGGTTGTCGTAATCTTAAAGTAGTTTATGGCACAGGTAAGGTAATTTAGATTATGGAAAAACTAAAGAAAACTTAGGAGCCAAATCTCCCACTTGCATTATTCAAGAAATATTTTGCGCCAACCACGTTTTATCGTCTCTTCCCACTAGACTAGCATCCATTCCGGACCTAGGACTCAGCTACGCACTCAGTATAAAAGAATAATTCAGAAAAAATGTATAATTTGAAAATACAGGAAACTTGGAATGAAAATAAATAAATAAAGTTAAATGTCCAGGTAAATACGTAAACACGTTGTTTAAATTATTTTCTTTAAGTTGTCCAATGGTCCAAAACTGTGACAGCTATATGTTGACATGAAACACCTGATTTTAGAATCACCTGTTTGAAATAAATATTCACTAAGGCGCCCACAGACTATCAGGCATGTCTGATTTTGAGGGAACAATTCTCACGGTTTCTTTCAATATTCTTGTGCAAAAACATGTATTTGGTATACAAATGTAAATTCATTTGAAAATACTGTAGTGAGTTATTATATTACACTTGGGTAAATATAAATTTACACAAAAGAATATACATTTCACTGTCACAGGTAATAATATACAAATACGAGTAAATCTTTGATGTATTAAAACATGTAGCTATTACCCATGTTGTTTACATTCTGCTAGGGCTACAATATATTTAAAGTTGGTTATTAGCTTGTATATTAATTTTAGAATATGATTAATAAACTGTATCATTATAATGAAAATTTGATAACTATATTAAAATAAGGAATGGTAGCTAACAACTTGATTACATTTGTTTGAATGACAAAATTGGCGTAGTAGCCTTATGTTAAAACGATTATTCAAGTTATAGGAAGGTCTTTTATTCTACAAAAATACGATAAGATTCTGGTACGAAATAAGGCCTTTCAAAATCATGTTCTGTTTTAGCCTACATCAACTTATTAAAAAAATCAAGTCACGAGTTTCGAACATAGTAATGCTCTTAAAATATTTTATTAACACATTTATTTGATTAAACTATTACATAAATTGATGTATCTAATTTATTCATACAAATTAGGGGATGATGTCAAAATGCCACATTGCCTTGAATGTGTGTAAGAGAAAAATATGCCCGAAAATTTCTTTCTCTCCTACACAATGGTGTGCAGACGACAGCTCAAAAATTTCAGACCCAGATGTCCTGTCCATGCAGTTATTATATAGAGATAAATGAGAATCGTATAAATCCAGTTTCAAAATTACCGCTGGGAGCGGTAGGCAACACCACATGTACTATAAATCGTACATGTTATTCTAGCATCTCTGTTAGGCGCGGTAGATAACACCAAAGATGTCATAAATCGTGTAACCAACTTGGATGAGATTTTCAAGCAATGACCATCTATAAAGTAAATATATGTAAGTATATGTTGGAATTAAATCTGCACACAATAAATAAATATTTCTTTGCTACCTTTGTAAAAAAAATAATTATATTTTGTTTAGAAATCATTATCTATCTAATATTTTGTTCGGCCTAGTTTAACAAACTTACAACATTTGAAATTTAAGAAATATTGAATAAAGGAATCAACCCACAATGGCAACGATACATCGGTCTTTAGCGTGTCCCAACCTTTTGATTATAAGCAGACCTTGGAAAGTTATATCGATTGTAGCACTTCATTTAAAATAAAATAAATAATGTTTCATCACATTTATTTTTAAAAAGTTGAACACCTTGTGACAACTAATTTTAAATTATGTTCTGCGATTTTAAAATGATTTTACTGAGCAGAGCTGAATTTCCTTTGGTATATTTATTGGAGACAAATACACCATTTATATGTTAATTGAGTATTTACTGTGTCTTAAAACAATAGCTAGGGTATTGTTTAAAATCCCATTATTTGTTAAACGTTATCACGTTTTTTGAAAGTACTCATTTACTATAAGTACATGAAACGAAGGTAGGCCTACTATAATTTAGAGCTTTGAACTTCTCATCTTAATAATATTTATTATAGAATATTTTAATACTTATAAACTTTTGGTAAAATAAAGTCAAATAAATCTAATAATATTTGTGTTAGTTCGATATTTCGGAGGGGACATCAGACTCAAATTAACTAACGCTGTGGCCTTTCATTTTAGCTTTCGGAGTAAGCCTACTAAACTGAAAGACTAAAAATAAATAATTGAACTAAGTTTAACAGCTGTCTATTGTTGATGACAACGAGAAGAGAAAATGGAACGAAAAGGTAAGTTTATAACATCTTAATTCATAATATTCGTGTTCTCTCAAATGGATCACAATGGTTCAAAGCTATTCCCATTATTATCATTTATTAGCTTATAATAACTATTATTGAATGCGAATAGGTCGTAATGTTATATTGTTGTAACAATAATGCTAGTTAAATTAAAATAATTCAAGTGTTCTTTTTAAACACAGGCTTATTAGCTAATATACTAACTTAGTCAATGATTAATCCTTGGAATAAATTGTTATACCTGTGCCTTTCGCCAATTAAAAATAAATAAATATGAAATTGCATTGTTGGCATGTTTTCACTAACGAAAACAAACCCTCATACAAATGAATTTTACAAAGTATGGGCTAGATATGAATAATAGTCGTACGGTGATTGCAAACTAGAACTGAACTATGATATAAAATTATAAGCAATCAACCAGCCTCGGTGGCGTAGTTGGCTAACGCGCTTGTCGTGTTAAGCTCGACTGCTGAGGGCGGGGAGATCGAGGTTCGAATCTCGGTCAGGTGAACTGGGGGGGGGGGG
>CABEEJ010000507.1:194959-206012 GCA_901482245.1 Timema douglasi
GGGAGATCGAGGTTCGAATCTCGGTCGGGTGAACTGGGGGTGGTTTTTCCTAAATGGTTTTCCACTCTCCCTCCACGCAAATGCGGATTCACTTCCTCTAATTAAAAATTCCTAATCCATTAGAGTAATTAGTACTTAAAGCGTATAAACCGAACGGGTAGTAAGAGGCGGTGCTAAATATTATTATTAATTACACTAAGAAGAACCTTAACTAGCGGCGCTCAGGTAATTTCTTAGTACTATAAAAAGTCTCGTTAAGTTGCTGGATTGGTACAGCCAGTATCTGTAATCCACATTAGTGGGCACGCGTACTAAACGTCAAACCAACCCTTATTTAGATATCATATTATGAAAATTGAAAAATGACACCTGGACACGGGAATCGAACCCGGGACCTTCGGCTTAGTAGCAGCTAGTGACTACTTATTTTACGTTTAATAATAGATATGAAAAGCACGAATAAGATTAAAATAATAGTCCTATTTAAATATCCAGCTTTGGAGTATGTTTAAAATTTATATACATAAATTGATAACAAATTAAGGAACGTGATAGTTAATGAGACCAAGTGGGTGCCAATCTATGAAGGACTTTCAGAAACTAGGACTAGTGTCACTAAAATAACATGTATTTCTTTTATAAAAGTGTGGGCACACATATATTTTTCAAACATACAAAAAATTGAACATCGCTATGCGAGTCGAAATGAAAACATCAATGATAGGAAAAGGAACGGTTGCCATTTTCTAAACGTGTCGTATTTGCTTTAATACACCTATAATAGCAATTCCTATACAATTTAAATATATATGAATGTTATCGTTATTTTAGTTAAAACCGTCAAACAAAAATAAAGTTACAAAAATGATGATTGTTTTCATAGAAGTTACTAAAATTGTTTTATTTCAGAAAGTTATTTTGGACAAAGTTATAAATTTCTATTGATAAGGGCTGTCTTAAGGATGAGGCCGCATGATCTTTGGCCTCTCTTTAGTAGGGAGCCTCTTAGGAGAGGAAACTCAAATACGAAAAATATGAATACACTTTTAGAGAAGCACAGGCTACCAATTTTGTAAATAAATAAATATATTATCACTAGACAAGGATTTTTAACTGAAACAGCTGAACTTGAAGTTTCGTCGCACTTGTCACTTCCGTCCAAAGATCAAATTTGACAACAGAAAACAAATCTGAGACGCCAATATCCGAGGTATCCACTGATCACCGATTTAGATCATAGAGCTATAATAAACAATCAGGCTCGATATTACCGATTTCGCTTTCATTTTGGTCAAAGATTTAATAAGTTTTTACTAATATATGTTGAAAAGATTTTTTTTTGGGAGGGGGGGGATCATAGTGAAATATACTATGTAAGACATCCAAAGCATCTAAATGAAAAGGTTATAGGTAAGAAATGAGGAAAATCAGGAAAAGCTGGTTTGAAAGAAACGAACGTGTGTCTCCTTAATGGATGGACCCATCATTTTAATTTACATAGATTTTATTATTTTTCTACGAGCAATCCTAGGAAGAATAATAAACGTAGTTACATCCAAATCCATTTGATTCAAAGCCAATTGACTCAATAAATTAATTGTAACAATTTGTCAAGTCAAGTCAACCACTGATTCGATGTGAAACTTCTTGACTAGTGTGATTTGACTGGATTGAACTTAACTCGATTGGACTGGGTTGGTGTGAAATTATCCTAAGGGTCCCTGAACTTGTCAAAACAAAGGGTCAAACTTCGGTAACTTTACGTGTAAGTTACTAAGCCTACAATGAACACACTTCTATACAATCTTAGTTTTCCTGGATATTTATTTGTCTTTGTTAAGTATTTTAATTTTCATAGTAATTATTTATAGACTTATCCCCCACCTCCCCTTTTAATTATTTAAAGTAGCAATTGTGACACTTTAACGGTACGGGAAAGGTGGATAGAAACATATAAAAGGGACAAATACAATAGGGCTTTTATAATGAAAAGAGGAACACAGTTCATACTTAACATTGCTGCCACTGGACAAAGAAGTAATGGTTTTCTCTTGAAAAAAAAATCGATCGTTACCGCCCGATCCAAATATAATACAGTTACCTCATAAAGCTAAAAGTGGTTTTCCTTATAGAGATATATTAGGGCTTATATGTTTGTTATCGTCCAAACCCAATTCCAGGACAAACTAGAACGGACTAGGTCAAATCTATACATCTTAAGAACCTCAGGATGTACTAGTTTAGCCTAGTCTAAATTCGTTAATCCTGAAATTTTGGCCTAGCTCATAGGATAAATCAGTATAGCCTACAATTTGATTAGGTCAAACCAGATTTAGGTTAGGTTAGGTTAGATTAGGTTATCAGACGACATTTGCGCGTAAACTGTGAATGATGAAACCTGCCCAAGGTTGGATCATCGTATGGGTTAAGAAGAATGCAAACTTGTACTGCCTGAAAACATCAGGCTATATCGGTTTATCGTACAAGCGGCAGGATGTATTAATTTGGCCTAGTCTGATCTAGTAGGCACGATGCTAATTATATATATATATAGCTCCCGATTGTCCGTGGCAATGGAGGGGACGAATACAGCGGATAGCCGAAAATTACGGAAAATCCACATATGTAGTAAAACATGAGATTGTAGCACATTCATTTCAAAGTAGTACTCACCTATTGTGACTGCGTCTATAAATACATCATTATATTTCACGTGCTAAAATAATTAGAAAAAAATAATTTAAATCAATGTACAGTACATTCAAAATGAACACATCTCTTACAAAGTTTGTATTAGTCTTCTGCTTCCTTTTTTCCCTTATCCCGCTACGTATTTTCAGTAACATCAACTTTTCATATAGGAGCTTGTCATCTACCTGTTCCAGATTATTAAGCAGGTCATAAGTCCATTCAAGTGCAGTCCCCCTTTCATACACTTTTCATATAGGAGCTTGTCATCTTCCTGTTCCAGATTATTAAGCAGGTCATAAGTCCATTCAAGTGCAGTCCCCCTTTCATACACTTTTATATCTTTCTGGCCATTATCTTTTCCCTAGGGACTTACTGAGTACAACAATCGGCAGTCCGAATGGTAGTGAGCGCAAACACAATTTGCGTGAAGGCGTATTAAAGTACACGTTAGTGCCCCAAGATGGGCTACCGTTATCATATCTATATAAAAAAAGACGTTATTCTGACAGTTACAAATTATGATAAAATCTCCAGAAATGCTGATTGTATGAAATCAAAATGTCACCGTGGTGACGAGTGTGCTGGGATGTCATGACGTTTGGTGTTCTTTTAGACGGCCTTTGAGCGCCCCCGTCAACTCGAGCAGACCGCCTTTGGTGCTAGTCAACCGAACTACCGACATGAGACCCGTCATCAACGTGGACGCATCCTACTACAACCTGTGTCAGTTTGAACTCGCCTTAAGTCGAGTTTATCTGCGTAAGTAGGGTGACCCTATTTAAATATTAGAACACTCTCTTAAAAACCTTTAGCACTATAACAAGCCCAAGAGGATAAAGTGCCACATTTAGTCTTAGTATATTTGTTAATCTTGATTCAAATATTTGTAGAATAATACACTGTTTGGTAGACTGGGTACAGCATCTAAAATATAATTTATCTGAACGACGCATCTTTCATCTTGAAAGAATTTTAAGAGTGTCTGCTATTTATATTTTGTACTGCTCTATGAAATTCCACCAACCGAAAAATAGGATCAGTTTTTAAAGTAATTTAGGCACTTAATACACAAGACATACAAGTGTTTGATACGTCTTGATTATCGTTAACTATGAACCGCTAATATCAGAAAGGTTTGCGTGTTCTTGAGATATCATGCACTATTCCCGCATATCAAACAAATGTAATGATGATCGCTAGCGATCACGATACATTTACTGCATCAAATCTTGCTATCAACAATCACTGGATAAAAATCAAACTATAGTTGACTCATTTTTTCATATAATTCCCGATTTTTTAGAGTAGAAAATGACACCCTCTAGGCTCTAGAGTACATAAAGCTACATACTTGTTTTTTGATAGATGAACTGATTAAACGAGGTGCAAAACCACTAATCACCCTCTAGAGTACTTAGTAAAATAAAGCTACATACTTATTTTTGATAGGTAGACTTATTAAACGAGGTGCAAAACCACCCATCACCCTCTAGAGTACTGAATAACATAAAATTACATACCTATTTTTGATAGGTGGACTGATTAAACGAGGTGCAAAACCACCCGTCATATTGGTCCTGTAGACTTTCTAAAAACCACACCCCAAACTTCTTATTCAAAAAACCAATTCAATTGTTTGTGGTATCTAATTCAAAAAAGAAGGAAAGTATGTCAAAAGTTCTCAAATAACGGCAAGGTCATTTATTTGAACCATATAAAGTGGTGTGGATTCTCTCAGAAATATAATATAAATATATCAATAGATCTTGACTCCTCGTGTATTATAAACTCGTACTCAAATAATGTTAAAATGTCATAATTATTGTTCAGAGCACGGCGAGACCATGGACGTCGAACTCATGCCGTACTGTAGACGCCTGC
Source organism: Timema douglasi (assembly GCA_901482245.1). Taxonomy (NCBI): domain Eukaryota; kingdom Metazoa; phylum Arthropoda; class Insecta; order Phasmatodea; family Timematidae; genus Timema; species Timema douglasi. Next base: position 199,532 of record CABEEJ010000507.1, read on the forward strand.
AGAAAGAAAATGACAAAAGACGGTCGCAGTTTTATCAACAAGAAGAAAACATTCCAGTTAACAGGCAAAATCTTCATCCTCAAGATCATCTGAAGCTAACAAGACAAGACGACAATATCCAAGCTCACCTTAACTTGTCTAAACAGCACTCTAGTCTACAGGATTCTCCAAAAATGTCAAGACAAGGCCTCAATCTTCAAGATCGTCTCAAGTCATCAATACAAGATACCAATATTCAAGAGCACATTAAATCACTATTAGAAGATGTCAATCGTCAGGTTTCACTGAGTTACTCAAAAAACAATGTCAGTGTTCAAGTACCTAGGCAGAATGTCAATATTCAAGTCGCTAGACAAAACGTGGGTCTTTCGAACCTTCTAAAGCCCTCTAAGAATAATGTCAATGATAATAATATCCTACTGACTCCCAAACAAATTGACAACATTCAGCATTGTATACATTTTGCCAGGAAGCCTGTTAATCTTCAGGTATCAGCTGGTCCAGAAAACAGCTTCCAAAGTCGCGTTAACCTCTCAAGAAAAGATGACAATGCTCAGTATTCTAGACAAGATGTCTTTGCTAATGATCACTTGCAGCTATCAAGGCAATATGGCTGTATTTCCCCACATGGACAACGTCAGGAAACAGCGGCGTACTATGACTGGCGTCGCAACTCTGCGTTTCTCAGCTCACTGCTGCCCTCTCCTCCTCTTCCAACTTATGAACAGGAGAGCGCTTTTAAGGTGATGGCACACGATATGGAGGTTTGTCGTCTACTTGAGTCTCTATTCCCAGAAAACCTGTTACGGGCGTGCAACTTAGCCAGCGGTGTGCAGGAACCAGCGATGACCCATCACTTTCCGGGAGACCAAAGCTCCATTCTTCCTTTGTCTGCCAACAACAGATATCATCAAACAAACAATAAAACAAGCGAAATTAATTCTATTTCTACGCCAATTAATACAATTTCTTACCACACTTCATTTAACTCCGACCATGGTAAATTACAATATTGCGTAGTGTCTGTCCGGAATAGTTCTCCAAACATGCACGGTAACTTCACAAAAACTGATAACCAACAGGAGCCAGTGACAAATACCACACCCTCTGTGTTCGGCGATATTTCACCCAAACTTGTTGAGCTAGTATCGGTTGAAGACGTGTTAGGTGGGGACACTGGTGCCGTTGAAGAGTCTAGTAAGATAGTAAGAGATTGGTTGGAGCCTGACATGTTAAAACGGCCAGACTTTCAGGCTTTGGACGAGGGAGACATCCTCGATGTAATTCTGGATCTGGAAGAGCTGTATGTTTCTAAAAATAGAAAAGAGCCGATCATGTGCACCCTTCCTTCTCCTTGTAAAAAGCGCCGAAGTGCTCCTGCCCGCGCAGTTCATCAACAAATAGACGCACGACAGGGCAAGGTTTAGAAATGTTTCTTCTGCTGCATGTGGATTGTTAATATATTCTGTCAGTTTGGGAATTTAGTGTACTTGTTATTATTCAGTTGTCAGCATCAAAATGCCCATTATTTTTTTTAGAACCACACCAACTACTTTGGTATATTAATGTTTTACTGTACTTGTAATTATTACTTGCGTAAAGTTATTAGGGCCTACTATTTAATAGATAATCTTACATACTATGGTAAATAATTTGCACTGTACATGAATATCAGAATTTGATGGATAGGTAAACACATATATTTGATGAAAAAACATAACCAAATCCAGGATATATTTTCAGAGTTGAACTCAAGACTTTAAGAGAATCATAAAGTTGGCTATACGAGGGAGTGAGATAAATTAAAATAAAACTATTTCCAACTTATATAATTATTAAAATCATATTACCACATCCTCCCAAACAACTAAAAATGTAGGTGTTCTTATTCTATTTCTTGGAATATAGAAAAGCTAAATTAAATTGATAAAGTTTAAAAATGGTTAAAATAAGTATGTACATTGTATTCTAAAATATAACAAAGCTTTTTTTTTACAATACAAATTGACAACACTCCTTAGAAAATATTAATTGTTGTCAGAGTTCCTTAACAATACTCATTATATCAGCAATGATAGGCAATTCACTATTAATATTTTATTTTATTTGTAATTTTAGAGAAAGTTTGAACACCCACTATTTTTACCTTGGGCACGGTCATGCAAAAAGGTGCAATTGCTCTGATTAATTGTATGAATTTGGCTAGCACAATAAAATCATTCACACAGACCAATGTGAAAATTTAAATTTACTTTTGGGCTAAAATGTGGATTAGCCTATGAACATAAGGCTAAAATAATGATATATGGCTTAAGATTTCTTATTTATATTGTATCTGTGGAAAATTTAGGAATAATGTGCATAATAAAAATCTGATGACGGACCGAACAGCTTATTGCATTCTACGTTTATCCTTCCATCCATTAACAACCCATAGCTTGACTCTCTTTAACTTTATAAATAATAATAATCTATTTTACATTTTGGAATTTCTAAGTAATGGGTGTAGTTCAATATTCCATGTTTCAAATACCTAGTTTTATATCGTTTTGGGCTTACTTGTGCTAAGCTGAAATTGATCTGTATTAATAATAATAATATTTAGCACCGCGTCTTACTACCCGTTCGGGTTATACGCTTTAAGTACTAATTACTCTAATAGATTAGGAATTGGGAAGGTTGAATTAGAGGAAGTGAACCCGCATTTGCGTGGAGGGAGAGTGGAAAACCATTTAGGAAAAACCACCCCCAATTCACCCGACCGAGATTCGAACCTCGATCTCCCCGTCCTCAGCAGTCGAGCTCAACACGACTAGCGCGTTAGCCAACTACGCCACCGAGGCGGGTTGATTTGTATTTAAACTTTGATTCGATTCGTGATTTTAACTTTTATACAAGTATCCGCGGAACTCAGTCAAATACAATTTTGCAACTAAATAAGTATAATATAAAAAAAAGTATATTATAAATACAAGGTAAAATCAATAGCCAAAATTCTTTATACTGTGATAATAAAAAGGTGAGTTTCTTCTGCTCCACATGAACCAACAAATCGCACAAAACTGCTGTCATAAGGGCTTACTGACTCATCGGTGGGTACTTATCTTTGTGCCATTTTTGCCCCAAAGTGACGCTACTGCTGGAGGAAACGATGTCATCTCAATTGACTGGATAATGTCTACCTTTTACTCTATCATAATATCACTATGCTTGCGAGAGAAATAGGACAGAGAAGATCTAAAAAAATAGAGAGATTTCTAGTGAGAGTTATATGCACTTTATCAACTACAAATATTATTAAGTAGTTCGCTTCCCCAATAAATTGCATATATTATTTAAAATATTAATAATAAATTTTGCTGGAAAAATTGCACCAAAAAATTATTTATTTTAGGAAAATAACGATATAAATAATTAAGACTATACCTAGGATAAAATAACACACTATGCCATTTTATCCTTAACCGTAGTGTGCAATTTTACTAACTATGAAATAAAATATGACACTAATAAAAATAAATAATTTATGGTCAATTTTATATCACCCGCTTCGGTGGCCGCGTGGTCTTAAGGCCGGTACACACAGAACGCTAAGATTTGCTCTGCTAATAGAGATGGGCGATATATCACTGACTGTGATTTTTTCACCGATACCGTTTGATCACTGATACTCCCAGTTACTCGATCCCAAAAGTATCGGTGATTGAGAAATCAGTGATCGGAGATACTCGCATACTCGAAATACTCACAATACTCGAGCTACGAAGCTAGTATTGCTTCTTTTTCTAGACACTCGAATAAATACTCGCTTCACGGCCTTTGTTATTCTTTTATTTTTTATTTTCTACCAACTAATTGAGAATCGACCTTATTGGCTGGCATGTTTTACGTGTTATTTCTATTTAAAACACTTGATCTCTTAGAGCTCATTTATCAAAAACAGTATAAGATTGCTACGTAAAAATGACTTTAATAGTTTAAATGTTTCCTTCACATGCATTTTCAATACAAAACATTTGTTGTTAAGAGCAAAATTCAAAAGCAAGCTTAGCTTACTAAGCAAATCACATTTCGGATTCTTTTTAAAAGTAGGCTACGAAAAAAAATCATTTCTTTTTTTCGGTGATCCTATCCCCAAAATCGTAAATAATGAATTAAAATAAGTAACAAAATAGAAAAAATAGAAATAAACCTTATTATATTATTTACAATGCGTTGATGATCCTCATCATCCTATAGTCTAATCTAAATTATGTTTATATAATAATTGATTAAATATTTTCTAGCATCTTATAGGTTTATTTGCTTCTAATAGATGTATAGCTCATCTACTATTATATGTACGGTATTTAAAATAAAATAACACTACAATAATATAATATATGACCTGCTTTCCAAACGTTTTCTAAACAAATCACCATTATGTTATGTTCATTTTTAATCTCACATAAATTTTAATTGTAGTGAAATAGATCACTAAATAAATTACACAATTACAAGAGTTTCTCATAGTACGTAAAATAAGTTAATATTGGTATTCAAGTTTAACATAATGTTTGTTGGACCACTAATTTTGCCCAAATTACATAACATTTCACTATAAAATACTAAATAACATATTTTATTTCTCTATTTTTCAATTGTATTAAACTTCTTAAAACGCATACTTTTGTATTGACTGTACATTAGTCAGGCAACACGAAACCCGGAGATTAGGTAGCTGTATGTCAATAATGTCAATGTCAGTGCCGACTGCCGAGTGCCGACAGAAAGAGCTTATGTTAAGTCTTTAAGTATCGAATTCCATTGCAAACCGCCAAACTTCCAAGTAATTAGTTCTCCTTTCAAATTCCAACCGACAACCGAATGTCATGGGATTATTCGAGTAAATAGTAAATACCCAGTACTCAGAAATACTCCATACTCCTACTCGATACTCGATTGTACGCGCCTACTCGGACAGCAGCTAAATAATAACAGGGAAAAATCACTGGTATAAATCACCGATATTTTAAAATCACAGTCACTGTATTCACTGATATCGTAAAATCACTGTTCTTCCCATCTCTATCTGCTAACTCTTTAGGAAAATAGCGGATCATATATTTAAACGTGCTAGTTCACATAGAAAGCTACACCTAATTTCATTGCTGAGGGAAATGCATGCTTACTATTGAGCAAAAAACAGCGTTGTCATTCTTTTGTTTTCCGTGATCAGTCTTCCTTCGAATGTATATCAAATTTGGCAATGCTGGGCTGTCGTTGTTGCCAGTAATTGGTGCTTCTTCCTCCAGTACAGTCGTAAAGTTACAGTCTCTCGTGTTCATAATAGCTAGCTCAAAAACATTCACTAAATAAACACTCATATTTTATTAGTACTCTGTGTAGAAAAATATTTGTTATTGATCACGTTAAGATTTTGTGTGTTTATGTTGGTTTGGTGTTTTGTATTTTTGCCGTAAGTTAGTAATATATATTAAACAAGAATTCAAAACTAAGGGAAAGTTACTGACACCAATCAAAAAAAGGAATAACTTGCACTCAAATGAAGCGTTTGGATAAATATGACACTTTTACTCGAGCAGAAATTTGCAGAAAGATACATTCACTTTACCAGAACAATGAGTTACCTACCCCAGAGAAAATTAAAGCTTTGATTTATATTGATAGTGACCTTCCTAATTTTCTGATTAAGAACAAGTAAGAATGTAATTTATAGCATTTAGTATAAAATACATGTTGTAATATATTTGTTTGTATATTAATTAAGAGGAAAAAAGCTTTATACATATAATAGTTTTAAGCATAATTACGTGGGGAATAGACAAAGTTAATAAACCTCAATCTTGGGGGAAAAAATATTGTGGAAATAGTTAATGTTTCTAGAAAAGGCTGTACACCGATAGGAAATGTTTTTGCCTGTCAATTGAACCCCCCAACCTCAACATGCCGCATTGTTTACAATGAGGGATTTCCAAGTAAGCCCTCCCCTCTCACTTCCCAACAACCGAAACCTAAAAGGTTTGGCAACAGGTAACAGAGAGAGAGAGCTGAGATAAATATTTACTCCATAAGACCTACAGTTCCCTCAGATATAAAATTAGGCGTAAGCTATGCCTTGCTACGCCGCGCTATGTTTTTTCCAATTGTTGGCCTGGCAATGCGCATAACGTAGCTTGGGCTCCGTGCTGAACAGACGCAGTGCTGGTTTGGTGAAAATAACTAAACAAGTGTTGAAGTTTTGTTTTCAGTTTGTTTCACGTGTATTTAGGTAATACTTTATTTAGGTTTTATATTCAATAAGTGTTTTTATATCAAAATGAAAGCGTTAATTGAAGAAGTCAAACCTCCACCTCCTAAATTTTATTCCTCTCCCAAAACAATTGCTAACAGCATCTTTTCTTCCTCAGTACCATAACTTGAAATCAAACAAGACATTGGAGAACGCCATAATAACTAAGCTTCACTGGAGCAGACCAGA
>CABEEJ010000507.1:206066-228678 GCA_901482245.1 Timema douglasi
GGGGGGGGGGGGGGGGGGGGGGGGGGGCAAGAGGGACCATTGCTTAACTTATCTTAGCAATGAGTGTGAAACCAAACTGACAAAGTTTTAGCACAGCACAGCTTAGCTTAGCTTAGCATTCTGAGTGTATCGGCCTTTACGTGATACTTTTGTGTTAGACTGCCAAAGACGGGGAGATCGGAGTTCGATCCCGGTCGGGTGCAGTGAGGGTAGTATTTCTTAAATGGTTTTCCACTCTCCCTCCACACTAATGTGGATGTATTTCCTCTCAATCAAGCCTTCCTAATCCCTAACCCATTAGTGTAACTAGTACATAGACGTATAACCCTAACAGTTAGTAAGATGTGGTGCTAAAAATGGTCATAAATAACGTATTTTACGCTTGAAGTAACACTAAGTGTGTTTGTTAACAATGAAAGATAACAAAAATATATATTTAACTAAGCAACATTTAACTCTTTCTTTAATAACTTCAGAAACACCTTATGTACACGTCAGCCATGTACAGAGCATCAATTATGCCAACCAAGGAATAACTTAATCCCTTTCATTTGAAAGCAAATAATAATATTCGCGAGAAAATCCACCTATGCCATTTTAGGCACTTTCCCCCTAGTTTTTAGCATATCCTATCAGGTATGCTAGCTTATACGAATAGTGTTTAACATAGCTACCAATAGCATGTATCCTACTAAGTCCTAGCTCATATTAATAGTGTTTAACATACCTGGCATATGTTACATACTAGCCAATCAGAACAATGTTCGTCCATCACAACTGGCTCAGCCGTCCTCGCAAATCAGGATTATTTCTTGTCACTCAAAATGATAGGTATTTCGACGAATCGAACAATTTCTAATTAACATAAGTGCCTACCTAAAAGTCTCCTATTTATCCTAGTATATGCAATAAAAATAATTCTCAAATAACTTTGCATCCATTTTATTTATTCGATCGGAAACGAACTATGGTTCACTAAACTAAAGACTTAAGAGCTCTATAAATACTTATTCATCCTGGCATCTCCCCTAGAAAGATAATTGCGACTTATAAACACGGTTACTTCACTAAATCTTAGAGTTAACACACAAAGGATTCGAGCTAGAGATCCTTATTTTAGGCGTCTGGTTTGCGCACACCGACGCGGGATTGAGAGCGGGGCGGGATTGAGGGTGGATATACCGACGCGAAGTGAATCGCGGTAGTTCAAGGAAGGTTACCAGTGTCTGCAGGCCTGTGTCTCTTGAGTTGGTTTTAATGTACATGTTCATTACATTATTAACTAAGTGCAGACTAAGTTTGTAGCTATGTGTGCTTCATCAGAAGAAGAAATATTGTTGATACTTCGGTAGCTGAAGATAAAAGAAGGAAACAGTAGCTGGACGACCTTAATAAAGAAAGACTGTCACACGTAGAATATTAACTCACCAGATACTTTTAATTCCTTCTCGATCTCTTTCCGTACTACCAAGCTCTTCATTTTCTCCTTGGTGACCTGGCGGTCTAGGGGTAAGGTGTCAGACTTCTATGCTGGCGGCCGGGGTTCAATCCTCGGTCCCGGCAAAGATTTATCTGATTACCAAACCCTTCCTTCACCTCTGACAAGACATCTTGTGAATGTGGGGAATACCAGGCCTCCACCGTGGTTCGGATTTCACGTTAAACTGTAGGTCCTTCATTTCATCTCACAATCACCCTACCATTACACATTAGCGTAAGTGCGTATAATCCGAACGGGTAGTAAGACGCGGTGCTAATAATAATAACATTTTCTTCTTTATGTTCTTGTAGTCCTTATGACTTATCGTAAAGCACGGGGTAAGTGTGCACCATTTCTAGCAACTGCTCTGTGATAGACATTTTGATCACACACACAGGACCACCATTTGTAGCCAAAACGACTAGCGGAACGCTGGCAAACATAACGGCATTGTTAGTATGCGCGAATTTCGCACCTGTTCCCGCGTTGGTCTGCGCAGGCCTTAAATAATATTCAAGCGCCCCTTTGGAGCAAAAAAGATTTTTAATTTATTTGCGTCTTGTTAAATATAGTCTATTACATCTCATACTAAATAATACATTTATCTTTTTATTAGTTCAACATTTTATCAACAAAGAGGCAAGGCACTACTAGCACATAGTTTTGTCAATTAAACATGTGGAGTGTGGACGGTCAAAATTTAGACGTTCGTTGGGGAGGAAATCCTCGCACAAGTATCTTCTTTCAGCACCGCTTCTTACTACCTGTTCAGGTTGTACGCATATGAAACAATTACACAAAACGTGTTAGCGATGGAGTATTAATTTAGAGGAAGTAACCCCGATTTGTGTGGTGGGAGAGTGGAAAACCATTTAGGAAAAACCACCCTCAGTACACCCGACCGGGATTTGAGCCCCGATCTCCCTGTCAATGGCAGCCTAGTCTATTGCAATTGCAGCCACCGAAGGTCTCCCACAAGTCATTACGCTACTAGGAATCATGAATTCATGATAATTAATGTGTTCAGATTTTTTTTATGTCTCATGGCGGTAAAATCAATTAATTTTTAAAATATAAAATCTGGATTTTTATACAAAACAATACACTTAGATGCTATTGAACAAAACAATATAATAATACAATGATAATTAATCCCACCACCCTCCTTCCCCCCGGCAAAAAAAAGTATACTGCCTGCGGCCATGTATTAAACACACACAAATAATCGTTTCATTTTAGTTGGTAAGTAATTTTTAGTAACAAAAGACACTTATTTTTGAGACTGTTATAATAAGTACTATTTGAAACATCATTGAGAAATAATAAATTTTTCAAAAGATCAAGATATTCATATTAACATACGTACAATAATGTTACAAAAGTAATTAAAAAATTTGTTTAAAAGTGCATATTTAATTATTACACCTGTCGCCAAAAATTATTATCTGCTGCGGTGTCCGAGTGGTTAAGGAGTTGGACTCGAAATCCAATGGGCTTTGCCCGCACAGGTTCGAATCCTGTCCGCAGCGGCTTTTTTTTTAACTTTACTCATTTAATATTACCTATTCAGTGTGTTCATAAATCAACTTGGAACTATCAAAAAAGAGTCCAAACAGTTTTTTTTATTTTAAAATGTACTTTTTATAGACTACTGAGTTTGCGTAACTAGATTCTGTACTTGCTAGTGAAATCACCGCCATCTACCAGAGTTTGTAGTTAACCAACTATATACCCAAAGTGTATAGCTAAAATCAAAACAATTTTTCCATAGAAAATCAAATTGATAATTAGATTGATAGTTCGTAGTATATAATTTATAATATTTAGAGCATTGCTTGAAATGTTAAAAAGTGTATATATATCTTATTACTCTTGCCTGTAATGTGATTCTTTATATAATATATACATTAATTTGGAATAATATAAATTGTTATCATTAAAAGATGTTCCTGACTGTTTCCACCATGTTTTTATTAACCATGGACTGATGTAAAAGTGTTGGAGTGTGGACACATTTTTTGCTTTACAATTAAGTTGGAATTAACTTTTGAAAGTTTTTAAAGGTAGTAAAAATTTCAATAAATTGAATTGTGACTTATATAAACAAGAGAACATCTTTGGGATAAGACTACCCATAGCTTTGCAAAGACCAACTATTATTTACTATAACTTTTATGATAAATAATTAAAAACTTCTTTACGTAAGGTATTAATATCAATCAAATTGTTTTATTGAATTCGCATGACTTTTGGACAAATTCTTAAAACATACTGTTTTCATTACCTACACATTATTCTTCTACTCAATTATTTACACACAGATCAATAAAAAAGAAGCTAAAGATCGACAATACAAACATGGTTTTGCGTTATATTACTTTAAAAAACTCTTATATTGTTCCTGAGAACTAAGGGATTGATATGAAAATATAGATAATAATATGTCTAAATTAAATTACCGTAGTTTGATTGTAGTGATAAATTATTGTTATTAAACAAGGCAAATGAGGTAATATATAGTCTTAAAATTTCTTATTCAACTTATACCTTTTACTATTTCATATATATATATATATATAAAGCTTTGTAGTTACAATCTATATTAATTTTAATCCTTAAATTTGAGCATGCACAACGGCAGATTTCAGAAAAATATATATAAAATATAAGATGTCAAAAAGCATGACACATAAGTCTATGATGGAGGGTGCGTTAACAAGGGGTTTAGTTCTCTATGTTATTTACATTAACCTTACGAGGACAGCCGACTTGGAGGAATATACCCATACACTTAGGTCTTTCTTAGTCTGGGTTTATATTCGTTATAACGCACAGCTAATAGCGAATAGTGCATAATATTACCCAAGGGTGAAACGCATTAGTTTGGATAATAAAGTTCATAATCGGTACATAGACTTAAATATCTAGATAAAAATCTCATTCCAACCACATTCACCTTGATCTTTTGTTTCTCCTGACAAACCCACGTTTCACATCCATACAATAATGTTGGCGTCAACATACTTTTATATTGACATCTTTGCTTCTTTGTATATTATTTCATTCTTTGCAATAGTTTACATACATCCAACTTCTCTCCGAGTTGCATTCACCCGTCTGTTGATTTCACCACCTATCTTTCCATTTTTACAAAACATTCTGCCCAGATAAACAAAATCATCCACTTGTTCTAGCAGTTTTCCATTTATACTGAGCTGAGAATCATTTCCTGAAACGCCCTTATCAAAAACTATCACCTTAGTTTTGGAGACACTTATACGAAGCTCCAATCTGACTGTCACCACATTCAAGCGATTAATTCAAGTCACTTTCATTCTTAGCCATTAACACGGCATCATCTGCATTTAACAGCACTCTCACATTCATATTGTCCATTTTACATCAACCAAGTCCTCACAGCAAACCTATTATTTTCATAGTTGTATTTTATTTTTACTCATCATATTTACAAGAAAAGATTGCTGATGAGAGAGGATTTTTAACTATTATCTGTACTCACTTCTTCTTCATTATTAGATGTAAAAAAAACCACTTTAAAATATATTTCAATGTTGTAAAATGTCAAGTAAAAACCTAACAATTTTGAAGAGAATGTCTGCCATATTTTGAATTTTTATTTTCACACATTCAAGTATTAATATAATGTCTCTAATTTTAAGTTTTAATTGTGTATTTGTGCTTGCGCTTACGAATAATTGCTTTTAAAGTATAGCAACTAATGTTTTCTTAATACATAATAGTTTTGAAATCGCATCATAGCGTCATGTTTAATGTTTATTTTGATGTCTAGAAAAAAGCATAGCCGGGCGAATCATAGATGGGCGAATGAAATTTTACAAGGGCTTTAATGTATTAAAGTAAAAATATGCATATGAATGACAAGTGATTTGTGTGTTTTCTCTCTCTGTTCTGAAACTCATCCATAAAATAAATAAAATGTTGCAAGAACTATGTGACAACATTCGTACAGCCATTGAACATGGACGAACAGACATAATAAGATCTTTGTTGGAAGCATGTAAGTTGAAATTGTCTAATTGATTATGCCGGTCTACCTATATAAAACTCGCTCACAACACCATACTTAATTTTAGTTAGATTATTGCATGTCCAATCAGAACTAGCTTGTTTTAATATACAATTTCAAAGGCTTTAACCTAACTTTCAATATTTAAAATACCTTAGGATAAATAAAAGGATTCGAAACAATATATGCGGTGCCGTTCTTCGATTAAATGTTTTGACCTAACAGTGAACTTTTAGTTTTCACCCCTCTTAAACAAAAACATAAGCCCTTTCGCAACTAAATAGCCTAAAAATATATAAAGGGAATGAAGCTAATATAAATACATATTACTGGCAACAAACGTGGAGCATCCTTAACTCGAACTTCCACAATGTATCATTAAATCTCATACGCGGAATTTTTTGGGTGTGCAACAATCTAACTTAACTCTTGTCTACGGTTACTATATGGTAGCCATAAAGGCATGTCCTCCTTTTTCACTTGAAATATAATGTCCTTCATCCACCTTAAAATGTCCTTTTTTATACTGCTACACACGTTTATACATGTCTTAAATAAAATATATGAGAGAATTCACCTGCAATTAGTCTAGTGTCAGATGGGTAAAGTAGAAAGTAGAAAACGAGAAAATTAGAGGGAATTGGAACGGAATACAGAGTGGACCGGTAAGGGCGCAACAAGTGAACAACTGCAAATGAAACCGAACTGACACAAAACATTTGATATTGGTCATCTACTCCAAAACCATGAGCTCACTACTTGAGGGATTCTCTTGTTTCAGTTGTTTTCACCTGATTGTTCCCATCACTAGCCAGTGTTGACCAAATTCTGATTATAAGAGGATGGGAGGATGTTTAATTTGTTTGACAATCATGGGCACATTTCACTATAGGCCCTATTCGCCCTTCACTTCACTCACTAAACTGCATAAGCTACAAACAGACATACCTAATCATACTGTTTCCTTAAGGTGCATAGACACAATGTGAGTATACAGGAACAAGTCATCTCATTTCTAGTGGACTCGGACCCAAGTTCTGTTGACATAATTGTTTTACTTGCATTGTTTTAATATCTAAATAAAATGGCAGAAGGTGTTCTTGCCAATATTGTTACTGTGGCGGAAATGCTTATAGGGTCATTTCACTAGCACTTTTATTGTTATTATTGTTGAAACTACTATAAGTGCTATCGGTAGAAGATAGTTGTATTTTTTAGTAATTTGGAAAGGCCTACTTACAACAAAGGACGTACATGTTGAGTTATGCTGCCAAGGACACCAAAATCGAGGTTCAAATCTGGGTCGAATGAACTCGGAAGTGTGAGCGGTGGAAGGGGGGAGAGGGTCCCTAAATGGTTTTTCACTATTCCTCCACACAAATGTGGGCTCACTTCTTCCAAATTCAACCTTTCCAATTCCTAAACTATTAACGTAATTAGAACTTAAGAGTACAACCTGAACAGGTAGTAAGATACAGTGCTAAAGAAAAAAAGGACCTACATATACATTGACAATATAATAATCTGGCAGAGGAACCTTTGTGCAAGTGCAATATTATTAACACTCTTTTTAATCAGTTTTTACTTGTCAACTTATGACACTATTTACACTACACAGGATCTTGCTATCTTCTTAGCCAAAACTAAAAGTGCTTCTATGCTACAGTTATCACAAAACAAGAGAATGTGTGTCAATACTGTAAATAATCACATTTGCGGTTGAAATTATAATCAAGGTTCTCCAGCACTATTAAAGTTTTGCTATTAGGAAATGTAATCCCAGTGTTGGCTTGCTGAGGATGTTGGATTGAAGTGCCTAGGGAAGGTTGCATCGTGTCCGCAAGAGGTATAGCTAGGTTGGGCTGAGATAGTTGTAAAATAATGTATAATTAAACAAAGTATTGAATGGAAGGAGAATATGAGGGAACTGGACAAGGTGTTGAGGATGTGATGAATGGGAATAATAGGGGATGTAGATAGAACAAGATGCACAAAAAAAATCTAATAACTTTTAAAGGATGAGAGTAACACTGGTTAAATATAAGGCAAGGTTAGATAATTTAATAAATGATGGGAAGTGTGATGCATTTAACTTACCTACTTTTGGAGAGTTTTATGTGGTGGTTAGTGGAAATAAGTTTTGTTCCAATCTTGAAGGCATTTTGTAGATACGGAAAAGAAATAAAAATAATATAATAATAATAATAATAATAATAATATAAAAATAGGAAAGAGGAAGAGATAAACTGATGTAGGTGACAAAGAAAGAAAGAGAATTTAGAGCCTAAAGTGAACATTGTAATCAACCTAACAGTAGGTAAGAAGGTACCAACTACCTACTAGCATTGGATGCAAAGGAATTTGATCCAAATCTTAGATTGTTATTTTAAAGAAAATTGTATTGAATGCATTGAAAAGTAGGGTGCAATTAGTTACGTTAGTGGGTGTTAACATACTGTATGAAACAGGTAAAGGGATATAGTAGATGTCAAATTTGATGAACAAAGGACACCAAAATCAAGGTTCAAATCTGGGTCGGATGAACTCGGGGGTGTGAGGGGTGGAGGGGAAGAGAGGGTCCCTAAATGATTTTCCACTATCCCTCCACACAAATGTGGGCTCACTTCTTCCAAATTCAACCTTTCCAATTCCTAAACTATTAACGTAATTAGAACTTAAGAGTACAACCTGAACAGGTAGTAAGATACAGTGCTAAAGAAAAAAAGGACCTGCATATTCATTGACAATATAATAAGCTGGCAGAGGAACCTTTGTGCAAGTGAAGAAAGAAAGGTAGACAGTAGGAGAACTTTGGAAGGATATTGGAAATAGGGTGCATGTCACATGATGAATCATAACAGGAGGAAGGGTACAACTTATATCTGTAGAAGATTGAGAAGGGTGTGGATTAAGATGACTGTGACTACATTCTTATTTGCAAACACAATTTTACATCATACAGGGATTAGAAAGATATGGGGGAAAAGAAGTTATGCCACTTTAGTAAGTTAGATATAATAGTAACCAACAATACATACTCGACATTCAAACATACCGCTATCTATAAAGTGGCCACCTGATTGATATACTGGTATGCTCACTACTGTCATGAGTGTCTTAACACTCTTTCCACTTAACAGTGCCATTCCAGAAGGATGTCTTATCCAAGGATAAAAGCTAAAGATGTAGGCATAGGAAACATTATTCAGAAGCAGCAAGGTTGTGCTCGGGGCATGTTAGTGTAATTCATTTCTACCAACCAATGGTATTTTAATAATTCTCTTCCCTAAGTTATTGTTGTAAGAAACATATAAAACTATATTTTATTTCATGTCATGTCACTTTATGCGCTATGCACTCCTTCTTTGCAGCATTCGATAAATTTGTTTTTAAATTATAATGTTATATTGTGTGAGAGCCTAGTTTAATAAACTGTGTGTTCTTTGGGTATATTGAGGCCACATTCTAATCTTTGTTGATGCATCAGGTGATGGAGAAGGCACAGACCCCATTGTAACTAGGGAGTACATCCTCAACAACCCTCTTATGGAAGATGGAACATTTCTCTACATGGCCACCAAGGTAATTATGTTTCAGAGCCTTATCATTTCTTTTTAAGACATGTCTAAGACTAGCTAAGTTGTATTGTTTTAGATTATGCATTTTATTTCATCCCATGTAGGCAGCATACGCTACTGATAAATACTATAATATTAACAACACAACTTGATGTGGGTAGCAAGAGCCACTTTGGAGGTTTCAAGATGGGATGAGTTATTAATGAGAAATAATAAATTGCTTATGATTGAAATAATTATGACTAAAAGTCCAATGATAATAGAAAAAAAAACCTTATCTGACAGCTAGAAAAGTTAATAGCGTCTCTCTACTTTCATCTAATTTATACATCAAATCATTTGATCTTCAGTCATCACTCTTGGTTTCAGGTATTATTATTATTATTATTATTATTATTATGATAACAGTCTCTCTACTGAGCTAAGGGTCCCAGGTTTGATTCCTGGCATGGCCGAAAAATTTATTGGTGAAATGGAGGTTTACTCTTTCACAGTGATAAATTAACTGCCGGGGATTGGATGTTGTGCTTGTCCTAGTCTTAAGTTAGCTTGTAAGGCATATGAACCTACGACAGACATAGCAAGCAGGCAGTAGAAAATATATAGCTTAGGTAAAAAACTGACCCAGACCATAGGTTGGAAATAGTAATGAATGTAAAATTACTAATACGACTATACTTCCACTATCATGTTGACCATATACTGAATCACTCATTGAAAGTACTTGGACTTATTAAATTTATTACCTCTTCATTTAAGAAAGTTGGTCCTGTATTCTTAGCTTGTACTATGTTTTGGTTAGATCTAAGCTTAATTATGAAAGTGTTGCTTGGAATTCCATAACGTACCTTAACTGCCTCTCTTAGATTGGAAAACATTCATTGTAAATTTGTTGCTGCTCGCGGTGATAAATTAGTTCTTAACTGGATTTATTATGATAAAATTCATAACCTTTTAGGGATACAAAATCACCTCTCACACATTTTATTGTGATCCCCTTTGTTTTTAATACCTTCAACAGCAATTTTTTTAATTTGCCCTTAAAAATGTAAGTATTAATGTCCCTTCTCAGGCCTCTCGAAATAAAAAAAAAGTTTTTTCTTAGTAACTCTAACAAGCTCAACCCTCTTGACTGTTGTATTTGTAGCACAAACTCTAGATTTGTCGAATTTGACTTCTATAACAAAAAAAGAGCCAAACTCGGAGATCTATTTAACAAACTACTCTATCATTACAGTAGTATGCTTAGTTTCAGGCTCTGCAAAATTTAGCTTTATTAAGCTTTTTTAAATACCACCAAATTATTAATTGTTTTTAATTACAGTTCTTCACTGTATCATTTTTTAACCTCCACTTACTTTTTTAAATAACTATTTAGTTATTGTTTCTTATATATATATATATATATATTCATAGAACTGCATCTTACTACTCGTTCGAGTTATACCCTTCATAAATAATTAACTCCTACATGTTGTATTTAGTATGTATGTTTCAGTGCTGAATTGAAATAGGTCTTGTGATTGTTGGTCAGCACTAGAGTAAAAGAAATTGAAATTATAAATATTATTTCTGTTTTTTGACCGGTCTGTTGCTTTGTCCAAATCTAATAACAGCTTACAAAACATGATAATAGTACTAGGGTTCCAAACACCAATTTTATCAGGTCCTCAACCATTGTTTTTCAGTCAGGGTAGACAAGTCTTGTTAAGAAGGGACTCTAAATTTATTATTCTAAGGGGTCATTTGTAATCCACTTTACATGTTTTAAAAGCTTTTTTGACCCGAACCCCTACTCTCCCATATAACGCTTCCCACTCCCCCTCTGACCTGTGTTACACAGGTTTCCCCATCAAGAGTGAATGTCATTATTTCATAGGGAAGCTTTTGTGACACTAAAAGAGGGACTCAGATTTAATTCCATTCAGAATCGAAAGTTATCTTTAAGTGTATTTATTAACAGTGAAATCAGTTTATAATTATTATAATTTAAGTATAAGATTTGTGCTAGGCCTATATAACACTTTGATGTACCCACCCTCTCCCCCATGTAACGCCATGTAGACATTAAATAAATATAATATTTAATCTTCCACACTGTTATATTTTAATTTCACAACCAAATATTTATAAAAGAATATTAAAAAATCTTATAATATAATAACAGCTGTTTGGAACCAACCTATCCTTGTGTCAACTTCATTGCAACACTTAAAGAAAATATTTTATAAACTCAAATCAATGTTTAGTCACCTTCACCCCAAAATAAGGCGAAAAGGAGGAGGTGACAACGAAACTATCCTGATAATACTTTCTATTACAAAACATTTGTCAGGGGCTGTAAAAGCAGGAAGAGTTGGGAATAAGCAGGTTTTTTTGTGTCTGGAAAAAACTTGGAAAACACAAGGAATTTATAAAAAAAATAACGCATACATATTTGTGAATTTAGCTAATTTATCCACAAGCTTAAAATATTAAGCCCTTGGAATAAAGAGAAAGGGAACTGAAGAACTAAACACATTGGCTTGAACACATGACACCTAGAAAATAGTAGCAATCCTGATTAGTATTCTAATTACTTTATTGATGATTTGAAATTAAGGAACTTAATATGGAGAGTATAAAATTGAAATTTTGGTGTCATATTTAAGTAAGAGAATGTTATTTTTATCACCCATGATCTGTAGTTCTAGGGGTTGTATGCATGATATTAAAAAAACAACTGTTTGCTATACCTTTGTTTAATATTGGGCGCAGTTGAACCAGGGAGACGTCGTTCGCACACTTCTGTCATGTGGGGCAGACCCCGGGATTCAGAATACGCAGGGATTCAATGCCATTGATGTGGCCACCTCAGAGCACATGAGACAGATCTACGTTGATGAATTGCTCCGAGCCACAGCAAACTCAGAGTATGTTATAACAGCAATGTACAATGTTAATTTAAATTTATATATCCACTGAGAATTGGACCCTCTGTGTCTTTATTATATTTTAAATTACATCAAATGTGTTCTTTTGAATAAATACACATTACTTCAATAATAGTATTTTTTATCATTATTAATACATTTAACATCAAGGTCATTAAGATATTTATCCAAGAGGTAGAGATTGGGAGGTTTGTTTGGAGAAAATGTACCCACAATAGCATCAAAAGGGGATTCACTAAGCCACCTGGTCAAGATAGCCATCACCCTCAACCAACTGGAAATTTGAAAATTAAAAATATTAATTATAGAATAAATTTTCGTTACTGTCCTGAGGCACTGATCAATTTTTGATGTTTGATAATAATTAGAATTAGAAGTACAAATGTTATAGTAAAATGAGGGGAGTAAAATAGTAAATATATATTAAAACAATAGAAAAATGTATAGTTAAAATCATAAACATAAGGTTTTCGTCAGATAGCAAAAAGAGTAATAAGTAAAAACTTTATTAAAATGTTTATAAAGTTTAAAAAGTTACTAAAATCATGTAACAGTTAAGAAAATCGAATTTGTTAGTTTTATATAAGTCTATAACAATTAAGACATCTTGTGAATGTGAGGAATGCCAGGCCTCCACCGTGGTTCGGATTCCACGTTAAACTGTAGGTCCTCCATTTCATCTCACAGTCACCCTACCACTACACATTAGTGTAAGTGCATATAACCCGAACGGGTAGTAAGACGTGGTGGTAATAATAATAATAATATAACATTTTGAAGAATAAACAAATGAAATATTGTCAATTATTTTTTCCACTGTGCATTTACATATACATTTAATTGATAGGAGATCTTTCAACATGGCATGCCATCATCAGCTTTGAAAAGTAAAGAGGTATGACTCATTTTATTATAACATTTGTGGTTTTTATTCTGATTATTGTCAAATATACAAAATTAAAAATATTAAGCTTAATTTTTTTTATACATCTTAGAGACATGTAATTTTCACTTTTTTTATATTGCTGAACAATTTTCATGGGATTGAATTTTGGCCACAACATGTAAATAAAGGTAGTTGGCCTATAAGAGTGTAAATAACTTCATTTTAGTAGTCAGTATAAATTGGAAATAATTAAAGTTGACTTCTTTGCTTTCACAGAAATAACCTTCATTATACCAAGCAGAGAATTTTTCACATACATTTTTATGTTCATGATAAAGATGTAAGACAATTCTTAAAATATATTTCAATAACATTCTTTTAACAATATTTTATAAAATAACATAATTATATTCAATTTAGGAAAGTGGTATACTGATTTGCTGGCAAATATATGACTCATCTCAATACGCAAAAATTTGATGCTTCGGCACATTGCTGTCAGTAGCTATTTTATTTTTTCTTATAGCATTTTAGGATCCATTCGAGCTTAATGCATGCATTAATTAATTACAATATTGGGCTAGGAATGAGGAAGGTAGAGTCTTTAAGGAAATATACCACAATTTTTGTAGAGGGAGAGTGGGAAACAATTTAGGAAAAACCACCCTTATACATCTGAAAGGGATTCAAACCCCGATCTCCCCATCACCAACCAGCCAGTATAACACGAAAGTGACATACTAGGTCATACAACCATCGATTACGGGTGTCATTAGCTGTCTCCACACAATTGAGGTGAATTGAGTACATCAATTTACAGTCTCTATATTACACTGAAGGATACAACACAGAACAAAGAATCAAATACTTTTTGAGTTACCTCATTAAACATTGTGTAATTGACTGAGGGTACATTTCACTTGCTTTTTAATACATTTAGGCACCATCCACCTAAATGTTTCAATTATTTGGATTGTCCATCCCGTATACTCATCACAACTTACCCACAAAACTGGGTGTGCATCCACTTCACAAAACACAGTCTCGATACTATTACTAACTTCCTGGCCTCAAAACTTCATTGGTGGGGGCGAGGAAATAGGTTACCAAGACTTAGTTCTACATGAACTTACATCAAGAGAGAAAAGCCACAAATAAAAACACGGAGTAGACACTGCTCATTTGAAAGGTTTTTCTTACGTTTCTTTGATGTTTAGTGTTGCTGTCATTCACCGCTGAGAAAATGTAGAGGAAGTGTGTTTGATTCAACTTCATTGGGCATTAAGACTAACATATGTTCCCTGTGGGAAATGACCATCTTTGAGCAATGTATTTTGACAACACACACAATAGACTTGACAAAGTGTGTTTTGAAAATGGCCCTGTGAAACTGCACTAAAAGAAATGTCTTGTTATGATATTTATTGTATTTTTACCTGAACCTTCTTTCAAAGAGTTCATTAATTGACTTAGGTCATATGGAGGGAGGAAGTGAGAGTGTTTCATGTAATAAAAATGAGTAAGAAAATCTGGGCCATTGAAGGATAAATAACATCTTAACAAGTTCATCCGAGTCTCAATGTCTTATAGTTACGGTGACCATATTTTTATTTGGGAAAAGCAGCAAGGGGGAGAAAATGAATAAAAATAGAGTAGGTAATGGAAAAATAATATAGGGAGAAGAAGAAAAAAATAACTGAACTACAACTATTTATTAAATTTCCATTTTTATCGCTAATTCAAGGTAACACTGAGTTACATAATTCAAATAATGTCTAAAAAACACTGTTTTTGTCAATTTCATGTAAAAGATATTAATGAAAAGAAAAACTTTGTTCAGACACTCATACACATAGATAAATTGTAGTTAAACTTTTTATTTCATCTTTTATTACTGGTTGTAAATAAACTTAGGGTGTTGGTCGCTAATCTCTTCAAACTAATATTTCAGTACAAAAGTAACATCTTTGAGTGTGTAGCAAAAAAATTAAAACTTAGGTATATACATATTTTGGTATGAAGTCAATTCTTAAAGGTATTTTTTCCTAACAAAATCTTGCTTTTGGCAAATAAAATTTTTAAGTACAACTTTTTGAAAAAATAAAACTTGAGGCTGAAGTTCCTTGCACTAGTGCTGTTCAATTCAAAATATTATTTTCTTTAATTTCAAAAAGAAGTTCTTTTGGAAGTACTTTGGAAACTTCTTCTGAAGGACAACAGGACATCACCCCAAAAAACAGTACTATCCTGCATAAACTCATACACATGGCCACCTTACTTATAGCCCCAAAAGCAAAGATTTAGATGAGAATGGCAAACACAATGTTATGAAATCAAGAATTTTGACCAGATTGGATATTATAAAGGTAAAAATTAAATATCGGATATTTCTGAACAACCTCACTATAACTCCTGTAATCATGGAATGAAAAAGTAATACTATAGCTCTCTAATGAACATTTAGTATAAACATTTGCTTGAAAATTAAATAATCAAAAATCAATATATGTGTTTTTATGAAAAATTCTTATATACTGTTCCAAGAATGAGTGCCAACATGAACTGGTATTAGTCTTGAAATGAATACCAATAAATCATCTTTTAAAATTGTAAGGCCTAGTCCTTATAGTCTACCAATGAATGTGAGGCATCTTGTAAAGGTCTGCTCTCATAAGGAAAATATTTCTCTTACGACCCAGTTTGATTCATATAAGACTAGTTTAATAGTAGATTACTGAAAACACAAACAGTTAGAAAAAACACTTATATATTAGGAACAACTTGACAAAAAATTCTCACAGATTTGAAAAATCACCCCTTAAATTATTTTCCCCTCCCCCTCCATTACTGCCTAGACCTGAGCATATAGCAGCTAGCCCATAGGTTCATAGGGGGTTGTTAAACTATATTGTACACAACACTATTATAGAAATAAGTACTGCTACAAACTATGCATCTAAAACTGAGCTTCTAGCGTATTTGTCAAGTACAATCAAATGTGATGTGAGGTATTGGACAGGTTATAGTCATGCTGAGTGCTTACTTCATCCAAATAGTATGCGCAAGCCCAAACCTCATGGAGTAGGAAGGTACTGGCTAAAGCCCTAAACCCACCAGCAACAATCATCAACATGTAAAGTAATGCTAGTGCTGTCTTTCGATTCAAACTAAACACAACCACCTATCAAAATACAATATTCCAAGTGTTTAAAAATCAACACCACTCAGGTCGTTGACTTTACTGGTAAAATCCTAGATGAAACGCACATCTAATTATAATTGACCATTCTTCAGCGCCATATTCTCCACACCCATCGGGGCGGGTTTGTGCGTCGAGCAATCATTCTTTTCATGAAGGATCACATGTACACAATGGTTCAAGCTCTTTAGGCCCAGCATCCATTGTGGCATCCTGTGCATCAGGTTGTCCGGCTACCTTAGCACAAATAAACCCAAATTCTCAACTAACATAGATTCGACAGTGCAGATAGTTCTAAGACACCTTACAACACTTATCAACAGTTTGTTGCATTGCACAACACCACACCGTGCAATACTGTACATTCCTTCACTCTTCATTACAACATTCTTCATTACCTTGTAATTGATCACACCACATTTCATCACACTAGTGATGGGTCGAACAAGTCTGTTGATGCGAGCTAGCTCACATAAGCTCGCTCACTCAAAAGAGTCGTTCATATGTGTCATATTTTTCACTGCATGGCAAGCTCGCTTCCAATCCCTTCACCCTTACCCCTCCATAACTTGACAGACGATAACTAGTTATCACAATTTCCATTCCGAGCGTGAAAATCTGTCCCTTCCCTTTCAACTTAGGATTTATTTGAAATTTATCCGAATCTTATTGTGTTTGATTCTTTAATTTCATTACTTATGTATATTATTTATAATAACAAACCTTAGTATATAGAATTTAGTGTCTAAATCACAGAATTATGTATATTGATGTTAAGAAAAATAGTTTAATATTGTAGGCAGGGTTGCACTCTAGTAACGATAGTAAATATCTATAGTTGATTTTTTCATAGTAACAAATGAAGTTTGACAGAAGAGTCGTGCATAACAAACATTCCGACTCTTTCCAGAACGAATGAACGAGAGCGAAAAAATAGTCGGGATTGACCAAAACTCTAAGCTCTGCGAAGAAGGGTGTTTGGAAATAGTGCAGAAGCGATGTGTTGATAGCCAAGACTAGCTATATCAAACCGAACATTGAACAAAAACTCAAAGTGAGTAGGCAGAAATAATGATAGCATATGAGTGAAAAGAAGAGATGTAAAGAATTATCAAACTAATGCACGATGTCTACCATAAAGTGTCACATGGACACAAAGTAATGATCAGGGGAGATAGGGGAGCTGTGTCTGATGCATCCTTGCGGTAATATTTAGGGTAATAGGCCTATTTAATTTCATTGAACTGAGTTCTTGATTTAAATGTACAACTGACATGCATATGTTTATTTTGTACAAATAATAATAGAAATGTGTAGTAAAAACTGTTGGCTTATTGGTCACTGTATCAGATGCGTGATGTAGCGTGTAATGGCGTTCACGAGTGACCCATCACTACGTCACACTTATTGCAACTCACTTTCCTACACATCCACCAACCTTCACCATTCTTTACCTAGTTGTTTACCCCTTGTTAGACCTCATTGTTCCCTTTGATATCACACATTACACCAACACACTGTTTAGCACATCGCATAGCACCACATAACACTACACTCGACACCCCATTAGTATGCAATGTGCCACACAAGCTTCTTACAACAATTAGTGTACTGTACATACACTGCAACAAGCTCTGAGAGAACTGCAAATATTAAGGAGGTAATGGCTAGCTATTACCAAACCTCCCCATTCCTGTTGTTGAGCCGACAAGACGTGTATTAATCACAACTTGTGAATGTGAGAAATGCCAGGCCTCCACCGTGGTTCGGATCCCACGTTAAACTGTAGGTCACTCCATTTAATCTCACAATCACCCTACCATTACACATTAGCGCAAGTGCGTATAACCCGAATGGGTAGTAAGATGTGGCTATAATAATAATTATGATGGTGATGATAATGATGATATTAATGATAATAACGATAATAACAATAATAACAATAACAACACCAACTGTTGCTAAGATAGGAGGTAGCCGGCTAGGACAGATATATTGTGGTAATGTTAGTATCCTAAACTAAGCTTGTGATTCCCTCAAAGATTCTAATCGATGGTCGTATGCAAGAACGATGCTAAGCATGGCCGAAATACAAGTAAAGTTGAAGAAGACGTGTGGATTTGCTTGATAGGATGATCGAGCAGCTCATTTCCAAGAAATGATGCAATAAAGTTAGTCACAAAGAAATCTGGCTGATGGTTGGTTCCAAGCAAGCTTTGGCTGTACTTCTACAATACTTCACTGATATTCCTCAAGATAGCCTGGTGCAAATGGTCTATCGAGATAGCACATATTTTGATATTGCTTTGTTTACGTGGCAGAATATGGCAGGCCTAGATTTCAATAAGCCAACTACTCAATTAATATACATATGTGTAGTATAACAGATCCAAATGAAATGCCCATGAAATTATACACAGGTCAAACCACACTCACCTTTTGGAAACTACCGGTAGTGTTAACATTCCTGGTTATTTCTTTCCACGCTCTTTTCTTTGCTGCCCTAGTCCAAAATTGGCTTTAAAAAAAATATAATCATTTGATTCTTGGTCAGTTCCAATAAATAAATCTCGTTCTTCCACATTGAAAGCTGTGTTTTTCACCTTTTCGCTATTTTAACAAAATATTTGTTCATTTATAATTAGTTTTGTTAATATATAAGTGAAATCATCACTTTAGAAGATATTGAATGTAGATGAGTTTATTTTCTGCCGGGGTGTAAGATTTAACCCCATAACTTCTATCCAGATGTTCTACAAGGAATTTGGTAGACTTCACTTGGACTTTTATTTGACTTGACTTGTGCTTCGGCCTTGTTTACATCGGTCTTGCATTCTGCCCTATGTATATAAACTGCATTTTGTCCACAATAGAGTTATTATGAATAGCAAAAAATCACAATACATTCAACAGTTCAGGTGGTCTTACAGACAATTCAAGCTCACAACTGATTAAACACCCTTCCTTCAACCTCCTCCAACAATCCCAAAAATACCTCTCAATCTAGACGCATATTACTTCAACACCAGGTACACTTGGGCTCTGTCACGAGCCAATATGTCTCCTGGGGCTGCACTCGCGGTCCTGCCTTATATTCAAACACCACTGCCCCTTTTCATATCCATCACAGAACACAGAATTGCATAATCAAATATATAAATAGGCACCAGACAGCAACCAATGGACAATTATTCAATAAAAACTCAAAAACAAAATCCAAGTGATTAACCTCTCAATTTGGCTTCATATTAACAGAAAATTCCTCTAATAAAAATTTACCACTACTTTTTCTCTAAAGATATCCTTTGATTTTCTTTCTAACTCTCATTCGTTGTCCCCTAGTGTGTGGCAGATTCGAGAGATGATACCTACTGATGTTTGAAGAGAAAACCACACCCTTGATGAATGTTGGGCCCCTTCAGGTATAGTCCCGCTGTCCTGGATGATCTGATGACATCTTCTGTGGTGGTTGATTGGCTCGCAAACCCCTCTTGCCCATGATACGGCTGATATTATATAGGTAGGTTGTGCCTTGTAGTTGATACTGATCAACAAGATTGCAACAACCACTTCTTCTTCACTGACTCATCAAATGACCACAGAACATTCTTGAAGATTTTAGGTTCATCCACTGTATAGACTTGATGAAATGTTATTCTATAGTCGTCTTTACATTTATAAAAATTATCTGATCATATTAAATGTTGACAATATTATTATCATCAAAATTTCATCTAGTAGTCTAACATCTAAGACATTTCATATGAATGTCTTATGTCAAATACTTTTGATTAATTAATCATTTTCCATTGACATTTAAGATTATTTCAAAATTAAGTTTCACCTAATTAACACACTTAATACATGGTATACTTCATTCACGGGAGGAGTTTACCTATGAAAGGTCTTTTTTCTTACCAATATCCTACTATATAATAGATTTCTGGTAGGGAAAACAGTCCTTTCCCAGGTAAACTCCTACCGTGAACGAACTTTATGAGCTTTTTATTTATAGTTTCCATGCCAAGGAAATTTTTAAACGCTAGGGAACGTATATGTTTGAATAAAATGAGTCATTAACTTTTCAATATTCATAGTCCTTTTGATAGGATTTCAAACACTCTGTAGACACGGTTTTCTCCTGTTTATCTCGGTTTCAAATAATTCATCTTTAAGTTTTAAAAATAATATGAGCACGTGGCCTTTTGGAAACTTGATTTTCATTTTTATTGGTTTCTCTTTATTCTATACAGAATTCAGGACATGGCATAACTAATGATTTCAATTCCTTTTTTTTTTATCAAGAGTTGATCTTGAAACATTTATTGGCTTGATCACCTGAATTGAATTTTTCGATCTACCTATGTAAAATGTTACAACATATGACTTAACAAATCAACACAATCCTAAAATTACCCTACATAAAACCACTCACACTTGTACATGCCATACACGCAACATATCTCACAAACTCTCAACTTCAGGGTGTGTACACGAAAGCACTTTGACACACAGAAAAGGTAGGGCTATATAACTGTAGCCAGCTGGTGACAGTATCTGAAGGGGTAGGAAGGTTTAGTTTCACACTGCAAGGCGCTGACAGCCACATGCCTGACTGCATGCCATTTCAAAAACATTGCCTGCCATTACCTAAACTGAAAACACATTTTTCTTGAAATTATTGGAATTATTGTTGTGTGAGTGTGAATAATAACTTTGCAAGGCTATAATTTACAATTTATATATACTGGGGGGACCGCGTCTTGCACCTACGGACAAGTTGTCCCCTTTCAAAATAAAAAATACACATTGCATTTTTATTTTAAAAAAACACCTCAAAATATAATCCCCTAAAAGTTTTAGTTAGAGGTGAAATGGTTGCAGGTGCTACAACCAAGTGTCCAAGTTTGTCAATAAATTCTGATATCCGCATGTTTACTCTACTGCTAAAATTGCATAACTGTTTCATTTGTAGCAGTAATCAATGATTTCATTTGCATGCAACCCGCCTCGGTGGCGTAGTTGGCTAACACGCTTGTCGTGTTGAGCTCGACCGCCGAGGACGGGGAGATCGAGGTTCGAATCTCGGTCGGGTGAACTGAGGGTGGTTTTTCCTAAATGGTTTTCCACTCTCCCTCCACGCAAATGTGGGTTCACTTCCTCTAATTCAACCTTCCCAATTCCTATTCCATTAGCGTAATTAGTACTTAAAGCGTATATAACCCGAACGGGTAGTAAGACGCGGTGCTAAAATATTTGCATGCACTTGTTAAAAATATATTTTCACTATAAGCTCTATTATCTCTTATTCATGTCAAAGTTTTACACAGTTTATTTTTCATGCTTCAGATCAATTTATATTTTTTTAACTTTTGAGCTCTTGGATATTTTTGCTGATTTTAGGTAAATACCACCTATATGTATACATCCCATATTAAAGGGAAATACTCAATACGCTGCACATGTTAAATTTCATGAGCCACTAACAAGTCTTACTTAATTTTTTGTTTTATATTACTGAAATTGTCTTGATTATTATGTAATTATTTTGTGGACAATTTTTGTGCTCATTCAATTTATTTGTCTTGTTCAAAAAAAAAGTTTCTAACATTAAAAAAAAATGAAAATATTTTTAATTTGATTTAAATTACAGTTGAGCGCTGATTATCTGAATGTCATTGTGGCTTATTACTAGCAAGTACAGTTAGTATTTGTAAATCTATACTGTTTTATTTATTTTTTCCAACCCCCTTTTCAGAAATTATGTGTGCTAAATGTTCTTTAGAGAATTCATGATATAGCACACCAACACCTAAGAACAAAGGAAATATCTTGTTTTAGATCAAGTAAATATTGTTCGGTAATTAGTATAAATCAAAAAACTATATTTAGGCCCATTTATTTTGGATTAGCAATGCTCTTCAATATACAAAGCATTTATGAAATAGATTTAAATAAACACATTTCATTAAATAATGGTCCTTAACTAATAGCTTAATTTTTTATTACAAATGAGTGACTCAGGCATAAACCATGGTATCAAACATTCGTCACTTTCAAGTAGTGTCAACTTTAAAAAATAATAAATATATTAAGATATTAAAACATTGTATTGAGGGAATGTTGTCTAATGAACAGATCTTGTACAGACATATAAATGATCTAGCAGGCCCGTTGAATGGGAGGGGGTGGGCATTGCAAGAGAAGAAGAAGGAAACTTTGCCCTATATTGCAAACTCTTTTATTACAATAGTATAGCTAGTACAGCTAGCACACCTTACTCAGAAACCAATATTTAGTACTGATAGTTCAAGTCTTTGATTACCTTCTTAATATATTACAATTACCTCATAAAGCAAAAAATTGTTATCCTTTTAAAGATAAACATATAGAATAGCTGTTTTCAAACTGTGGGACATGAACACCTATTAGAAATTGGCAAGATGAAAATATATCCAAATGGGGGGAGGAGGGGCGGGGGGGGGGGG
>CABEEJ010000507.1:228711-267535 GCA_901482245.1 Timema douglasi
GGGGCAAATGTTACAGGGAATATTTGAGGCGACCAAGGAAAATTTCCTCTTTTGATTACCTGACATTTGTCATTTGACGTGTCATTAGGGAACATTTTCTTGTAGGGGTACATTAGTTTTAGTCATAACCAAGGGGTACAATATAATGGGGTTTTGAGAACCACTGGAATAGAAGAAATACAGGTGGAACACAGCGTTGACAGTTCTTCCTTTACACCTGAACTTGTTTGCACTGCAGGGTTGGTCGTGTGTGCCAGTTGGTTGCAGCTGGTATCAACATCAACTCGTGGGACAGTGTGGAGAGCAAGAATACTCCTCTACACTGGGCGGCTTGCTACGGCAACAAGGAGATTGTCACCTGTCTCATTAGTGAGTGTTACTTTGTATCTTTTATTTGAATACTTCACTATATTGGGCTGCTTGCTACGGCAACCAGAAGATTGTCACCTGTCTCATTAGTGAGTGTTACTTTGTAGTCATCTCTCATTAGTGCGTGTTACTATCTATCTGCTCTTTTTGACTATACAATTAAATCAGTCAAGGTGTTTAGTACTTATGTCTTTATATTTTATTATTAATTTCATTATCGTTTACTTAACTAGATATATCTTATATTGATTCATTATTAATTGATATAAAGATTACATTTTTATGTTTACTGCCCTTTTGTGTTAGTTTATTCTTGTAAGGGTGGTACGTCTTGCTCTTTTGGGTGTTTATATGGGTTTTTCTCTTGTCGTCAAAGTGTTGCTTTCACATGTAGACCTGAGTCACCACCGCAGCTCATAACTCTTGTCACTATCACTCGCTATCATGCATTCTAATAACACATATTTCTATGACTTAACTTATATATATATATGGGTGTGAAGTGAATAAAAAATAAATAAGCGTGATTCTTCAAGCTCTTAATCGCATTACCCAACACTCACGTAGACTTACTGGGAAAAGAACGTTTCCAAGTTATCATCACCAGTAAGTAAGATAGCACCATGCACTTGTTTTTTATTTTGTAAGACTCTTTAATTAACCTTCTCCCTCAACTCCCATACAATGTTTTTATCTTTGTGTACCACATGGTGCGGTAGTAAGTAGTGTTCAGAATTATTTGGGAATCAGATGGGAAGTACCTTTATGTGTCCAGCTTTATGATGATCATCCATGAATTCAACATAGGATTTTTTGAGAGCTATTTGAGAATTTAATTTACTTTCATGTGCATTAAAACACCGTTTTGCTGGAGATGATGAATCAAGATATGGCATAGGCTCCATGATTAAAAGTCAAAGCACAAAGGTTTTAGTTTTTTAGTTAACTCATATGAAATGCTAGTCTGCAGCATATTTGACTATTTAATCAATGATCATAACTGGAAATCATGTGGAAATATTCAATTGCACCCTTAATGTTGACTTGAATTGATGATGTTCTCTGAATATTATTAGGTGTGAGACAGTTACGTTTTATGCCCAGCATATTTGCACAGTGTTCATTCATCAATGTGGATTGACTCGCAAAGTTCAATTTTGCACGCACAATTTGTGCATCATTGCCAAAGGAGGTAGTGATGTGAACTAGAGCTGTAGGTTGAATGAAGCAAAGGGCTGTAGTGGTTGAAGATAGGCTAACAAAGTGTTTATTTTGACAAGAGTTGATTGAATTTGAGCGTGTAGGAACGGTAGTGTCACCAGTAACATGTCGGCTACTCATTATGCTAGTTCTGTAACTGTAGACTGTTTTTTGAGAAATCTTGAAGATTTAGTGGAATGATTTAACAATGTGGGATGAGGTTTTTTTAGAATGCTGGCACACATGTTTTGACTTGCACCTTGAGACATGATATGAAGTCTCTAAGCAATTAATGCCAAATAGATGTGATTTGATTAATGCAAATCTGTTATGGAGAGCTAGGAATTGAAAATAACATATATATATTTATATTGAGCTCTTGAGGAAATTTACAGATTTAATAAAATGTTGTTTTGGTTAGAAATCTTTTGATAGAGTGCAGATAATGCTTGTAAGTGTTCACTGTAAGTTAACAAGAATGGGCGAATATTTTTTACAGTTACCTGTTCAATATTGGGTAGATCAATTAAATTATAAGTGTTTAGGTTGGTCAAATATTGGGTGTTGTGGTACCTCTTCTTGAGCAAATTCCAAGAAATCACACATATCTACTTGTTATTCACTTCACACGCACATAATTATATAAGTTGAGTCAGTGAAAGATAGGTTATTGAATTGAGTGATAGTGACAAAAGCTGTGAATCACAGTGGTGACTCACATTTCCATCTTAAAGAAATACTTTGTGGACTAAAGA
Organism: Timema douglasi; assembly: GCA_901482245.1. NCBI lineage: Eukaryota > Metazoa > Arthropoda > Insecta > Phasmatodea > Timematidae > Timema > Timema douglasi. The sequence continues at coordinate 231,036 of CABEEJ010000507.1, forward strand.
AAAACACGTAAAAATTACAACCGGACAAAAACTAAATTAATACAAAAGGGCAGTAAACAGAAAAATGTCACATTTATATAAATTAATAGTGAATTAATACAAAAAATTGCCATTTGATTAAACAATAATGAAATTAGTATAAAATGAAATTCAAGGTTTTTATGACAAAATATCAAATAATGTATTTTCGATAATATAGGGTCTACAAATTTTAGTAAGTGAATTAGTGTATTCATCCTTATTTGAGTTATTAACAACAGTAAAGTTGGTGTTTAATATACTTATTTTGAGTATGATCTATTTTTAAGACTTGTAATTTCAATGATGGCGTCTTCAGATGAAGTTTTTCAACTATACAATGAAGTTATAGGGAACGGTTGAGATCCAAAGCAGCTACAGCTTTTATCAAAGAGAAGTAGGATTTGAAATTGGGCTTACACTGAGTACATTTTGTATATTTATTAATATCATTACGAAATTGTTTAAAATATATTTTCTTAAGGAACGTGCTTGAAATAGAAATTTATTAAAAATTAATTTATAAATATCAGGCAGCCTAGACTATGAGTGTCATAAAATCTATACATCATGTCCAAACTTATGTATAAATGTAGTTAATTTCACAATCTATTGCCATTTTTGTTTTAGTTGATTGCTTAATCAAATCTATGTTCAGGGGATTGGAGAACCCTAATTAACTTTGTTGCAACCCAATCTTTTTTTTATCTAGGATTAAGCTGATTGGCAATCTGCTTATGGAAGAATCAATATGATAATCATACAACCAGCCCTAAATAGCATACAAATACGATATATCAAGGATGAATCCAAAGAATCACAAGCTTTGGATTCATAGTTTTAGGAGTCACTTGGTCATGTCCATCAAGGGACAATATTTATTAAGACTGAATTCACTATCAAGTATTCATGTACATAACCTTAACCCAGGAGTCAGTAATGCCACGATAACTACCACAGATGTTTTTGGTGTGTATATTATTATTTTTTAAGTAAGTTTCAACTTTAACAGATTCACAAAACTCAAAGTAAATCAAAGTACTACAGATTCAAGATATTTATAGTTCTTCAATAGAGTCTGACAAATTCACGAGGAGTTGCACCCTCTCTTCTTATCTACTCTTTTCTCTTGACACTCGAGAAGAGCCTTGTTTTAAATATACCATCAAAAGAAGAATTTGATATTTTCTTTCCTACAGGATTGCTGCCCACTTAGTCTATCTTTAGCTAGATCATTCTTTTGCTTGTCAGGTCGTGGTGCCGATGTCAACTCCATGAATGCCTGTGGAGCTACACCCCTTCATGATGCAGTGATTGGCACAGATGATGGGGTAGTACAAGAGCTACTTCAAGCAGGGGCTAACCCCCTAATCCAAGCAAATAAAGGGTGAGTTGGTTAAAGCTTTTTCTCTTCATAAATACAAGTATTTTCTTGGATTAAACATTTAATGATTATTAAATAAACATTTAATGATTATTAAATAACCATTCACATAATTAATTCTTGAAAATCCGGGTAAGGTTGAATAACACCTTATCCGATGATTTTATTCAGGAAAATGGGGTGCCTCAGGGTAGTATTTTAAGCTGTACGTTGTTCGCCATTGCGATAAATAGCATTGTAGATAACGTACACCTTCCTGTTCGTTCATGCCTTTTCGTGGATGACTACGCAATTTATTGCAGTTCATCGAGTCTCCACAGGGCTGAACGACAGATACAACTCGCTGTAAACAATCTATGGTTGTGGGCATCTCGTAATGGCTTTCGTTTCTCCGCGGCCAAGACGACGGTCGTCCACTTCCATAGATTACGCGGAATACAACCAGCCCCAAATATTTTAATGAACAACGTTGTTTTACCTGTCTCGGAGAGCGTAAGGTTCCTGGGACTTTTATTTGATTTTAAACTAACTTGGATCCCCCACATCAAAGACCTGAAAGCGAGGTGTGTTAAAGCTTTGAATTTGCTTAAAGTAGTTAGTGGTCGCTCTTGGGGTGCTGATAGGGAAACCTTGATGCGCCTTTATAGGGCCTTGGTGAGATCAAAACTTGATTACGGCAGTTTTGTTTATGGCTCAGCTAGACCCTCGGCGTTAAAGATGCTAGATAGTGTCCACCATGCTGGCATTCGACTGGCTACTGGTGCCTTTCGTACCAGTCCAGTCGTCAGCATCTGTGCCGACGCCGGTGAGCCCCCTCTTTCTTACCGGCGGTCCTATCTTCTAGCATCTTACGTGTCGAAACTGCACTGCTTACCGGAGCATGTTGCCTACCGTCCTGTGTTTCATCCCCCTAACCGTGTCTTGTATGAGACCAAATGGCGTAGTACAAGGCCGGTTGGGATCAGGATGCTATCGGTTTTCGACACGTGTGGGATAGTCCTGCCAAAGGCTATCCCCACATCCCCAGGTCGAGTTTCTCCCTGGAAGATACGCCTACCTCAATGCCATTTCGACCTTGCCAAGTTCCCTAAAGCTACCACCCCACATTTTTTATACGAGAGGACCTTTAATGAGCTCCTCGCAACCCGCTTTCTTGGTTTTAAACGCATTTACACGGATGGCTCAAAATGCGGGGCCTCCGTGGGATGTGCTTTTGTTGTGGAGGGATCCAATTTTAAATTCGGTTTACCTAAAGAAACCAGCGTTTTTACGGCTGAATTGTATGCCATTTTTAAATCTCTGTGTTTTGTATACCGTAATAGTCACCGTTCTGTTCTCATCTGCACGGATTCCATGAGTGCTCTGTTGGCATTGTCCACTCTCTACTCGTGGAATCCCCTCGTGCAGATGATTCACGAACAAATTTTAAAAATTGATTCATTAAGCACCCGACTCGCCTTTTGCTGGATTCCTGGTCACGCCGGTCTTTCAGGAAATGAACTGGCGGACCAGGCGGCCAAGGAGGCAGCACGCCTGCCTCCTGAGGCGAGTCTGGGTGTCATGTTTTTAGATCTAAAGGGCTATGTTCGGCGTGGAGTCTTACGCACCTGGCACGAGCAGTGGGTCTCGACCCCTGCTCAGAACAAGCTGCGGTCCATCAGGGACGGTGTGTCGCGGTGGCCCTCTTCTATACGAAAGTCTAGAAGAGAGGAGGTCATCGTGACGAGGCTCCGCGTCGGACATACATCATTGACCCATGGGTTTTTATTGAGAGGGGACCCACCCCCAGTGTGTGAGTTTTGCGATGCTCCTCTTAGTGTGTATCACATTTTGGTGGAGGGTCGCAAACTAGCCCCTATCCGTCTGTCTGGCTCTTGATTTTAATGGCGACTTACGCTTTTTATTACGCGTTAGTGCGGATGGAGTTATTTGTTTACTCCGTTTTATACGCCATGCGGATCTTTTTAATGCCATTTGAGTCACTTTTATAAAGCGACTCTTCTGGATATATCTCTTTTGAGACATTTTTTTACATTTTAGTATATTTTAAAATGTTTCTTTTTTCTTTTTAACTTGTATATTGTTTTAATATGTTTGTTTTGTCTTTTAACTTACATATTGTTTTAATATGGTTGTTTTGTCTTCTTATCGGAGTGATACACCTGTGGTTTTTTTTTAGCATTTGTACTAAGAGCCCATTGGAGCACTCCTATGGAGTGTCTCAAGTGGGTATTTTATCTCTTTATCTATTATTTATATTTATACCATTTTTATTTTGTTTATTTGCCTGTATATTCTGCAGGTAAATTATTATGTGTCTCCCCTATGGGGATTATACTAGATTGTAATATATTTCAAGGCCCTAATGACCTCAATTTGTCAATGGGCCTTATCATTCATAATAATAATAATTCTTAAAAATATGGGCTGTAGCTTATTTTAGTTTCCTACATTTATGCCTTATCACAAGTCTTTATGCATTCAAAATGATTTACATAAAATTTCCTATTTGTAGCTGTCGTTGAGTTGTTTTTGTTTATTTGAGTTTTTCTTGCTCCTTTCAGTAAGGGTGTTAGCTTGATGCGGGGAAAGCGGAGGGAGGAGGTGCTTGTTTTTTCGGGAGAGGATTTGGGTCATTGTCTCACATGGGGTCTGCTGAAGATGCATATAACCAGACGTACATTGGAATCTTTTCCTTTGACTTGTCCTGTAAAGCCGACCAGAAAGGGAATGGGGCTCAAAAAGACAAAATAAGTTGTGTTGCTTGAGGGGCAAAGGAGGAGGGGCAGCAGGAGAGCCAAAAGTCTCTTTTGTAGTTTGAAGTCATTGAGAGACTGAATGTGTATCTTTCTGGGATCAGTGGAATGTAGAGTTTAGCATTCTGATTGTTTGCAAGGTGGGAAGTAAGGGGACAAGAGCTGGAGTCGATAGGGTTTCAAAGCAGGAGGAGATTTTTGAAAGTCAAGGTGAGAGGAAAATGAGGAATAACTGGTAAAGGGGTCGAGAGGTTTCAAAATACTGAATAACTTCCTCCGCAGTCCTTTCTTTTCTGGCCACCCTTGGTGATTCAGTAAAGGTTGAGGTGTGAGGTTACTCATAGGGAGAGGAGGGAAAGAGGATTTGGATTTGGCAGCTTGGATGTTTCTTGGATGCAAGGGAAGGAATTGGAGGAGGGGCATGTGTTATTATCAGGGTTTGTATGGTCCTTGAAAGACCGGGAATTTAATGTGTGTATTCAAGGCCTGGAAAAGTCCTTAAGTTACTCTGGGCCTTGAAAAGTTCTGAGATTTCCAGGTTTCAATATTTATATTTCAAATGGTTGTGAAGAATGGCTGTAAAAACTGGGATTTAAGATGCACTGGGACATGAAATATCTAGCACATGCTCTTTGATCAAGCGTTAGCTGTTGTCTGCTGTTTACTTTACTCACCGCTACTCTTCCTGCTTCTTTTGTTTTATTTGTTATCTTATCGCGTCATCAACCCATGGGTTGGGATCTCCATAGGGGCAAGGGGAAACAGTGTTATTTCTATGGCAAACACATTAGCACTACTGTCGATGAAATACAATATTTTCTCTAATTTTCGATATTTAAAAATTCAATTCCTTTGCATTTGCCTTTTTTTTTTATAAGTTGTTAAAACCATCATTTGTAATAATTATTTGAAGATTTGTGACCACCTATTAACACTTTAAGTACCTATAATTACAGTTTTGCACTAAAATGCCCGTCGATAGCTATTAGTTCATCTTTCAACCACTTTAGCGCTCAAATTCCTGTTCTAGCCATACTACAGGGAGTTGCCATTCTATAATGCTATTATCTATGGTTGCACCATTTTGGTGTCTGTAAACATTATCTCGTGAAATTTTGTGTTTAGATGGTAGCTGTGTAGTTTGTTTTATCTTAATGCGTTTTATTTCTATGGAAATCATTAAGTACTGGTTCAGTTTGCTTCATTACTGCTGTGTTTATTTCCACACGAAAGTTTTATTACAGTGTGATAGCAAGTAATCTGCCATGGTTAAATAAACCGTTGTTTCATTATCCTTGAATGGATTTTTTTTAGCTTTGTTTTGTTTTTATTTACATGTCAATATGCCGGGGAATTGTACTTTCAATGATTTGTGGTTACATAACCCCAAATTTAATAAATGGCTTGTAAAAGTGGCAGACAGTAACAGAGTCAGATGTAGCATATGCTCTTCAGTATTTGACATTGACAAAATGGGGGTGTCTGCTTTAACAAGTCACATGAATGGGAAAAAACATTGTAGTCTTGCGTGTAAAAAAAACCCTTTAGGAATTCATTATTTTCTCAGTGCTACACAACCAGAGAAATCTTATCTTAAATCTAATTCAGAACCACTGCCACAAGGACAGCAGATAGTAAGCTTCTTCTTAACTGGACAGGAAACTCTAAAGGCCGAAATTTTTTGGGCTTTGAAAGTATGCGGCATTCACTATTCATACAAATAATGCAAAGATATCGGACCATTATTTAAAAAAATGTTTTTCGACAGTGGAATTGCAAAAAGTTTCTCATTAGGAGAAACAAAATGAATCGAATAACAAAACAAATGAACCTTGTTTCTTAAGCTTCTCCATGAGTGCAGGCTGAAAATAAAAAGCAATGCCATTGCTTTTTATTTTCAGCCTGCACTCATGGAGAAGCTTAAGAAACAAGATTCATTTGTTTTGTTATTCGATGAAAGCCTCAACAGAAATTTTCAGGAGAAACCGTTAGATTACCATATTCACCACTGGGTAGCAGATAAAGTGCATTCTTGTTACATCCATTCAGATTTCCTGGGCCATGCTACTGCAGAAGATATGTTCACTTCCTTTGAAAAGTTGATTTCTGAAATTGATCTTCCGAAACAGTTTCTACTGCAACTATCCATGGATGGTCCAAATGTAAGTTGGAAATTTTATGACCGGGTGTGTGATCAATTGAAGAGAGACACAAACATGGCAGTAATTCATAGTAGCAGTTGTGGGCCTCATATCATTCATGGTGCTTTTAAGCATGGCTCATTATCATCAACCTGGGATGTGGAGCTAGTTTTATCTAGCCTCTATTACTTATTTAAGGACACACCAGCGAGAAGAGAAGATTACATGAACGTAACTGATAGCAGTGTCTTTCCCAAAAAAATTTGTGCTATAAGATGGGTTGAAGATTCAACTGTTGTAACACGCGCTCTTGAAATGTGGCCTCATGTAACTAAATATGTGCAGTTAGTACTGACAAGAAACTTCCCAATCCAAACACCAAATCCTCTACAGTTGTGAAAGAAGTGACCAGTGATGTGTTGACTCCTATAAAGCTATTAATATTTCAGTCAATTGCAAAACTAGTAGAACCTTTTTTGACAATGTACTAAACTGATACGCCAATGATTCCATTTCTGGAAAGAGACATGTTGAAAAGGCTTAGAAATTAATGGAGAGATTTATTAAAGAAGATGAAATAAATAAAGCTACTACCAGTAACAAACTGGTTAAAGTTGGAAGTAGGGGAAAAAGAAAACCAGCTGCCAGTGACCAAAATAAACTTGGGATTCGCTGCAGAAAACAGAGTCAAGAATTTGCTCCACAAAAAAAAATTGTTAAAGAAAAGGATGTTCTTAAAGTGTGAATGGAATGTCGTGATTTTCTTATTGAAACCGTAAAGAAAATCTTGCATAAGTGCCCATTACAGTACTCAATTGTGAGAAACCTTATTTGTATGGATCCTCGAGATATGAATGTGGATACTAACTGTGCAACCAAGTTTGTGTCAGTGCTTAAGATACTAGTAGAGGTTAAAAAAACTTCAGGAAACTGAATGTTATGCATTAATTTCATCATATAAAGAATTTATGGCAGAGTTTGGCTTTTCTTCTGAATTTCAAAATTTTAAGCCTGGGACAAACTGTTTGGAGTCACTGTTATGTGCTTGTGCAAAGCCAAAGAAAATCTTGCATAAGTGCCCATTACAGTACTCAATTGTGAGAAACCTTAGTTGTATGGATCCTCGAGATATGAATGTGGATACTAACTGCAACCAAGTTTGTGTCAGTGCTTAAGATACTAGTAGAGACTAAAAGACTTCAGGAAACTGAATGTGATGCATTAATTTTATCATATGTATTGCAGAGTTTGGCTTTTCTTCTGAATTTCAAAATTTTAAGCCTGGGACAAACTGTTTGGAGTCACTGTTATGTGCTTGTGCAAAGCCTAGAACAAAATATGACAAATTGTGTGTGATGAAAATGGTACATATTCTATCACATGGTCAAGCAGCAGTTGAGAGTTTGTTTTGTAAACAAGCAAATAGAAGTGGAAAATATGCAACAGCGCACACTCATTGCACAGCGAATAATTTGTCAACAAATTGCATCAGTTGGTGGTGTTACTAATATTGAAATCACCAAAGACATGGTTATCTCAGTTGCTGATGCACAACAAAATAAACCAAGGAGAGTGAAGTAAGTGACAACAAAGTTAGATTTCTATTTTTATAGTCTTATCTATTTATTAAATTAAGTGTAAAGTTGTTGATTCCCATCTATTAAATTAAGTGTAAAGTTGTTGATTCCCATCTATTAAAAATTTGGTACGGTTTATTATCTTTTTATTGACGTGTTTAGCTTTTGGCAGTACGAAAAATAACAGTTTTGGTCCTTGAAAAGTCCTTAAATTTATGTTTCTTTCATTTGTGTGTAAGAACCCTGCCTGTGTTTTTCAAAAGGAATAACAATTTTTTCAGACCCTTTAAAGAGAAGTATAGAGGAATTATATTTTAATTTTTCTTAAATTTGACTTTTGTAAAGTGGTGATATTGGTGTTTAGAAAAGGATGATTGGACATTGCTGAAGAATGTTAGGCAGATGTTACACAAGGAGAAATAAATGTATGGTGCACCTCACAGACTTTCTTTCTCTTTTATCTTAACACATTTTTTTGGTAGTAATTGACACAGCTGTTAACTGGTGACCCAGCAACTTATTACCCTCTGCCATACGTTACAAACACAACTGTGTTACACCCGGAATCATGGCCGCCCTCATCAAGCCAACAAAACCTCGTCCAGATTCAGCTGTTGCAATGGAGTGTACACAAGGGAAAATGCATCTGACATCTCCAGAATAGGTTAATTTTTTAGAGTACACAGGAATTTTCTTGCTGTAGACCTCTCTCAATGAAGTGAAAGAAGGTGAGAATCACCTTACACTGATTATGAGACATTGTTTTTGAAAAAAGTGGTGTGCCACATCAGGCTTAAGTATTTCTTAATTTCCTCCATAGTTACAGGAACCCAAATCTAATACATATAATATTTTGTGAAGGGACATGGAACTGAACGCATGGCCTGACTTGTTTAGAAATAAGTTTTATCAACGAGATGTTGGAGGGTTTAGGAGGGTTAATGACAATATTTGCATCTGGATTTCCAGTGAAGGGTAACTGGACAGTGTGGTAAAGCGAAGAAAAGTCTAGTGGGTCAACAAAATACTATGCAAATAATTATATCAATGTGACTGTCATCTACTTTTTGCATGTCAGACAGAATTAATTCATTTTCTGATCAATATTAACTAATGCATCACTTTTTCTCTTCCCTATATTGACAAAGGAGCATGACTATAAAAAGAACAAACATAATAATAGTCTTTATGTGAAACCAAAGAATTACAATCAAAATTAATCAAATACCATCTAAATGGAAGAGCTAAGAACTACATAGTCGAACACCGCTTTCAGAAAGTTTTTGTGCAGTTTATTTTGATTGGTTTCGTTAATTGACCATAGTCAATCATGGGTGTTTGGACATGAGTGTTTGGACATGAGTGTTTGGACATGAGTGTTTGGACATGAGTGTTTGGACATGAGTGTTTGGACATGAGTGTTTGGACTCTTAAGATTTGTGAAACAAAATAATATACCTTGTAGCAGAACTACTCCAACAAAGAGTATAAGCGAAATAATACCAAGAAAATACTGTGATCTGAAGGAGGAGGTAGAGGACAGGGAGCAGTGGTGTTCAAAGTTAAATGACAAAGTTAATGGACCTGTCGTAAGGCAGACCACCTAATAATAATAACCAAAGAGCATAACAATCAAGTTCAAATTGCTCCATAAAAAAATTGTTGATTTTTTAGCTCAGAAATGATTAGTTTTATAAAAAAATATTTCATATAAAAGATTTTTATTTTTAATAGTACTAAAACTTTACAGTGATAAGTTATTTCATATCTGAAATAATTGCAGAACTATGATAAAAATTGGAAATTTCCGCTATGTAAAGTATCCTTAAAGTCATTTTCATAGGACAACAAGAATATACATTTTGTTTGTAAGGTTAAACATTCCTTATGTACAACATTTAAACATTTGTTAGAGAGTGGATGTCGAGCTAATCTATTTTATCTCTTTTTGTCCTTCAATAAACTATGGTACCCTTAATGTTAGGGCTATCTAAATTTAAAAACCCCTCAAGGAACCTTATGAAAGCCCTAGTTACCAAATTGTGGCGTGATCAGTAAAATGGTTTCAGTTCTAGGCCAAGATACAGAAGGACAGCATCAGGAAAACCACTATTTTTGTTTCAGTCAATCAAGAAACGTCAACATTTATCAAAATCATATCGATTTTTATTGACAATCCAAATACTTCCACCTCTGAGGGGCCAAGAGAAAGTAAAAAGAGGGAGAAGGGAGATATGACATTTATTTGAATCAATGTAATTAATGCTTTAATTCAAATGTTTTGTGCAAAGGCCTGCTATTCAAATATTCCAATTTTTTTGTGTGAAATTTCCTGTTTTTAGTTGTTTTTTCATACAATAAATTCCTATCTTTTCAGGTGAATGAGAACCCTACACTATGTATTATTTTCAATAAATCAAAAGTGAAGACAAGTACTAGGGCTGTCAAATTCGATACCCTCGATTCTTAGCTATCAATAAAACTGGCAACTAAACCAAACGGCTACATTCAAAATAGGTGATAGTCGATTATTTCCCATATTAATTTAGTTGTTTCACTTAAATGCTGACAAGTTGTAAATATACCGTAATGGCCCAAATAGTGTGTGATGCCGAATATAATACGACCTGACATTGTGACAGTAACAGGAGGTAAAAACTGAACTTTGACACATTTTTTTTAAAAATTAATAGTTATAATTAATTTAGCACTGCATATTACTACCCATTTGGGTTATACACTTAAGTACTAATTACACTAATGAATTAGGAATGGATAAGGTTGAATTTAGAGGAGGTGAACCCGGGAGAGTGGGAAACCGTTTAGGAAAAACCACCCCCAGTTCACCCAACCGAGATTTGAACCTCGATCTCCCCATTCTCGGAAGTCTGGCTCAACATGAAGCCAACTACACCACCGAGGCGGATGTAGTAATAGTTAAGTGAGACTGTCAAGAATATATTAATCGATTTTAAACAAACAATCAATATATAATACGTAGACTAAAGATGGCAATTCTCCATAATATATTCATATGTCTATCATTAATTGATACATCACAATGTGTATAACTAAAGCTACGATATTCCTATCAAATTGAAATGGCTACTTTCCTGTAATTATAATCTTTTTCCCTTTTCAATTTTGTATGTTTTATTTAGCTTTTTGAGTAAGACAAGCTTAATAAAAATAGAACAAAAATAAACATAGTTAATAAAAATGAAAGCATATAACCCGAACGGGTAGTAAATAATAAATAAAAATTAATCAAAAAAGGTTTTATTTATTTTAATTCACTAGCTTATCGAAATATCGTTGCCAAAACTTCATCACTAATTTCTGACTAGTTAACATGCATAGGATTAGTTATGGTGGACGACTTAAAATTTTTGTAACGTGTGAAATGTGTTCTTCTTTCCACTATGAAATCGGCAATTTATTGTATTGAGTTTATATGAATTCTTGGTTTTGATTTTCAGTTTTAAAGAATTTTAGTGTGTTTGATAAATATCTATAAAATTGTGAAATTAAAGTTTCAAACGACATGTTTTGTAATGATCGAGTCCTAGTTTAGCATTGAGGGGGGAGTAGAGTATCAGACACTTAGATTTTCTATGCAATAATGCTTGGAAAAATAATTAAAAAGGAAATATTTGAGAATCGGAAATGAGAATCAAGATTAAACTTAAGAAATCAGAATGTTAGTAGTTTTATCCTTAGGAGCGAGCATTTACAGGTTGCTGCATATTGCATATAGATGTCCATGTGAGAAACACCTGTTGCGGAGTTCAACGTCCGCCACCTACAGGGTTTGTCCTTGCTCTATGTTGATAGTCATCACATGGAAAACCTTGATAGGAAATTGCATACATTTAAACTGGAAGGGCAGGTTTGGTGTAATCATGGGTATTCTTGGTATCATAATGTGTGCTGTCATAACAGTCGCCTCTATGATAAAATTTTGCAAACTGTTTACCTGTAAGTGGGTATCATTACATAGTTTAAGTAGGTTCAAATTATGAAACAAAAACAGTGGGTGCTTTAATTCTCATTGAAGCGCATGGATGGGTGAATTAAATGGACTGAGGGGGTTACAAAAATTAGACAAGGTAGTGCCTATGAACATGTAAGTGTGGGATGGTTCTTTAAATTTGTCTAAAATAGTCACTAATTTTACTAGTCAATTCATTTTTGAAGTTATAATAGCTTTCTCCTGGAATAATGAAAGAGGCTTGTTTTGTATAATACATATTGGGATGAATAAAATGTATAGTTCCTTGATACCCTGTCTATCTGAAAGTTATTCAAGGAAACCTTGCTTTCGTGCTTTGCGAAGACTTCATTGCCGAGTTTCATCAATACATCAACAAATAAGTCTAGTTTTTCTCTTCACAAACGGATATGTGTATGTTGTATGCCATTCATAGCCAACATTTAAATTAATCTTATTTATTTATTATAATTCCAAAGTAATATATAATAAAAAGAAAATATTTGTTATATTGGATTAAAATTTAAGTTATAATTTTGCTAATCAAATTATCACCAAGTAATGTAAAATTAAAAGAAAGTATTTGTTTAAATTCTGTTTCGACCTTTTGCCGTAAGAGCGAGGGTCAAAGAGAGTGTTGACACCTCGGTTGGAAGTCAGTTGTATGATGTAGCCGAGTTAGATGAGAGAGCTCATTCGTATCATGGAGTGTTCAAGCTACGGCCGTGTTGGCTAACAATTGTACTGGAAAGCGATCAAGTAGTGGTACATAGATGAGGTGTGTTAGCTCAGAATGGATACTTTGTAAAATGTTTTAAAGAATATGCATGTGATCAATAAATGACTAGGTGACCTGGCAGTCTAGGGTAAGGTGTCAGACTTCTGTGCTGGGGGTGCAGGGTTCAATCCTCGGTCCTAACACAGATTTATCTGATTGTCAAACCCTTCCTTCACCTTTGACAAGACATGTATTAATCACAACTTGTGAATGTGTGGAATACCAGGCCTTCACCGTGGTTCGAACTCCACGTTAAACTGTAGTTCCTCCATTTCATCTCACATTCACCCTACCATTACACATTAACGTGTGTATAACCCATACGAGTAGTAAGACGTGGTGCTAATAATAATAAATGACTATCATGGTTGTGGCAATTTGTGTTTAACTCAATTTTCTAGTAGAATTTTGTACCTTTTTTTTATGTTTGCGAACTTCTTTTATCATCCTGCCCGGATGAAGTAATTTTACACAAAAATGATGTTGATGAGCATGCATTATGCCTAACTTAAGAGATTTTTGTCCACTTGCATTAGATAAATTATTGATAGCCAACTATCTATTACAGCAATTAATTATTTTTGTTCTAAAAGCACGTGTTACAAATATATATATACTATGAATCAGCCCTCGAATCCTCGAGGATATTCAAGATTCAGGAATTTGTGAAAATGTCTGATTTAAGACCCAAATCCTTTAAACAAAATAGTTTTCAATTTGTCAAGTGAAATTTTTTGTAGAGCTCTAATACTAATTATCGGTGGTTCAGGACCAATTATAGGATGAACTTAACAACCAGTCCCTAGACCTGTAATTTAACACTTAACTGAGAATGTATGAGTGTTGTAATGAATGGATTATAAGAAAGACTGTTTAACATTTAGTTACTATTTCTACCTAGGGCTCTGCGAGTACTCGTATTCCGAGCTCGTCGCTTAAGCTCGAGATCGAGTTCGAAAGTTTTGTAGGCTCATCATTTTCAAGCTTCAACTTGATGTACTTAATAATTAATTTTCAAAACGCAATAATAAGCATACTCTATTTAATTGAGATATCGCCATTCCCACTTATAAATCATTTGGTTGCTTAACAACTTGTTAAAAATTGATTTCAATTTTCACATTAATAATGTAATAGAGCTTTAAAACTACTTTAGACCAGTATATTTATTCAATATTGTCGCCCATTTTGAATTATACTTTATTGAAGTTGTCTACTTGTGATAACAAAACAATGAAAATAAAAACAGCTAAGAAGATTACTAAATAATTGAATGATTCTTTTTACTATTTTTACTAGGTCCCTTTCTAAAATAATAATTTAAGTTACATTAAATATCAAGACTATATTATTATAATAAATGTTTTCAAACTTAGGATATTTAAAACTCACATTAGCTCTAGTTTAGTAACTATTTGGTTATAGAATTGTGTGGGTTAACCTGTTTAAAATCAATGTTGATCATATTTTTTGCATACATATTTTATCAAACCTATTTATATTAAAAAAGCATTTACTATTTCATAATGTTTGCTAGCAATATTATTTTAGTCATATTATTTTTAATTTTAAAGTCCCAGCATCAACTTTTATAAGCATTGAATGTTTAATTGAAGTAAATTTCTCAATAAAATAATGTCTAACGAGAGCCCATACAGTGTGCATGTGCAACTGTGCATAAAGTAATAGAAATGGAACAGAAGACGTGATAATAAATTATTACACTAAGGAATAATAAACAAAATATGAAACTCTTCAAATTTCTTTGTTTATGATTCTTACGTTTTCTTATAGGATAAATTAAGTTACTGAAGCATATTTTGGGGAAATATTAGCTTATTAAAACGTCAATTGTATTCACTTTTAATCAAGACAGTGTAGAAACACTCTACAATAATGTAAAGTGATAGTGAAGGAAGCCAACCAGAAAGGACTGTTAGGTTTAGCCTATATATAAACAACTTCTTTATTTTCTTTCTAGACTTTTACACTTCCCACTTCTTCAAATTTCCACAGTAGCACATTGTTTTGAATTTTCGAAAATATTTATTTTTGATATGAAGACACATTAATGAAAAAGTAACAAATAAAAGTAAAAACACCAACACATTTATACACACTTAAATGTTCCAATGCTATTATAGCATCTTCCTCAGAAAGCAGTAGTAATATTAAACAGGATGTTTTCTTCAGTGATGCCAATGTAATTGAGAAGGATGAAAACTTCTTTATGTATTTGGCAGGCTTAAGCTGTTTTGTTAGGTGGTTGAGAGCCTTGTTGTTGAATGAAGGTCGTGTCATTTTCAGTTTTGAGTTTAAGTGTACCAGAAGATTTCCAAGTGATGGAGGCTGCTTACACATAAGGTGTGATTTTTTTTTAGAACATCGTTGGTTCAGCTGGATGCTTCCAATATATGAAAACCTGACGCTAATATTTTGTTGAGTCTTTGTAAGCCTAGGTAGTATTTAGTCAGTTTAGGTATAGTATCTGGATTTCAGGTTTGGACGATTATGGATTTACAACTGGTCGAAGTAGGTTATTAATGATGAGAGGTTTAAGGTATCCTCTCTCTGCAACAGCTTCTTACATTAATGAAAATATGTGGGCAGTAAAATGTGGTGCATAAAAAATAAATAAAAAATAAACATTTAATTTCAAATTCAATGTAAATCATATTGATATTAATATTCCATTTTTCATAAATTGTGATTCCTGCTTTGCTCTGAAATGACATATCATTGAACTTGATCTAGGATTGAGGTAAGATTTTTCCTTGCTCACTGCTAATTTTACCAAGGTGAGGCTTGTGAAACTAAGTGGTGTTGAACAATTTGTTGTTATTTAGGTTTAATTGTACATAAATAAAAAATAGCAACCAATTTATGAAACATGAGTACTACCCTACAGTTTTATTTATGTGTATAAGATTTTAAATCTATTTTTTTAAGTAAGAATATTGGTTGTTGTGAAAAAGATTAAAATTAACTAAATTATTAAACAAAGAAAAGTAGGCTGCATTTAATAAAAGTGGTAAGTTTTCATCTTGGAGAGAGTATAGCTTTGTAATTTTTTATTTATTTGTTATGGTAAATTTCATGAGATTAGATTAATTGATTTTTAAATGACAACTTTGTTTACTTCTTCATTACAGTTCAAATGAGTGACCTTTGAACAATAAGTATTTCTTTGGTCAAGTTTTCAACCAAACACTTGGTGGTTATTGAGAAACTCTCTTTACAGCCGAATTTCTATGGAAGAAAACCAGAAACTATTGGGTGAATTTCACCATTTGCTCAATATTCGCATTTACATCAACCAGAAGACTCATTACAAATATATAAATCATTTTTTCTGTGTGTCTAATTACTTAATTTCTTTTTTTACTTTTGACCTTGTATAAACTCTTGTGATACCATTTCTTCAGAAAGCTCTACCCACCAAACATATTAAGTTTATTACAGTGCATGGTTATTACTAGAGCCCAGATTTTTATGTACTTACATATTTTCATCCTGCCAGTTAGAAATCTGAAAAGTTAGATGTCGGCAAATAAGGTTGTTTGGGACTATATTTCCAGTCTTAATTTAACATATTATCACATATTTTGATGTATTCCACATATTTTCAAAGATATTACATTTACTTTTAAAAATCTGGAGTGGTCTGACGTTCACTTCTTTTCAAAGCACAGGCAACAGTGGACCAAGAAAACATCAGTTTTCAACCAAGCAAATTTTCCAAAAAAATTCACGTGACAAACATCCAGACACAGATCGTATTCCTACCAACATCTCTTTCGACTAAAGGTTTTATTGTTCAACGTTACATATTTTCCCATTATTAAATATTTTACTACCTATTTTCACTGGTTTTGCTACATATTTTGTATGTTAATAGTAAATAAAAATTGGGCTCTTGTTATTACAAGATCTTTCCTTGACTTTCCATTAGCATGTTTAGCTTTTTATAGAATTTATTATCGTTGTCATCAATTTTTCGAGTTTCCTATACAAAGTTGATCTCAATGGTCTATAGACCCATTTTCAGGGACTGGATGGAAACAACCCCTTTTTTATAAGACGCTGCCATTACTTGTTTGTCTAGTGACAAAAATATAAAGTGTTAACTGTGTTCCTCCTTTTATTGAAAATTACATTTGTATGTCTCTATTTACTTCTGTATTTTTCACTAACCTTAAAATAAAATAATGCAAACTTTAACTTGAAACTTGTGAGTACAAATGGATTAGCTGTGGCTGTTGAACCAAAATACCTGATATAACTAGGCATCTAAATCCATACTACATGGCTAGGAATAAGTCCAAAATTATTAAATGCAACACACCAAAATCAAACTATAAATATCTTAATTACTAAGCATATTGCATATTTTATGTTTCCAAAAGAATGACAACACTCAAAATACCTGTAAAACTCTTCCCTCTCCAGCTCATCTAGCTCTGAGATAATGTAGGATAACGTACGCTCAATGCGAGGAATGATAACTGCAATAAAGAAAAGTCTGTTAAAATGAATCATAAAACTTGAGTCACACATTAGCTAAAATAGAGAGCAGCAAAAACTTTTATTTTTGAGTGTATAAATGAATATTTTAAGATATTGTTTTTCAATAAATATTCTGTCATGACAAAATGCAAGCCAAATTGGCAGAGAGGAGGGAGTAGCAGAGTGGATCAACAGGAAGCAGTCATGCACGCAAGGAATAGGAAGCAGTCATGCACGCAAGGAATAGGAAGCAGTCATGCACGTAAGGAATAGGAAGCAGTCATGCACGCAAGGAATAGGAAGCAGTCATGCACACAATGAATAGGAAGCAGTGGATCAAAGGAAGCAGTCATGCACACAATGAATAGGAAGCAGTCATGTACACAATGAATAGGAAGCAGTGGATCAACAGGAAGGAGTCATGCACACAATGAATAGGAAGCAGTGGATCAAAGGAAGCAGTCATGCACACAATGAATAGGAAGCAGTCATGCACACAATGAATAGGAAGCAGTGGATAAAAGGAAGCAGTCATGCACACAATGAATAGGAAGCAGTCATGCACACAATGAATAGGAAGCAGTGGATAAAAGGAAGCAGTCATGCACACAATGAATAGGAAGCAGTCATGCACACAATGAATAGGAAGCAGTGGATAAAAGGAAGCAGTCATGCACACAATGAATAGGAAGCAGTCATGCACACAATGAATAGGAAGCAGTGGATAAAAGGAAGCAGTCATGCACACAATGAATAGGAAGCAGTCATGCACACAATGAATAGGAAGCAGTGGATAAAAGGAAGCAGTCATGCACACAATGAATAGGAAGCAGTCATGCACACAATGAATAGGAAGCAGTGGATAAAAGGAAGCAGTCATGCACACAATGAATAGGAAGCAGTCATGCACACAATGAATAGGAAGCAGTGGATCAAAGGAAGCAGTCATGCACACAATGAATAGGAAGCAGTCATGCACACAATGAATAGGAAGCAGTGGATCAACAGGAAGCAGTCATGCACACAAGAAATAGGAAGCAGTGGATCAAAGGAAGCAGTCATGCACACAATGAATAGGAAGCAGTCATGCACACAATGAATAGGAAGCAGTGGATCAAAGGAAGCAGTCATGCACACAATGAATAGGAAGCAGTCATGCACACAATGAATAGGAAGCAGTGGATCAAAGGAAGCAGTCATGCACACAATGAATAGGAAGCAGTCATGCACACAATGAATAGGAAGCAGTGGATCAAAGGAAGCAGTCATGCACACAATGAATAGGAAGCAGTCATGCACACAATGAATAGGAAGCAGTGGATCAAAGGAAGCAGTCATGCACACAATGAATAGGAAGCAGTCATGCACACAATGAATAGGAAGCAGTGGATCAAAGGAAGCAGTCATGCACACAATGAATAGGAAGCAGTCATGCACACAATGAATAGGAAGCAGTGGATCAAAGGAAGCAGTCATGCACACAATGAATAGGAAGCAGTCATGCACACAATGAATAGGAAGCAGTGGATCAAAGGAAGCAGTCATGCACACAATGAATAGGAAGCAGTCATGCACACAATGAATAGGAAGCAGTGGATCAAAGGAAGCAGTCATGCACACAATGAATAGGAAGCAGTCATGCACACAATGAATAGGAAGCAGTGGATCAAAGGAAGCAGTCATGCACACAATGAATAGGAAGCAGTCATGCACACAATGAATAGGAAGCAGTGGATCAAAGGAAGCAGTCATGCACACAATGAATAGGAAGCAGTCATGCACACAATGAATAGGAAGCAGTGGATCAAAGGAAGCAGTCATGCACACAATGAATAGGAAGCAGTCATGCACACAATGAATAGGAAGCAGTGGATCAAAGGAAGCAGTCATGCACACAATGAATAGGAAGCAGTCATGCACACAATGAATAGGAAGCAGTGGATCAAAGGAAGCAGTCATGCACACAATGAATAGGAAGCAGTCATGCACACAATGAATAGGAAGCAGTGGATCAAAGGAAGCAGTCATGCACACAATGAATAGGAAGCAGTCATGCACACAATGAATAGGAAGCAGTGGATCAAAGGAAGCAGTCATGCACACAATGAATAGGAAGCAGTCATGCACACAATGAATAGGAAGCAGTGGATCAAAGGAAGCAGTCATGCACACAATGAATAGGAAGCAGTCATGCACACAATGAATAGGAAGCAGTGGATCAAAGGAAGCAGTCATGCACACAATGAATAGGAAGCAGTCATGCACACAATGAATAGGAAGCAGTGGATCAAAGGAAGCAGTCATGCACACAATGAATAGGAAGCAGTCATGCACACAATGAATAGGAAGCAGTGGATCAACAGGAAGGAGTCATGCACACAAGAAATAGGAAGCAGTGGATAAAAGGAAGCAGTCATGCACACAATGAATAGGAAGCAGTCATGCACACAATGAATAGGAAGCAGTGGATCAAAGGAAGCAGTCATGCACACAATGAATAGGAAGCAGTCATGCACACAATGAATAGGAAGCAGTGGATCAAAGGAAGCAGTCATGCACACAATGAATAGGAAGCAGTCATGCACACAATGAATAGGAAGCAGTGGATCAAAGGAAGCAGTCATGCACACAATGAATAGGAAGCAGTGGATCAAAGGAAGCAGTCATGCACACAATGAATAGGAAGCAGCAATGGACACAAAGAATGAATACTATTTGTACATTGTCTAGCCAGTTTCATGAGCCCTTGTTACTTTAGATACAGTCTCGCCAGTGTGCAAGGCTTTGTCTGAACTGTAGTAAAATTAAAATGAATCAAAGAAGACTTATCCTACTCCCCTAGTAGCCTTGCCCGCTGCATTCGGCTAGCAAATCCTCATCTTAATTTATGCCAGACTCAACAGGGGAGTATAAAAGGGAGCGTGCCCTTAGACCAAGGATCAATGTGTGAAAGAGTGAATGTGTCCAGGCAAACTGAATTATGTTTTTTGGCTATGAACGTTGACTAGCTCTCACAAGCACAAGCAGAGCACACAGAGCTGAAACAATTTCAACAAGTGACAAGGGGGTTAAATGAAGTGCTTTGAAATTTTGTGATTATTTGGTTGGTATTCCCACCAACGCAAGTAATTTGAAGATATCATAAGTTGTACTGCTTCATGCCTACTATCGTTCCTCTTTCTCACTACTTTCTTATACATTATAACTATTTAATGGATTATTATTAGATAGTTAATTTAATTTAAAATTTGAAAATAAAATTGTTATTTGTTTGGGGCCACAAATCCTCAAATCTTGAATAACCTTAAGTATTTGAGGATTTCATCTCTGTTCAATACATTTTATTCTCCCATCTCCCCTCCTCCCCCCTTACCTACAAAACCAGATATTGGGTGTTCCACTGAATACTCCATTAAATTATGACTTGTGAGAAGAGACGTGCAAAAGGTAAAGTTATTTATGGGGGAAAAGTGGTAGTATTTTTTTTCAAAAAGCGATTATATTATAAGCTGAAAGTGATATTATTTATGTAAATACGAGTCAAATTAGTATTTGTTAAAAAAAACTAGGGAAAAACTGTCTAGATTTTTCGTTCATATTGTGTATTTAACTATTTGACATATTTGAGGAAAAATCAAATATAAATACGCACAAAACATTTCACGCTTAGTAATGTCAAACTCAATATATCAATATCATTACCTTCAAGTCTTACAAATCGCAATATCGAAATAATCAATTATCAACTTAGATTTAGACCCAATAATAACACCGAAACATGTCATAAATGACTAAACTACTATCAAATATGGAGAAGGGAATACAAATTAAGAAGATATAATTATGCCTAACATGATTGCCTGTAGCAAGGTCCATATATATTAATTGCTTAGACCTAGCGTGGAGTATTTTAAAGGCTGTAAACAAAGATTCGATCTAATGAAATTTATGAATCATAATGTGTAAAAGTATAAATTGTGATTTTTAATACTAACCTCATGTAAAAAAAAAGCTTAAATATCCTGAAAACACTAATTTTTCCTGTGATCCACTTTATACCTATACAATAATTAAAAACTGATACTATTCGTATAAACTGCAGTCCTGGTATAGTGTTACCGCATTGAAAATTATATTTCATGATGTGGTATTTGCAGACTTACAAAGAAAGTGTGTTTATTTAGAAGAAGAAAAAAGCTTAAATTCGTGTTATTCGTTTGAAAACAGTAGAATTTGTGTAAAAATTTGTTTTATCGCAAATGCGAATTTTGCATGTCCCTACTTATGAGAAAAACTAATTTTTTCACCACCAATATGGTTAAACACAAATCAAATTCTATTTTCAATTATGTATGTTTAAATAATTTACTGTTCAAAATAAAATAAGAACAATTTACTATGCAGATATATTTATAGAGTATAGCCACATGTGCAGCAGAAACATGTACATTGAATGTAAAATAGACCATAAAAGTGGAGGCCATAGAAATTAAGTTTGTGAGAAGCATGTTAGCAGTCACGAGGAGAAACAGGATAATAAATGAGTTTGAAGTTGTCTGGGCAAGAGTTTTGGTATAGAGAATAAATAATATTGTAGAGGAATCAAGGCTGATATGGTATGGTCATTCTATGAGCATGGAAAAATATTTAAGTACAATGAGAAAGATGGAGCTGAAGTATGTAGGAATAAGACCACAAAGGAGATCAAAAACGAGATGGGAGGAGCAGATAACAGCAGGAGAATGAAAGTAAGTAGAGGAGGAATGGTGAAATAAAAGAGGAATATGGAGCTAATTTACTTAACCAACCTGGCCACAGGTTGAAAAAAGTTGTTTTTGTTAGTCAAAAAAACCAATAGTACAATCATATTTTTATTTTATTTGTAATAAAATAAATTTGATATTTCCAACAAGTATGCTAGAATATACTATATTCACATGCAAAAAATACACTATGCCTGTAACCCACCGTGCTCAATGGCGTTCACTCTCCTGTTGGTGATCTTGATGACCTCGTCGAGCGTGACAAAGGAAGTCTGAAGTGAGGCCAGCTCCACCAGCAACTTTATGGCGCTCTGGTAGTTCTTCTTCAACTTGGTCAGCTGCTGCCCACCTCTAGCCAGACCCGCCAGTTCATATGTGTCCGTGCCATCCTGATAGCTCTCGAACACGGGCAAGGTCACACCTACACACGCATGCAAAAAGAGATTATTTTACTTTCCTTGCCATACTCAGGCCTTATAGCATATTTTGGGTGTCAAAAAGTATGACATTTGATAAAAAGGTAAGAAAAGTAGGACTGCCAATTTTATTTAAAAATACATATTAAAAACACTATGCTCACCTCATAGTGCCAAAATAAAATAATTAAGAACAATGTTTTTATGTTATTGGGCCTGTAGCAAAAATAGGAAAAGTATTTTATAAAAGGAGGAGGAATGCTCAACCATCATCAATCCTTTGCAATCCTCCTTTCAGCCCCCTGCCCCCCCGTCCTTTTAATTTATTTTCTTTTTAGTAAAATATTTATTTTACTTTTTTTTCATTTCATTACAAATCCAAATTTTAAAATAATGATAGTGAAACAAAATAGTAATAATGATGTTCTTTATCATCAAAAGATGACATAGGTAGGTTCAAATAAACTATCTTCCACCCAAAAGTAAAATATATTTAGAACATAATCTGTGAAATATAATAAAAAAAATTTTGTTTTACCCCTGTGACTTACTACCTGTTAAGGTTATATGCAAAAAAAATAATTAATCTTTCAATTGTTTTTGGGATCTTTGATTCCTATTGACTTGCACAAAAGTTGCCCAACAATGTTGTTTGTCTTCCTCTTTTGGATAAGATTTTGTTTGCTTCTTATTTTCTCAAAAGTAGAGTCACTTTCTTCCAATTTTTTACTCGGAGCTTCTAACGTAGTTTGAGCTATTTGCAAACCTTTCCGATCATTGCTTTTCATAGTATTATTAATTCTTTCATTCACTTCTGCCATTAATGACTTGCATGATTGAACTTCTTTTTAAGCTTTTGATTCTGCTTTTCCAACAGGTTCTCTTTATGCATTGCCTCTTTGGCTCCCTACGATTTATTTTCCAAAACTTTTCTATATGCTTGATACTCTTCTCTTTGGTTTTTTATTTTATCTTTATCTTCTTGCTCTTGTTTCTTCTGTTCAGCCTCAATTCTCTTCTCTTCTTCGAGTCCAGCTAGTACATCTTATGGACACCACATCCTTTCTTGATGAAATTCTTTGAGAATGATACTGTGTTGCACTGATAGTTGTAATGTTTAAGACCATCTTTGGTAGCTTGCATGCCTAATACAAGGATAGCTTTAAAATCATTTTAATTTAGCCTATTCTTGTTGGGAATAGTTCATTATAACACTAACTCTAAAATCAATTTGATAACCATTGAATTTCAGAAACACTATACAAGCTTTCGGGCATACATCGAATTTATTCAAACAGTGTGACACATTATGATACGATATATTGTTTTGCTAGCTTACCAACTAAAAGAGACATCCACACTTCAACCTCTACAAACCAAACTGTTTCTTTCTTCTAGAGGTCAAAAAGAAGGAAAAGTAGGACAAAAATGAACCCTGCATACTGTGTATAAAAGATGCTAGCTAAACCTGAGCCATCAAAATAAAAGAATACAGAACCTGATCATGAATTTAAGTTTAGCAAAACCATCAGTAAAGTTGTTTTTTTAAGAAAAATAATAATAATAATAATACTTAGCACCACATCTTACTATCCATACGGGTTATAAGCTTATGTATTATTTACTCTAATGGGTTAGGAATTGGGAAGGTTGAATATAGAGGAAGTGTGTCCACATTTGTGTGGAGGGAGAGTGGAAAACCATTTATGGAAAACCACCCCCAGTTCACCTGAGCAATATTCGAACCTCAATCTCCCCATCCTCAGCAGTCTAGCTCTACACAAAACTAGCGTGTTAGCTAACTATGCAACCGATAAATAAAAAAGAAAAATGACACATACATGTTAAAACATCAAAACAAAAAGGTATATTATTTCTTGTATAACATTTGACCATTACAATAATGTACCAAACAATCGCTTGTTAAGAAGCCACAAAGGTAAACAATTACTGAATAAGCATACAAAATTTATATTATTGAAAAGAGGTCAGCAGCAAAGGTACAAAGATTAGACTTGAAGGTAAAACAACTTGTCAATCATAATGATTTATAATAGTTGGCCAAACACCTCAACTCTCAGGGGTCTGATCACCGAGGACTGCAAAGGTTTTTTTTAGAATTGTGTCTTACTACCTGTTCAGGCTATACACATATATATTGTTTGTTGAGCTTTTCATATGTTGGTCATTGTATGTGAAAATTTTTACAGCTTCTCGTCTTTACTTATCTTGTTGAAGCAAACGGGCTACAACCATAGAGCCCCCTAATTATTACTTATCAACAATTTGAACCACCATGCTTAGTTTGGGAAAGAAGCTCAGGTTGAAGAGGAATCTCGTAAATATCCATCCATACCCTTCTCGTACTGTCTGGTTAGACATGTCCATTCCAGACTCCAGTAATGATACACCCCTAGTCAAACTAAAATGGTGGTTGGTATTATTGTGTGGTGTGTACCCTCTTTTTCCTTTTTAATGTGACCTAAATATTTCCCAGCTGTTACACTTAGGTTGCTGGCAACCATCTCACACACCTGCTGTGTGGGACTGTCAGAATTGTGAGATAGGCAAGTCTAGTGCTCATTTCTCACTGTTAGACCTGGGTTTCTGGCAACCATCTCACACACCTGCTGTGTGGGACTGTCAGAACTGTGAGATAGACAAGCCTAGTGCTCATTTCTCACTGTTACACCTGGGTTGCTGGCAACCATCTCACACACCTGCTGTGTGGGACTGTCAGAACTGTGAGATAGACAAGCCTAGTGCTCATTTCCCAATGTTACAAGATGATTAACAACAGGGCAAGAAAGACTAAGTGTAATTTTATTATAAACCTTCCTTAAATCTATTACGTTTCTACTGAATTAGAACTCTATAAATTTAAGGGAATTAAATTGTGTGCAAAAAAGACCGGCCTAATACAATTAAATCAATAGATCAGTTCAATGCAGAGCAACATTTTATAGCTCAACATTTATAAAATGCTATAATATTAGTGACATTGGCAGTTTCCATTGCTACACCTGACCAATCATTTTCTTCCTGGAACAGGCTTAAGAGTTATCTGAGAAACACTATGGGACAAGCTCTACTTACCAGTCTAACATCATGTAGAGTTCATTGAGACAATGATGTGGAACCTAAAGAGGTAGTTTCAAAGTTAGCTAAAAGTACAGGATGATAATGGTGTGCAAAGCTTCGAAAAGTCGAAGTTGAAGGTCAAATCTCCTTCGGCTTCAACTTCAGCATCTACAATAACCCTTGCATATCCGAAAAATTTCGATGAAGGATAAAACATCAGTAAATTATCAAATGACTTGATTTGATTTTACTATAAATATGACATTTTTCAATATTTGATAGTTTTAAAACTGTTACTAAACAGAATTTTAACAATGACTAGTAATTTAACTAACACAACATAAGCATGGATTAAAAACGGGTAAGTAAATGTTAATATATTATATTCACTATCGCCAACATAATTTTGTAAAAAATAAAAATACCTATAAAGAAATAACACCATGGTCACTGGTATGAAAGAGAAAAAGCACTTTAATCGTGCTATCATCACAGCTGCGTCTAATGTTCCTTAATATTCTCTCCCTTTGGAATTATCTGTGAAAAATTTACAAGTGCATTTTGCCATAGAATTATTATTATTATTATTAGCACCGCGTCTTACTACCCGTTCGGGTTGTACGCACTTACGCTAATGTGTAATGGTAGGGTGATTGTGAGATGAAATGGAGGACCTACAGTTTAACGTGGAATCCGAACCACGGTGGAGACCTGGCATTCCTCACATTCACAAGATGTCTTGTCAGAGGTGAAGGAAGGGTTTGGTATTCAGATAAATCTTTGCCAGGACCAAGGATTGAACCCCGGCCGCCAGCATAGAAGTCTGACACCTTACCCCTAGACCGCCAGGTCACCCTTTTGCCATAGAAGTTTTTCTAGCTTCTTCACATTTTCTTTATTATTCAAAATGGCTGATATGGAAAGTATAAAACAAAATCAAAATTTAATTTATAATTATTATTGGAGAAATGCAGATAAAAAGACATGTATATGTAAAGTTTGCAAAATAATATTATAAACTCCACGATGTAAGTAAAAATTTAAACTTAATCGATAAGTTACTAAGCTTATCAGTAAGCCTGTGTGCATTAATTATTAATATAGTCCTTAGGCAACAAATAAGGAAATTTTCCTGACCCTTGTTACTGACAAGATCTAGAAAAATAATTAATTAAAAGTAGTGTTAAGTGATAACAACAAAAATCCTAGGTAGCTTCGACTTAGACTTTTCTTCACGAGTTTCAAGATTCACTTCGACTTCGGTTTGCATTTAAAAAGTGGCCTTCGCACACCCCTACAAGATGATATTTAATTTAGTAAACTAATCATATGAAGTATAAGTGTGCATTATGTCATGTGTATAAGATATTTGAATCATAATTATACTATGTAGTGCTGGTATTATCACTGCTCACTTATTAAACATATAATTCTTCCTCTTTGGTGATACTTTTTAAACTACCTCTCCCCTGAAGAGTTTACCATATGCTCTTATTTAGAGGTAATTATAATGAAGAATGAAAATAGTTATTTATATGAATTTAAATTAGGCTTATAATGTTTTGTAGCATTTAGAATTGGGTTGAATTTCCAATTTATGTTCGAATATGAATATTGTAAAAAGTTAAAAACATAAGAGGAAATAAAAATATAATAGAATAAGAAAAAATACAAATAATAAGTAGAGTATGTTAATTTTCTTTCTTATATTCCATTCATTTACATTCTCAGTTAAGAGTTAAATTTCTCTTGAAAAACTGAAAAAACAAAAACTATGAGTCTTGAATCAGAAATTTTCTCTAATCCTCAAATTTCAAATAATCTTTCGAGGGTCTCATCCATAATAGTATTATTTTGGAAAAATTGCAAGTAAATTTAAGAAATATTTGCAATAATTAATATTTAACCCTTTGAGTGCCAACGTCGCTCAGAGCGATACAAATATCTGCTAGAATTGTCAGCGTCGCTCAGAGCGATACAAATATCTGCTAGAATTGTCAGCGTCGCTCAGAGCGATACGCAAAATATCTGCTAGAATTGGCAGCGTCGCTCACAGTGATCCGATTTTTTCGAGCTCATAGTTCCGTCTAAGTCAACAGATAGGGTAGATTTTATTTACACTGCATTCTCGTATGTTTAAGCTACTTTATATGTCTTTGCACCTAAAGTTTCGATATATATCGAACATAAAAATTATTATTTTCTAACTTCATGACTTTTATTTTTGCTAAGAGTAAAACTGTGATTCAAGACACAGAAATACTCGCAATACTTAGCAATAGCTCAAGCGAAAGTGATCAATTAGTTAGTGATTCTGAAAGCAGTGATTCTGAATTTATAAATAATGAAAATGAACATGAATTATCTTCAAGCGAAAGTGAAATATTGGATTAAGTAGGCCTATATACATTATCATGGGCTTATATTTTCGACAAATGACTCAATTATATTGTGTAATGGTCATTAGGTTTTGTAAAATATCTGTTTGCTATATTACTGAGTGCTATGTTTTTCAGTGAAATTGTAACTGCTATACATAACCCAATTTTAAAATCAAATCTAAAGTCTTTTTGTTTGTTGATATTGTTATTTACTCAGTTTTTTATGGTATGTTCACTGATTTACTCTATTTTGGGCTATTTAAATTTTCAAAGCTTAAACATTAATGTTAAATAAAAACGAAATTAAAAAAATATTGTTGCCAATAAGTTTTTATTATATTGAAAATATAAAAAAGGCTAAATGAAATTAAATAATATGATAGATATAGACATGTTAGCTAGTTCATGTAAAAATTTGAATGCAATAGATTCAAAGACTACAAATTTATTAAAATTTGAATAGAATCCCCCATTTTTCAATAAAATAGCTTGGCACTTTTAGCACGTATTATTGTAATTTCTCTTGGCACTCAAAGGATTAAAATAGTTTTAACACGAGTCACTTTGCAATTAATACACACTTAGCAGAGACCTACCTGCAACATTGTCCCTCTTAGTGCGTATCTTGATCTGTGCCTTGGTCACGTTCTGTATGACCACCTGGTTGAAGTCTCCTGTGGCAAACTTGGCCTCTGCTAGGGAGAACGCTGCCTCCTTCATCACTTCACCCATCAGAGTTTTAGTCTACACCAACACAAGTGTATCATAAGTTGGATATATATGGTGTCTGCAGTACAATCTAGGACTAGGAATTTTACCAAAACATTTCAATGTTATATGGTAATAAGCAATATAATATCCTTGATCAAATTTAGTTTTGTTTTAAGTCTGTTCAACACCAAAGTAAACTAACGATTGAGATACTGGTAGTAGATTAAGGGGAATGAACTTGCATTACATGAAAGGGTGGCGGGTAAAGTCCACCGATAAAACAAAATGAAAAGCCACCTTAAGTAGCTTAGAGGGAATATACCAGCAGTAGCAAGAAGGATGGATAAACCACAGTAATAACCAGGGAGTCGAACCAGAACCGATAACCAAAATTAAGTTATTTTTAAGCAACCAGAACAGAAACCCAAAAATGAAATTGCTTAAGAACCAGAATCAATATATATTTCTAGGTTAATAAAGGTTCTTATCGGTTATTACTTTTTATAATAAATTAAAAATGTATTTTTTCCCCTTCTTCCCGAAACTTGATTTTGTTTTGAAAATAGAATTTTACCTTTTCTAACAAAATCTGTGAGTTAAATATACTTAATTTCCAAGGGGATTATATAAGTATCAATGTGAAACTAGCAGTAAGTATTAATGAGTAAAGATTCTTGAGAAATAATTAGTTTCGCATCTTTTAATGTTTTCTCAGTTTACTCTTTAGGCCAAGAGCTTAGGATAGTGTATTTAACTTTGAGCGACAGCAAACGTGTCTAAGAAGCAGTACTGAGAAATTGCCCAGTTGTACAAGCAGTGTAATCTCTATATATAAAGAAATGTATTTGAAAGTGTTTCTCCTCAAAGTTAAACAATTAAAGTGGTTAATGGATGGGCAGTTTCGTTAGAGCGGTGAAGGGGATAGGGATCCCAAATTGTTAATCTTTTCACTCGTCCTTCAACTATAAAATAATAAGTAGTCCAAAGTTTGTGTTCATTGTGTGTAGTTCAAAATGGTTTTTATAGAACTTATTAATAAATGATTATTTGAATTGATAGATAGGGCTAAATAAATATTATCCAGTGTGGAATTTCTTTAAGTGACAAAGAGTGATACATCAAGAATATTATTATGATATTTAAGGTAAATAACAAAGGATATATATTGAAACCATGCAAACTCAATTCTTATTTTGGTGTGTCTACAAACTAAGGACTTTTAACAAAGTGTTAACATTTTAAACTTGAAAAGTATGAATTGAAATCGAGAATATTCCTTTAGTATTATTTTAATAGCTCGTTAATAAAGCCTAAAATAATGCTTTTTATATAAAAAAAATTGACAAAAATTATGTGGCAGATTTTTTTAAATCACTATGTATTTATTACTGCTTGTTCAGGTTATACGCATACATACATACATATATACATATATATGGTAATTATGCAAATGAGTTAGGGATGAGTAAGAAAGCATTTTAGAGGTAATCTAATCCCATTTGCATGGAAGAAGTGATAAATCAATAAGGGAAAACTACCCTCAGTAGAACCAACCAGGATTCTAACCTCTATCTCCCCGTCATCAGCAGGCCAGTTTAACATGTGTGACGCCTTAGACCATTCATCCACTAAAAGTTTAGTTATTTTTACTAGATAATTAAAAAATTTAATTGCTTCATCCAACAAGTGAGCTATTCCGACTGAGTGGCCACCACATGTTGGCAAATAATAGTGCCAACTTTTTTGAATAGAGGGTGTCATGTTGTCAGCACAATGAACCTTCCAGCCATTAATCTCAAGAATATACTTAGGTAAAAATTTAACAAGAAAAAAAAAATTCTCCAATTTTCTTTGAACAAGGGTTGCGATGCATTTTTGGCGACAATGTCTCGAGACTTCGTGATGACACAAGTTGGGTTGTAATGCACTTGGGCTGCCTTTATAGCCTATACTTAGCAGTTTCCAATGCAATATAAGAGGGTGGCGCATAGATGCTGGGCTTCGTTTCCTGCTCTATTGGAATCTCAAATATTGATACCACTGTGGTATATATTTTTATAAATAATCATTTTTCTTGGCGATTCAGATTATCAACAATCCAGGTTTTTGACGTCCAAATTCTCGACATTCTACTGTATATGCATACAGGACAGGTAGTGGAACGTGGTGGAATAAAATTAAGTGAACAGCTTTTATGACTATTGAAAGAAAATATTTTAGCAGTGTTTTTTTTATAATGTTATATATGTATAGGAATGCCAGAATATTTGAAATATACAATTTTTCACCTCGATAATCTTTCCCAAGATTAGACGAAATCTCATCTGCAAAGCATCTGCTTTCTTCTTAAGTAAGCCGTGACCTTTTGTGGCTCCCAGCAATCTTGCCTTCATGATCATCTGGGCTCTAAAATATATAACTATTATTTAATACACAGGTCAAGTCACATGGTGTTTTATCAGATGAAAAGAATACAAATCAAAGTAATTAACTATGGAATTTGGTAACCAAGTAGTGGCAATTTTAAGATGATTCTTTTTTTAAATAAAACCCATTAAAAATCATAATTTTATTTAATAATATCTAGGCATAATACAGTTCAAAAATTTACAAATGTTTGTCTCATGTAAGGTGAGAGACCATGTTTCACACCCATAGAAAACAACCGGTAAAATTAATTGTTCCTATTTATTCAGAGTTTTATATTCCTATACATAGGGTGAAATATGGTCTCTTACCTTAGTGCTATGTGATGAAAACAAATTTAGAGTGTTCAAAAACAAAGTACTTCAGAATATATCTGGTCCAAAAAAAGGGATGAGGCTACTTGGTAGTGGAGGGGGTTACATAATGATGAGTTACATATCCTGTCCTCATCACAAGATTGAAAAGAGATCATCGGGAAGGCCTAGACACAGACGCACACTAAAATGTACTTGAAAGAGATTGGGTGTAATGAGGTGGACTGGATAGAACTAGCTTGAAATAAGGATAGGTGACGTACTTTTGCAAGTGCTGCAATGAGCTTTCGAGTTCCTAATACCATAAAGTATGTAAGTATTAAATGAAACTAAGACATAGCAACTAATTTTCATTGCAAGAAAAAATGTCTTGACAGCCTCCCAGAACTCGATAACAAATTCAACAAAATACTTGGGCATAACCATGCGAGAAGGTGCGACTATTAAATCATGATTGTCACTTCAATCAATTTAAATGGCGGCATATTATCGCATTGGCATAAAATACAATTATTAGTTACCAAACTGGACTCCAATTAATAATAAAGAAATTAAAATAACATATGTCTGTCCAGCACAAAATTTATTTCAATTTATATAGTGGTAAAAAAAACAGTTTATTTTATTTTTTTATCATTGTTGAATTTTTTACATTCAAACGCAATGGCATTTCTTGCATTATTACAAAACAAAACCATAAACTGTGTAATCTTTGTCTATATTCAAAGAGGTTTGTATTCTTACAAGTCCAAAGACATCTCATCACTAAATATGACAGTTAGTAAAGCTTTAAAATAAGTTTTAAAGTTTCTATAAATGTTTTATTAATGGAGCTTAAGCTTTAAACTAATAATATAAATAAATACCAAATACTGTACTAATATTGTTTTTGTAAATCATCCAGAAAGAGGTTGCTTCTAATTTTATTACTAGTTTATTAACAAAATGTTTAGATATATTTGTATGTGCTGTTATTTTCATTATAAATATAAAATAAAGTAGCTTTGACTTTAAAATTAAATTATTCGCAAGGATTGGTCGAAAATAGCGCAATTGATGACATTCATAGTGACGTCACTATAATCTTGCCACCAGTTTGCGCCTTGTTTAGTGAATACGGAAATGGAGCAATTAATAAGGTATATCTTAGGGAGTATCTTGGGAGCAAAGTTGTGCCATTTCTAGAATTGTGCCAAAGCATATTGAATTTGTTAGTGAATCCAAGCCCAGATTTCCATGATCTTAGATCACACTGTAATGTAATTAAAATTAAATAATACGATCTTTATATTTTATGTAGGTTTATCATTTGATTTTACATATGTTTCTGTTTGCAAAAAATGTATTGCAAAGAGTAATATTTCATAATTTTTTTTTTTTTAAACACCTCTTATTGGACAGATGATGTGAACCATCACCATGATTTTTGTACTTTTATGTTGCAGAGCATATTTTCGACATTTAACATACTAGACTTGTTTTTTTATGTTACAGCCAAACATTTCTAGTGTTGTGATTGGATGTTTAGGTGAGAGACTAATGACTAAGAGAAGATAACAGCATTATAATTTATAGTTGCATTTATCAAGCTCTATAGCTTGTTTTACCACAGCAGAACAGAGACTTTCGCCAACTAGAATTTTAATTGGTAAAATGTCCTGAGGTAGTGGTTAGATTATTTAAAATAGGGTCTAGCGTAGGGTTTATATAGATTATCTTCAAGGGCACCGTTTAAAATAAAAAATGTACTGTTTAAGTTATTAATTTCGAAGTGGAGTGTTAATATCTTTGAAATACAATAAAGTTTTGTTAGTTCAGCCATGTGTTTCTTAATTAAAAATTACTTCAACAAGTGTTGGCAGGGACACTCCCATAATACATGCAGTTCTACAACAACACTTTATAGGTCACTTCAAACTAGCATGTAATAGATTGAAACAATCCATATTTTAACTGTGAGAATGATTTATTATAAAAACATACCCTCTTGAAGGAAATATTGGTAGTCTGTCGTTAGTCGAAGACATTCTTTTAACCAATATTAAGTCTACGACAGCTTATTAAGAAAGAGTCAGCTGACAAGACAGACGACAACTTTCATCATAGATAATACATAAAAAGGAATATCTTCAAATAAATTAAGCATGTTTTCGAAGTGTGTCTGTTATCGATGTTTACAACCTGTTCGTTTTCGCTCTAGTGATATCGCTTCTGGCTAAGAGTGATTGTGACCGATACAAAACTAGACTTCGGTGTATGGTAACGCGTTCCTTAACCAAATTAAAAAGACCGGTAAAAACCAATGAGTTGCGAATTGTGTGCCAATTTCAAAACCGCTTTACTCCTCATGTTAGATCTAAACGAGTATAACTTTGAATTCAATGGATTTTAGCAATTACAGTATATGTAAATTAAAATAAACCACAATTACTAGTGCTAAACATACACTAGTAGGTAGGTACTTAAAAGCAGTTTAATTATGAATAAAAGAAATAGAGTATAAAATTATCTAGGCCTAGTTACTTTTACATAAGTACTTCATGTTGCTATTGGCTATTTAAATTCGGAAGATATGTTATCATTGTATGTTGTGTAAATATTGTTATTATTATTTATTTTTATTATTATTATTATTATTATTATTATTATTATTATTTAGAATTGCATCTTAATAGCCGTTTGGATGATGCGTTGTCTAAATATTAGGCCTAGTCTTAGTAAGAATCTACCAATCTAACTATGAATAAAATATCTCATTTTACGTCAATTTCTAGTAGGTACATCTAGATCAATTATATAAATTAACATAACAGTTATTGGATCTACTTCACGTCAACCACCTTTTTTGTTTACGAAAAACCACTCAAAGTCATTTTCGCACTTCACCTTGGTCAAAAACTCTCAACACCAAGATGTAACCAAGTCATCGGAGAAAACTCGCTTATTGACGTATTTGATAAAGTCCATCTAGCATAAGAGTGGTGGTAACTGACAGCTAGAATAAGATTGTTGTTGCAAACATTGGTTGAAAGTAAATAATGTTAATCTATGAAAAAATAATAATGACTTGGCGGGTACATCTTGGTGTTCCCGCCCATATACAATGTTACAAATGTACCGTGGGCGGATACGAGGGAGTATCAAAAAGTTTCAAGGCTGGTTCTGTAAAATGTAAATAAATTACCTTATTTAAATCTGGCCCCTATCTCCTTCAAATTAGTTCTCTTGTGCAGCGATACAACGATCTAAGTGCTTTTTCAACTTTTGAAAATCTCCCTGGAAGTTATGGTTTCAAAAATTGCACAAAACCGCCTGCGATTCGCGCTTGATCTAATTCACGGTGTTGAACCGATGACCCTTGAGCTTTAACTTAATCTTAGGGAAGAGGAAGAAGTCACAGGGGTCCAAATCCGGTGGGTACGGGGGTGAGGAGTAATCATGTTGTAGCGTCCGGTAAACTCACTCGTTTTCATCTCTGTGTGTGTCAACGCACCGTTGGCATGTTTGGAGCACCCAATTGCCCGCAAGCCACAGTTCTGGTTTTTTCCACCAAAGGTCCTCCCTCAGACGCCTCAGAACATAACAGTAGAACTCGGCGTTGACAGTCTGACCCTCGGGAACAAATTGAAAGTGCATAATCCTGAGAATATTGAAGAAAGCTATGAACATGCACTTGGTCACGCTCCTGACCTGCTTCGCCTTCTTCGGTATTGGAGATATTGGTCTCTTCCACTGCGAAGACGTTGTTTGGTCTTCAGGTCGTAACCGTAGATTCAACTCTCATCCCCTGTTATGATCCTTGACATGAAGGTTGGGTCCGCCAAAGCATGTTGACGGAGTTCCTGACAGGCTTAGGCACGATACTTCTTCTGTTCGAGGGTCAGAAGCCTGGGTACGAACTTAGCGGCAACGCAGTGCATGTTAAAAATAAACGTGAGGATTGTCTGCACTTATCTGTATGACACATTGACGATGTCAGAAATGTCTTTAATGGTCATCCGGTGATCCTCGCGCACAAGTTGCCTAGCTCTATCCACAATTTCCGGGTTTGTGATCGTGGAAGGTCACCCTGACCTCTCTTTGTCTTTTATTGACGTTCTGCCACTCCTGAAGCGCGACTGCCACTCAAAACACACCATATGGATCGTAGCTTAATTGCCGTAAGCATGTTGCATCATTTGTAAGGTATCCATTACAGATTTTACTAGTAAGAGGCAGAATGTGACGTTCGCTCTCTGCACTTGTTTGCGGTCCATGATGAAATCACAAATGCACCCGTGCACGTCGTCAAATACTCGTGCATAACACAGCCACTGGTCAACACATAACGATGCCATTTGTAGTACTGACAGATGAAGGTCACAAATCGCCACAACAGTGCACGCATATTCTTGCTGCGCTCTGTTTTCATTTTATAGAACCAGTCTTGAAACTTTTTGACACCCCCTCGTATTCTCGATTAGATTATGAGTGTTTTTATATCACCCTGCAACACGGTCTACACTAACGGAGTTGGACAAGATCCAATATGCGGCTGTAAAATTGTGTCTGGGCACTTGACGATTAACATACATTCCCAACCATTGCTCTCCTCAGTGAAGTGGGATTACTTATTTTATTTCTTAGGCACCAGCTTTTGGCAGTCAAGTTTTTACTAAAGATTGTTCAAAAATTATGTGGAGACTAATAAGCCAGTCATTGTCGATTAAACCTCTAACAAAATGTAATAGAAATAAATAAAGGATTTTTAGATTCAGAAAACTGTCCCAAAGAACATATAAAAAGAATTAAAAAAATCAAAGTATAGAAAAGCCACCATATGGGATGCAATCATAGATTTACTTTTGAAATCATCTAAATGCACTTGACTAATGCTATATAGCTAGAATTTCATTCAAATATATATCAAATGAAAGGTCTTTGAACCAGAAATCATAAACACTTCATTTTAATTTGTTTATGTTCTGTTCAATTTATTTCAAAATTTAAACAAATGAGAAGGCAATTTAGTTATGAACATTAATAATATTAAATTTTAATATAGGCCCTATGTGGCTTAAATCAGTTTGTTAAACTCTTATAGAAATAACAGTGTTTAAATTACTGTACTCTCATTGGAAAAACTAACAATTCAAAAATTATTATTATTATTATTATTATTATTATTTTAGTTTAGAGGCCCATCGACACATCTAGGTCATTAGGGCCTTGAAATGTGGTGAAAACATAATAAAATCCCCATAGGGGAGAGAGACA
>CABEEJ010000508.1:0-17991 GCA_901482245.1 Timema douglasi
ATTCAGCCACATGCCTGAAACATTAACGCCCATGGGCTATGAGCACTACAATATAAGGTTTGCCACAACCTGGCCACATAGCTGGCCGAGTTATCTCTATTCAGTCATATACCTTGAACACTTAACACCCCCGGGTTGTAAATAGTACAGTACAGAATGTAACACAATTTAGCCACGTATCAGCTTGAATTATCTTTTTTCAGTCACTAACCTTCAATACTAACCCCCTTGGGTTTTTAAATAATACAGTACAGGACACGACGTTGTAGATGACGTAGCTTGTAAGACTTTCTCTGTTTTAACGTTATTGGTTTTATTTTTATCCTTAGCGCCTTACAACTCGCCCGGAATAAACTATTTTAATCATTCTAATTGAGTAGGAATAGGGAATGTAAAATGGAAAGGAAATTTACCAACACCTATGTGAAGGGAGAAGAGGAAACAATCTAGGAAATTTAACCTCAGTACGCCCATCCGGGATTCGATTCCCATCCTCCCCATAATCAGCAAACCAGACTATATGAGCTTTTACATTTAGATTCACTCTGGAACTAGTTAGTTTAATAAGATGTTAGTCAGCACTGCCACTGAATATATGATTATCTCAAGCCCTCTTAAATGAGTGGTACCCTGAAGTCCCAGGAAGTACTAAGTAGTGATACAACTCTCAAGATCTGTACATTCTCATGGTGGTGTTGGAGCTGGCCTGATGGAAATACGTTCTCAGGAAACTCAAGGACACAAACAAAGATAACTATCGTAGAGCTACAGTAGGAGTCAAGAAGTAAGACCCACTTAAATAGCCGCATAGTCTAAGGCGTCACTCTCACAATAAACTGGTACTGCCAAAAACAAGGAGATTGAATTTCAAATCCCGGCCTGGTGTACTAAGAATAGTCTTTTAAATTGTTTTCCCTTCTCCCTCCACGCAAATGAGTATTTACTTCCTATAAATTGAACTTAAATCACCCTCCCACAATAGTGTATTATGCGTTTAACCTAAACGGGTAGTGAGATGTGGGGATGAAATGTAAGTAGATGGTGCCCTAAATACACAGTATAAGTTTGTGTAAATTACAGTGGTCTAATATATTGAGGACTGTGAGATAATATAAACATATATATATATATGCTTGTCTGTGCGACATCACTCGTAGCCTAGCTTATGGAAAGATTAGCGAGTACTAATATATCATTGCCTAGGGGACGCCCGAATCTACTAAGAGTACATCCTTTCAGTGGAGGGACTTTCCATGTCCCGATGAGATGAGGTGATGGTAACATTGAGTATTAAGGTGTGAAACCAGTGGAAACACTTAAATCTAACTTAAGCCTAACTAACTAAACGTTGGAGATCATTGGGGCAATTCCTCATTCAGGAAAAATACCCATTCTACCAGCCGGGAATCTAACCCAGGACCCTTAGAATCGTAGCCAGGTCTACTAATCACTACCACCATGGAGCCGGTTAACCTTAAAATGATATGGCATCTGTTAAGGCTTTGATTATCAAACAGAGGCATATTGTTGTGATTAAGATCGTTATTATACCTTTAGGCTCTGCTCCCAAATATTTGGTGGAGTTGTGGTTTCTTGGAGCCAAATATGTGCAGGGTGTCCAAAAAGTCCCTATGCATTGAATGTACAAATTGTGGTAATGTAATAATAGAGTTACACTTACCATAGTGCGCGTAACGTGGGTAGAGGGTAACAAGATGGTTACCAGACACTCGGTACACTTCCACGTGGCGCATCTGCTCAATTTCATTCAAATTCAATTCGAAATGTATGTGTTATTACATTACTAAGAATTAGTACATTCAGTGCACAATGACCTTTCGGACAGCCTGTATATTCGCAATTTGGACGTCAGCCAATCCCCCACTCAATCTGAACATTTTATTGTTCATATACTTGGAGAATGGTTGATTCCTGAGACCAGACTATAAATACGGTCCTTGATGCTAAAACATCGGAAGCAAGGAAAACCTGAGAGTCCACATTGATTACAGTGTTCCGACACTTTAGCTCAGTCGATGACATGTCTGTCTACTGAGCTAAGGGTCCTGGGTTCAATTCCCAGCATGGCCAAAAACTTGTCAATGGTGAAATGTGGGTTTACTCTTTTATAGGGATAAATTAACGGACAGGAACTGGATGTTATGCCTATCTTAGATTATATTATAAGGCATTTAAGCTATAACCGCCCTAGCGAGCCCGTAGTGGAAAATATATGACTTGGAATAAAAACTGACCCGGACCACAGGTTTGAAACAGTAATGGATGGATGTAATAAAACTAAAAAGCCAAAGCTATTATTTATGCTTTTAGTAAGGATTATTTCATCTAGATATCATATCCTGAAAATTGAAAAATGACACCTGGACACGGGAATCGAACACAGGACTTTTGGCTCAGTACGCCAATGCTCTGACCACTGAGCTATCCAGGAATCGTCCTTGCCCAGGGTCATTCTTCACTCATACGTTAAGGCAAAGTCTATAATGGACGTGCGGAAATTGTGGGCTACAAGTGTGTGGTTTTATTAAGATCACGAGCTATCAGATAACGCAGCCACCGTTGACTCGGTAATTGGCTTATTGTAGTCGACGATTTCCACACGTCCATCATAGACTCTTCCTTAAAATATGAGTGAGGAATGACCCTGGGCACGCACGACTCCTGGATAGCTCAGTGTTTAGAGCATTGTCGTACTAAGCCAAAGGTTCCCTGATTCGATTCCCGTGTCCAGGTGTCATTTTTCAGTTTTCAGAATGGATGTAATGTAATTAATTGAAGGTAAAAGACGTTTGTAATTTTTTAAAATTAATTAAACAAATGTAGTTAATAAAATGGCTGTCAATAGCTCTTTTTGAGGAAGTTCCTTAGGTAAGTGCGGTATAGTCATTCAGATGTTAAGCTTATGTTAAATATTGCCAAAGCCATTAACAGTACATGAGTTTGGTGTTTACTGGAATTAATACAAAACTATTTTAAATGACCCTATTCTTACATAAATTTGAAAACAGAATTTAAAAGTTGAACTTTCCCAATACAAAAAGTTCAAAATAACATATTTTGGTTGATCATGAATGCTCGGTTAGCGAAGCCAACTTGTATAGGAGGATATAATTTATCTTTGTGAAACCAGTGATTTCATTTAATATGGAGGTCACAACAATGTTTTAGCATTGGTATTTAAATCCCAAACGATTATTTCCCAGTAACATTATAAAACCACTTTGTTTCTGGCGAATTTTTGTTTGACTATTCTAGCGCTCTAAGTTTCCACTCTCGGAAGTCTTAAATTATGAGTGAAGAACGACACCAAAAGGAAACGTCCCTCTCACCACGTAGAAACGAATAAATAAAATGTTTATTTTCATATTAGCTTATTCAATTTTATCTTATGAAATTGCCGATTATAGCTGATCAACTTATTTTGATCTCACTCAACTATTATTTGAAAATTTTTAATGTATGGCGCATTTAAAAGATTCCAAAATCGACTTTTATGATGTAGTTTTCTTACACGATCGACTGAAAATTGCCGCGAGATCAACCGACAGATCGCAATCGACCATTTGCCGGCCCTTCACCTCGAACCTTTTACGTATATATATGTGAGAAGAGAAGTTGAATCGTTGTTATTGCTGTTGGAACTCATTTAATAATATTTATGGAGTTAGTGTTCTTAGGGTGATATGGAAGGGGATGCGAGAAAAAGCCAGTGTTTTTGCGATTGACAACTTTTTTTTGCCAAAATAAATAAAATATTGCTCCAGTACTAAATAGAGTTTAATTTTCTTCACATGGTGATATCAACAGTTCCTGAATATCTCTCATGAACATGGTGGCATGATCTAAAAAAACTTTTTACATGAAGAGGAAATGTCATTAAATTCTAGGGCACCTTTGACAAATCTTAAAGAAATTTTGCAGTCACCATGTGAAAAAAATTAAACTATATATATACTAGAGCAATATTTTATTTATTTGGCCGAAAAAAAATGTTTTGCCATAAAAACTGAAAAAAAACACTGGCTTTTTATCGCGTCCCCTACCATACTACCTTGAGATAAATTAAACTGAAGTAAAACTTCAAAGATTGATATATAGATATTTCATTCATTCTGTTTAAATATCTGAAACTTTGTCTATATTTTATTATTATTAGCACCGCGTCTTACTACCCGTTTGGGTTATACGCACTTACGCAAATGTGTAATGGTAGGGTGATTGTGAGATGAAATGGAGGACCTATAGTTTAACGTGGAATCCGAACCACGTTGGAGGACTGTCATTCCCCACATTCACTAGTCGTGATTAATACACGTCTTGTCAGAGGGGAAGGAAGGGTTTGGTAATCAGATAAATCTGTGTCTGGACCGAGGATTGAACCCTGGACCCCCAGCACAGAAGTCCGACACCCTACCCCTAGACCACCAGGTCACCCTTTGTCTATTGATGGGAACATTTTCATCTCCTATATCTACAATTCACTATTAGAGCATTGACGCGCTGGGTCAAAAAAGTTCGGAGTTCAGCACCCGTTTTCAAGTGTCATTTCACAAGTTTATAAATGCCGGTAGATAACTGTAAGAATGACAGGAGGACTTACCTTGGCCATATAGTTTAGGCTCGTACTCCAACACCAGCTCGTTCATGCGCTTGAGACCATACTCAGCCGCCTCCATGACGGCTTCCCGCCCCCACTCCCGCTCTTGAAGCTTAGTGGTGGTGGCTTCTGATATCACTCCTGCCACCAACCTACAAGAGATGAACACACACGGTTTGTTTCTACTATGGACCCTGAGGTGGGGGAGGGGGAGGTGGAAGTCACCACAAACTGATATTAGATAGGCTGTAGCTCACCAGGTGGGCTGAAAGTCACCAAACATTAAGGTGGGCTGGAAGTCATAAATAATTAAGATGGAATGCAATGACTAATTTGAGGTCTTTTATCAGTCAGTTAATATTTTGTAGCAATTTTTAAACACACATTTGAGACAAATTTATTTAACAGCTGAATTTATTTATATTTTTATGTTTTAGAACAAAAGTAACGTGTTCTAGTAAAACAATTTTATGGATATTACAGAAAAATATCAGTAAAACCAACACAATTAATCCTACTGAGTATTAAAAAAATAAGTTTTGTCTAAAAATTGTCAGATCGTAGACCCTGATTAAATTAACGCTTTAACTCGAAGTTACTTCGATTACATCGCTAACTTCCCATTTACAAAACACAAGGATACATTTTCTAAATAACCTACACATAAATTACCAAAGCAACATGATTAATGCATGGTTAAACTTTAGTAAATAGCTTCTGATGCTGGTTCTTGAGAGGCTATGGTTAGAGTCCCGATCAAGATTTATCTCAGTTTGTACGGGCTGCGAAATATAATAATATTTAATATTTAGCACCGCGTCTTACTACCCGTTCGGGTTATACGCTTTAAGTACTAATTGCGTTGATGGATTAGGGATTGGGAAGGTTAAATTAGAGGAAGTGAACCCGCATTTGCGTGGAGGGAGAGTGGAAAACCGTTTAGGAATAACCATCCCAGTTCACCCGACCGAGATTCGAACCTCGATCTCCCCGTCCTCAGCAGTCGAGCT
The DNA here is from genome assembly GCA_901482245.1 of Timema douglasi. NCBI lineage: Eukaryota > Metazoa > Arthropoda > Insecta > Phasmatodea > Timematidae > Timema > Timema douglasi. The sequence continues at coordinate 5,629 of CABEEJ010000508.1, forward strand.
CAACACGACAAGCGCGTTGGCCAACTACGCCACCGAGGTGGGTGGCTGCGAAATAAAGTAACGTACGAATTATCCTGAGTTAATAAAAGTGCGATCCTAGGTGCTAATAACCTAAATAGCGCCAAGATCCCTTTAAAATTCCAAAAGACAAGACCCATTAGCAGAAATTTGACTAAATGTCTTAAAATACCAATCCTTTTAATTACTTAAAGGCTGCCGCCTCGTTCGGCAAAAAGGTATCAAACGCGGTCAAGCCACACGTCTTAAAATACAATGGTCTGTGTCATTTTATGGAACTACTTCTATAGTCTCTCTTAACTTACTTCCTTTATCCCCTCACCGATAACCACCTTTTTCATGTTGATAAGAAAGAAGGGAAAGAAGACTACGAAACTCCTTATTTCAAGCTAAAAAGGAAAACTCCTTGCTAATTCTCAAATATCTTGAAATCTTTGGTTGTGAGCATATCAAATAATTACTGTATTAGTTAGAGGAAGGCTAAATCTAAAACCTTTTTCATCAAGCCTAGCCTCGTAGGTCCCTAAATATTTTTAAAATTCGTTAAAAATAATTTTTTTAGCACTTTCACACGTTTTTCTATCAATAAAACACACTGTATGGTGATTAAGAAAAAACCTGTTATAATCTTTCGGCTTTATTTTGGTGTGAGCCATATTTTGAAATAATGTATCGTTGAAGCAACCTAAAGTAGCTCTCTCTACACATTCATTCATACTATAAAGAAGGGGAAAACCAAAGCAAAATATCACATGCGCACCCAGATAGGATTTGAACCCCGACCTCCTTCCAAATAGCAATGCTTGCCTATTGTCCTTAGACCACTCAGTCATAGTTTCGGGAAGCAGCAATTCGTATAGTAGACATTTATATTACTGAACTCACCAAACAAATAATACTTCAAACATCATTAACTCCGACAATGACCCTTCGCCAAAGTAAATATTTTATTTCAGTCACGTTTTTCCTATGTTAGAACATTCATTTTATATAATTTAAACAAGTGAGAGTTTATTTTAATAATCTGATAAATTTTAAATGCAATGATATACTAATGTAAACAAAATATATATTTTTGGGAAACTCAAAACACACATGTGGAACGTAACACGTCAATTTAATTGATGAGCGTTGTTAAGATGTTGATTCTTGATATTAAAAATATTGACTCGTTGACGTGAAGAATGCTTGGAACGTAAATGATGGTCGATTCAATTTAAGTGACGCACAGTTGAAGCGTTTATAAACAAACCTTGAAACATTTTACGTGATGCGCTATTAAAATGCCGTGAACGTATCTTAAATACATCGATCATTGATTAAATGACACGCCGGTGGGACGTTTATGAAATACTGCCAATAAACCGTTCATAGAAGTAGACAAAACACACAGAGTTGAAAAAAAATCCCAATACAACTAAACTGCGAACTAGTATCGGACGAATGTTACGCGGCAGAGCTGTAGTGATGATTGGCTCTAAAAGGGCCCCGGATGTGTTCAAAGACTGGTCGACGGGGCTCTCACCTTACTTCACCTTGACCCTCCCCCACACCTCTCCCCATTAATATTTCCGCAACCAACCCGTTTCACCTCGTCTTTAGCATCTTGCGCTTCTTCTTAACTTTTTTTTATAATTAAAGTAGCGTTCACAATTTTCGCAAAGAAACATAGTGGCATTAAATGTATCTGTCCCTGCATTATTGAACAATAATTATTTTCCGAGGTGCCCCCAAGCTTATTAATTTATTTGAGGGCACGCCTCCATGCTTATTCAATTTTTTGACCTATGAACCTCCCGTTTTTTTTTAAATCTGTGTCAAATTTCATCCAGGTTTCTTTGATAATCTGCCAGGGTGTCTCCATTTTTCTTTGGTTCTTCGCAAAATGGCCTCCACATTTCATCAATTGGTTGCCGATGTTCCTTCCATTTTCTTAAGTTATTTGCCAATGTGCCACCAGATTTCTTAAATTATTTGCCGGCTTGCCTCCACGTTTCTTTGATGTTTTGCCAGTGTACCTCGTTAATTTTTTGATTTATTGTTGAAGTGTCTATGTGGGGGTGGCGTGGGGGACATATGGTGGCTTCATTAATTCACCATAAATTTCAGTTCGTTAAAAACAAAGTAATCTCAATTCAAGCTAAGGAAGTATATTTGCCCCTTAGCGCTTTTTAAACATTTATTAATAGGCCCACTATTGACTATGAGTTATCCAATCGCTTATGTGTGGTGAAATGCCACACCATCTTAAAAAATTGTTGATATAAATATTTAAATTCCCCTTGAGGTTTTGTAAAAATGGAAATTACATATTTTCCCTTTCAAGATTAAAAGCCATACCCTTGATTTAGAACAGTCACATCTTGTAAAAAATAGTAAAAAGAGATTCGAAATTTATCTGCATCGATGGACACAAGGACTAAATGTCAAGCTCATCTAATATTGTTTGCCTCTAACTTAGAATGTAGTGGCTTGAATCCTGGCTAGTTGTACTGAAGGTGGGTTTTTTCCTAAATAGTTTAGCAATTTCATTTTGCGCTAATGCAGGTACAATTAATATGAATTGCAACTTTATAATCTCTACCTCATTAACATAACTAGAGAGTGTATAGCTTTAACGAGTAGTAATATGTGGTGCAAAAAAATCAGCTTTGGAAACATTTCTGAGCATTTTATCTCTTACAATAAGTGCAGAAAATTAATATTTGCTTGTGTGACTCAAAACATACGTGTAAAAAAGTACAGTATTACATAAGAAGAGTCTTTGAGAAAAAAAAACATAATTTTTTCTCCCATCGACATTTTACTATTTAATTACTTACTTATTTACTTTATTGCACTAGGAACTCGAAAGTTAGTTGTCATACATACAAAAGTACACCAACTATCCCTATCTTAAGATCTCTTTCAGGTCCATTCTAATGTTATCCTCCTATCTGCGTCTAGATTTTCCCAATGGTCTCTTCCCATTAGGTTTGTAGTCAATACCCTGAACACAGTTCTAGATTATTCCATTCGCGCTGCATGTCCTGCCCACCATAATTTAAGAGACTTGATTGATTATCATTATGTAACCTCACTCCCTCCCTTTATCCTCATCCCTTTATGGACCAAATACCTTCCTAAGCACATTGTTTTTTGAGAACCCTAAATTTCCTGTCATCATGTAAGGTGAGGTAGTTTTAGTAACTGTATGATATTATTCCACCTACAAATAATTCTACTATACTTGTAATATCCTGTGCTACATGACTGTAATTGTGTATGTGAACTAAGCTTAGTCCTGCCTGGTTCTCGTCCTCAGGGCATCATGTATGTGATCTTCCCAAGAAGTAGTTTTGCAAAAAACAAACAAACAAAAACAGGTTATAGTGTTAGAACCCTATGGCTTGGCAAAATGAGCGCTGGTCTACCTTTGTTGGTAATTTGTTGAGAGAGAGAAAAATACGCCTTTAGCGACAAAGCAAAATGCTTGAATTCAAAAGGAACATTTACATTATCCTTTATGAGTAAATAATTACGTTGTTTCAAATTATTATTTATTATCTATTTATTTTTTAAATCTTTTTAATTCTTCTTTATGAATGGACGTATGCCCACTTCTTCAGAAACACTTTAGTGGTTGAATGGTCTAAGGCATCACTCTCGCAATTAACTGGACTAGCGATGACGTTAAGCTCGAGGTTCGAATCTCGATCAGGCGTACTGGAGATGTTATTTTCCTTAGCGGTTTTCCACTTTCTATCCACGTGAATGCAGGTAAACTTCCTCTAAGTTCAACCTTCATCCCTAGCCTAACTAGTCTATAAGCGTACAACTCTAACGGATAATAAAACCCGGTGGTAAAAAAAACTTTAGGAATTCGTTGAAAAAACGATAGTGGAAAAGAATTTAGTCGGGTCTTCATAAAACAAAGTGGTGATCAAGAGGTTTAAGGTATTATACTTCAATTGCAATTGGTTGCCGTATAAGAGGTGATTGCAGTTACAATTCCAGCATGGTTTATTGGAGTTTTCCTATCCTCTTTCCATGACAAAGTAAGAACATTTTGTATAGTAAAACCTTTATCTTTTCTACCACTTAGATTGAATCATTAATAGCTATTGTGTTAGACATAAAATGAAAACCACTATTTTTTTTAAATTATCACAGGTTTGGCACAGTTATTCTTCACAAACTAAACCCATAGGCATTTTTTGAGGGGAAAGGAGAGGCAGAGGGGTTGAACCTACTTTTAAAAAAAATCTATAAATAATGGTAGCAAATTTATGGCTGCTTTGGGTTACAATTAAAACTACTGAGGTAGATAATCGAGATGTTTATCAACTATTATGTAATGTATTATTATAGATGGGCGTTACTGGAAAATATTTTCACTAAACATACCGTAAGAACTAATAATATTTGTAATCTGAAAATTGAAAAATGATACTAGGAGATGAGAATCGAACCCGGGACCCTTGGCTTAGTGTGCTAATGCTCTAACCACTGAGCTATCCAGGAATAATCCAATTAGTAAAGAATGACCATAAAGATGGGACAATTCCTGGATAGCTCAGTGGTCAGAGCATTGACGTAGCCTACAAAGCCAAGGGTACCGGGTTTGATCCACGTGTCCAGATATCATTTTTCAATTTTCAGAATATGATATCTAGATGCAATTAAATCCTCACTAAAATCAATATAATAGCTTTGGATATTTGATTCTTAGTAAGATTTAGATAAAATGTTTTGTTTATGCTTTACTAATCTTACAGTTACTTGGGATTTACCTGGAAAATGTTATTTATTCTCTTAAAACTTATTTTCAATAAATTAGATATGACTTGGCAAATCTCGTTTCAAATCAGTTTATATATTAAAATAACAAAGTAGTAAACATATTTTAAAAAAAACTAAAATCGGGTTTTTGCTCTTCCAAAACAGTGATTTTTTTGTATTCTCGTGCTATGAGAATGATGGAGAAGTTACTCTTGAGGACTCTTTAAACCATATTTTCTTAAAACAAATTGTTCAAAAGTTTGGCTTTAAACCAAGCCAGTTAAAAAAATAATAATTGTGAGTTCAAATTAAATTAGAACTAATTTATAATATTGCATATAAAATTAACCATTGTAAACTATTCAGGAATTAAATTTAATCTGATCCAGTATATCAAAGTTGGTAACTTCCCAAATTATGCAGACTAGAGGTCAAGGCTTATTTGTGGGTTTTTTCCCACCAAATATTACTATCCGTATGGACGAAACTTGTTTTAGTTACTCTAATGAGGTCAGGAGGAAGAAATTAAAATTTAGAAAAAGCGTGCAAACAGTAGCGTGGAGAGAGAGAGAGAGAGAGAGAGAGAGAGAGAACACGAGCATTAGCGTTGAGAAAGAGAGTGAAAAACAGTTTAGGAAAAACTACCCCTGGTACACCCAACTGGGATTATAGCCTTGACCTTTAAGGGAGCCCAACACTTTTCCGCGTGCCTATCTATACGTTAGAGGCCAAAGTTCAATGACCATATAATCCACAATTCAATTATTGCATCTCTAAAAGAAGAAGTTCTTGGCCTCTTCTAGGCCCTATAGTTGACTCAATTACTTTTATCACCATGTATTAGTACTCATTAAAGCTATACTTATATATACTAATCATACCGTTTTAGGGAAAAAGTTGAATTTTTAAAAAGCGTCAGTGGCGTAGCCAGGGGGCCTAGACCCCCTAGCCAAACCCTAGGACTGCTCACAGGCACCAGCATTAACTTAAGACTCGCCTTTTTTTAAACTTTTTCTTATGTTCCTTGTGTTTAGTTTTAGTAAATAATGTTTATTTTTTTATTTTTCTATGGTTTTTCGGCTTGAAAATATTTTGTAACTACAGTCTATCAATACGATGGTGTACTTGTTTGAATTAAGTGAGCCGTGAGGGGACCTCCACCCTCCAGATCCTGATTTGAAGTCCTATCTACTTCACTGTGAAGTGTATCCACATTTTCGTCGAGGGAGAATGGGAAATAATTGTATAAAAACCACTCTCAGTACAACCCACCGGTATTCGAACCTTATCGCCCCGTCATCGGTAGTTTAATCTATTGCGGGAGTGATGCCTTAGACTATGCGGCCACCGAGGCCAATAACTAAAATTTTATTTCGCAAGAGAATGATCATTTTATTTTTATTTACTTGAGTTACTAACTTGCACTTTCTAAGCACACATTATACAATATAAAAACTAATTCAAAAACGACTGTACCCAGTATACACACAGCCATAGCTTCTAGGTATTTGCCAACTGGAAAACGAGAATCAAGGTCTCATAATATTGTATTTGGCCACTCTAGCCAAATAACCGAATGGGCACCATTCCATAAACATATATTACATTATTGAATTACAATACTGTGCATACTGTATATTACAGTACAGTACTGTGCATACTGCATGTTACATTACAGTACAGTACATTATAGTAAATACAGTACAGTACATTATAGCACATACAGTACAGTACAACGCAGTACATACATACGTATTTTAACTGACTATAATAAACTGGGCGTAGCGAAGTTCTGTTCTAACTTGACCCATTTCATTTGTCATCTGACTGTTTATCCGGATGTTCGGACCTTTGTTACGCAGTAACTGTGAAATTTGGGAGCAAATTTTATCATTATTTGGCAGGGACTTTTTTAAACCTATTCCAAATGATGTATCAACATAGTTTTTAAATCTTACTATCCGTTTCAATATGGTGGCCACTAAAAAGGTTTTTCCTTTAAATGTTCATCTCAAGTAATTAAAATGTATCATTCTAAGCAATCGGTTGAGTACCTAGGGCGTGTTTGTTTAATTCTTAACTACTTTATATTGTAATAATGGCGTCTTAAGCCTCATGAACAATGTTTTATTCGCTCTGAATATCTACTACTATGTCATTATCACTGTCACTGTCATTGTGTCATATGTTACAAACTTTTCACTCAAAAACCATTACAACAATGGAGCTGAATTCTCGCTTGGGCATAACTCAGACGTTCTGTTAACATACAGGCTATTTAGAATTATTCATACCACTTAACCTGATACATGACCCTCAATCCCCAAACCTTCCACCCCTAGACGTATCTCCCGAATTACTTGAGCTAGGGAATTTCCCTTTGGATAGGGGGTACTCACAGGTACTCCCAGCCCCCAGCCAACCCCGACAGCCCCTAGGTAAATATCCGTAACTGAACAACCACTACATTGATTAAACTGAAATTTCGCAGGAGCATAACTCAGAATTTAGGTAATATATAGGGTAATTAAAATCCCTTACACCATTTAATCTGATACATAAACCCCAACCTCTTCCATATAGCATCCCCATACGTATCTCCGGAACCAATGGGGCTAGGGAGTCACCCTTTTGTTGGAGTAAAAGTGGTTAGCGACGGGCGCTGGACTTCAAACACCCCTACCCACCTCACTGCCCCAAGACATATTTCCGGAACCACTGGGAAGATGGGCTCGATAAATTTAACAATATACTTTCAATATTTAACTACCCATATCATTTTGTATTCATTTGTAAATCAAGACACTGATACATACTAATTACTGGCAAACAGACACTAGTAATATACTATGAATGTAGTTTTCTTCTACTTATCTTGAGAGTATCATATACAAATCAAAGTTTCAATAATACTCATTGCTAAACCGAAGAGAGACCCACTGTTCATATAACTACTAGTAGGACTGTAGTAGCGATAAGAACATGTAGGGAGTGAGGTCCACTGTTTATATAGCTACTAGTAAGACTGTAGTAGCGATAAGAACATGAAGGGAGGGAGGCCCATTGTTTATATAACTACTAGTAAGACTGTAGTAGCGATAAGAACATGGAGGGAGGGAGGCCCACTGTTTATATAACTACTAGTAGGACTGTAGTAGCGATAAGAACATGGATGGAGTGAGGCCCACTCTTCATACAACTACTAGTAAGACTGTAGTAGCGATAAGAACATGGAGGGAGGGAGATCCAACTTTCAGAGCTACTATTAAGACTGTAGTAGCGATAAGAACATGGAGAGAGTGAGGCCCACTGCTTATATAACTACTAGTAGGACTGTAGTAGCGATAAGAACATGGAGGGAGGGAGGCCCACTGTTCATACAACTACTAGTAAGAATGTAGTAGCGATAAGAACATGGAGAGAGTGAGGCCCACTGTTCATACAACTACTAGTAAGACTGTAGTAGCGATAAGAACATGGAGGGAGTGAGGTCCACTGTTTATATAACTACTAGTAGGACTGTAGTAGCGATAAGAAAATGGAGGGAGTGAGGCCCACTGTTCATACAACTACTAGTAAGACTGTAGTAGCGATAATAACATGAAGGGAGGGAGATCCAACTTTCAGAGCTACTATTAAGACTGTAGTAGCGATAATAACATGGAGGGAGGGAGGCCCACTGTTTATATAACTAGTAGTAAGACTGTAGTAGCGATAATAACATGGAGGGAGGGAGGCCCACTGTTTATATAACTACTAGTAAGACTGTAGTATAGATAAGAACATGGAGGGAGGGAGGCCCACTGTTTATATAACTACTAGTAAGACTGTAGTAGCGATAAGAACATGGAGGGAGTGAGGCCCACTGTTTATATAACTACTAGTAGGACTGTAGTAGCGATAAGAACATGGAGGGAGTGAGGTCCACTGTTTATATAACTACTAGTAGGACTGTAGTAGCGATAAGAACATGGAGGGAGGGAGACCCACTGTTCATATAACTACTAGTAGGACTGTAGTAGCGATAAGAACATGTGACTGAGAACCGGTGACTGAGAAGTCGATGTCTTAGTCTGGGCCTTGTATTATTATTATTATTAGCACCGCGTCTTACTACCCATTCGGGTTATACGCACTTACGCTAATGTGTAATGGTAGGGTGATTGTGAGATGAAATGAAGGACCTACAGTTTAACGTGGAATCCGAACCACGGTGGAGGCCTGGCATTCCCCACATTCACAATATGTCTTGTCAGAGGTGAAGGAAGGGTTTGGTAATCAGATAAATCTTTGCCGGGACCGAGGATTGAACCCCGGCCGCCAGCATAGAAGTCTGACACCTTACCCCTAGACCACCAGGTCACCTGGGCCTTGTACATTGGTGATAGTTTTTCATGTGTGACCTCTTACTTTCTTACAGTAGTGTTTATATCCACTCTCCAAGTTAATCTAAGTGCAACACACCTCAATAAACCATCGTTTTAACACAATGGTTACTAATCCAAGGGGTTAGGAGGTCCTAAATTTCCAGGAGAAAAAATCAATCATAATTTAGCTGGAAAGAGGTCTAGAAAACTAAATTATAATACCATGGTGTTAATTTTTTGATTTGTATGCTTAGAATGACTTCTTATAGGTGGTAGGGATTGAGAGATTAACTTGGAGGAAATGCACCCACATTCACGTGGAGAATTGAACAGAAAACCTAAGCCAATGAACCCAACCTAGATTCAAACCTTGACTTTCCTATCACCACCAATCCAGTTTATTACGAGTATGATACTTAAAACCATCAGAGCGTTGTTGCGGATATTGTGCTGAGTAAACTCAACCAGTGATGCTACTTCTGCGTGCTTTATCTTTCCTCTCGACGTTATCACCTATTGTGCATGAGAGCTGTTCTGGTACCCTGATACAAGATGCTGGTATAGGATAGTATTCAGCACCTGACACCTCCACAGGTGTTGTACACTATGTCTTGGTCGTTCTTGGCCCACTTGGCGGTCTTGTTATAGTTAGCACAAATGATCCCTGCTTGAAGTCAAGAGCTATAGCGGATACAAATTGGGGGTTTAATCAGTTCTAACCAAATGTGAAAATGAATTATAACATAAAAAATAAACTTGAATCGCTAAGGAGTCATTTGCCAATATTGGTCCCACACTTGCTCTCTGTTGAAAAATTGCCGACTAGAGTGACGACTATTAAAGACTTCACCAATACTCTCTGGGCGCAACTGAACCGGTACTGCTTTAACGCCTGTAAGTTGACATTGGTTGGCCGGGATTTACCAGTTACTTGGGAAATACTGCTTAAGTAACCCCCATAGTGTGCCGAGTGATCAATTTAATACACAAGGGCAAGATAACTCGCCCCATTAGTATCTATCTTGATTCCTCCAGGTTGTGTGTATTAGAGGATGAGCCAAATGATAGTCTAGGTATGGTCAAGACAATTCGCCCCACCAGTATATTTTTTAACTTCTCTAGGCGGAACGTATTAGAGGATGAGTTGAATGATAACCTAGATACATGGTCAAGACAACTCGCACCACCAGTATCTTGTTGATTCCTCCGGGCTGATCGTGTTAGAGGATGGGCCAAATGATCACCCTTACACACATTCTCTTGCCCAATTGGAGTTGCCCCACAAACCTTGATATGGCGTGCTTGTTTCCGAATCATTATGTATCTCGGATCAGCACCTCAGCATTCAGGACTAACCTTACCTCCTGACGTCTCAGAGGCACAACATCCTGGTCGGGGCAATCGTGTGCTGCTTTTGATTTCTAGTTTTTAAACTGCCGGCTTTACGGTAGGTACAACCATTATGTTTCTAGTTTTATGGTGGCAGACTTTTATCACCGACAGGGTGAGCTGATTTTTTCCTCCCATTTGGATTTTTGTATATAGTTGAATATTGACGAATTAACTTAGGACTATAGGCCTAATCAAATTTACCGAATTATATGAAGGTTCGGTGGCTTGAAATCAAGCTGGAGGGTACAGGCTAAAATGGAGCAAAGTCCGGTTTTAACTTTTAACTCAAATTGAGTTAATGCGACCATCTGTTAAATCAGGGGTCGGTAAATATTTTGGGAACCAATCGACCTTTACATTAAACAAAGGTACCATGATCACCCTTCGTTTATCCACTCTTATCTTTTACTTTTACTTTCGATATGTCTTGTATTTATTCCTTAAATTCAATATTCCTTCCAATATTTCCGTCTCTGCCTTTATACATAAATACATAAAATAAATAAATAAAGTGTGGGTATCAATCTTACCTTGATGGATTACACTATGGCCCTATCCTGTACCATAGTGGAATAATGCAAGGCAAGCTTGCCTTTTTGTGACAATGTTGTTTTCTTACTCGATCGACTGAAAATTGATGTGAAATCGACCGGTCCTTTGTGATCGATCTGTAGCCGATCCCTGTGTTAAACAATCATGAAACCTTTATAATATGCTTTAGATTATGGTTAAAAGAAGTATATTTCAAATTTAAACGAATTAAAAAAATATATTTGCTGAAGTCTTTATGTGGTTTGGGATGTAAAAATTGTTGTCCTGGAAAATGTGTTTAATGTTACTTCCTCTTTTCCCATGAACCCTTTAAGTGTAGTTCTACAAATAACGTGTAATTTAGCCGAAACCAGACATAGCATTGTGGAGTAGTTCTCTGCATAATTTGTTACTAAGGAACAGAATGGGTGCGAAACAAGAAACTGACAAGGGAAAATCAAGCTAAGGCTAACAAATTAATTTTGTTTTTATTTGGGGAAGAATGTGGAAGGTTACCTTTAAATCAGATATTTGGTTGGTCTTCACAACAATCAATCATTGAGCACAATAATATATTTTAAATCAATCAAATCCTCTTGGCACATGATCATTATTAATAAATGAAACCCAATAGACAATACACAATTATCGAGAGCCAGCTTTTTTTTTTAGTATTAGTTTAACGATTTGTACCTTCGTGCACTACTACCCTTTTGGGGCTATAAGCATATTTACGCTAACGAGGTAAAGATGAAGGTATAATTGAGAGCAAGTTTACATACATTTGCGTAAAGGAATAGTGGGAAAACGTTTTGGAAAAACCAGCCCAGCCTCAAGCCAAACAAGACTAGACTGACGCCTTTGTCCACGTACCACCAGTGCGGATGAGATCATATTATATTATGTGCATGTATAAAAATTGTTTGACCTTGGTCACAAAGTTGAATCAACGAGGTTAAAGTTATGGAACACCTTTAAGAAACTTTTATTCGAATCTGAGCTAGTGCACAATATAGCAGGCTGTGTTTTGCAATATATTTGTGTTTTTTTGTCCACATATATATACTAATGGGGCAGTGAACAAGAAGATAGGTCACACACCTGTGGTATTCTGCAGGCTCATTTCATTGGTTCCATTTCATCAGGTTTATAAGTTCATTCGCGAGGTTAAGAGTCATGAGTACCACTCAAACAACAAATCAGCCCTGTAGCAGACATCCTAGCTTGGCGTAACTGTCAAGTTGGTAGTTCTGAGTCCGGCAACAGCCGAACGGCACAAGAAGATATAATTCAG
>CABEEJ010000508.1:26237-48233 GCA_901482245.1 Timema douglasi
ATATATATATATATATATATATATATATATATATATATATATTACATTTGTTAAACTTAACCATAATTATATAAACAATTTTTTTTAAATTTGATTACTAGCCTTTCACTTGCATTAGAATGTATTTATCATGATGTCCACCTGTGAGGATATTTCCATAATAATTTTTGCCACCTTCATCTGAAAGTGATGACTCACACAGATTGGAAGACCAGAACAACAACTTTACTCAGAGCGCCATGCGAACCAGAACAAGACGTTTTTACTTCCAGGCAAGAAGCCACACATATCCTAAACTTGAGGCAGAACTATTTACTATGGAAACCGCCAGATCTATTTACTGTGCAAACTACTCAAAAGGACGCCGCGAGATAAAGGTAGGTCCTTATTGGCCTTTTGGCGACCCCTGCTCTAAAACGTCACTCTCGTAATGGACTGGATCATCAATGACGGAAAGATTAGGATTCAAATCCTGGTCGGATGTGTTAAGGGTATTTCCTTAAGTGATTTTTCCAATCTTCATTTACGCAAACGCGGGTAAACTTTCTATAAATTCAAACTTCGACGTCCCTAAGCCATTAATACAATTAGTAGACTAGCTATGCGTATAAAACGAACAGGTAGTAAGAACTAAGTCCTAAAAAAACTATTAGATAAAATAATTTGTGTATTTATTCACACAGTATGTTTTATTGGGGTAGTTAATGTATTCTTTATACACAGGCCCAGTTTAATTAATGACTTAATAACTAGATAAATAATTAAAAGGTGAGCTCGCATGGAGAACCTGTATACCTGGTGAGCTCGCACAAAGAAACAGTATATTCTGTGAGCCCACACATAGAAATAATATATCCGGTAGGCACACACAGAGAAAGAGTACACCTGGTTATCTCCCAGAGGGATACAGTATTCCTGGTGAGATCATACAGAGAAACAATATATCTGGTGATCTCCCACTGAGAATCAGTATACTTGGTGAGCTCCCACAGAGAAACTGTATACTTGGTGAGCTCCCACAGAGAAACTGTATACTTGGTGAGCTCCCACAGAGTATACCTGATGAGCTCACAGAAATAAACAGTATACCTGGTGAGCTCACAGAAAGAAACAGTATACCTGGTGAGCTCACAGAGAGAAACAATATACCTGGTGAGCTCATAGAGAGAAACTGTGTACCTAGTGAGCTCGCACAAAGAAATCGTATTTCGGGTAGGTACACACAGATGAACCGTATACCTGTGAGCACACAGTATGAAACAATATACCTGGTGAGCTCACGCAGAGAAACTGTATACTTGGTGAGCTCACACAAAGAACCCGTGTTCCTGGTGAGCTCACACAGAGAAACCGTATTCCTGGTGAGCTCACACAGAGAACCCGTATTCCTGGTTAGCTCATACAGGGAAACAGTATACATGGTGACCTCACACAAAAAAATATACCTGATGAAACTTTGGGCTCTCTGAAATATTAACATGAAAGGCTTTCAGAAAGATATAGTTGCACTGTGGGCTCTCAGGTATAGTAGTATGGTGGGTTCGCAATGATTTAGAGTAGCCTGGTGGTATTGTGGAGATAAATATTAACACAGCGGGCTCACATAAATAAATGTTAGCACACGGGGCTCACAGAGAGACATACCAAACCAATAGGCTCGATAAAAAAAAAGTGACATGGTGAACAAGATAGATATTATCCTGGTAGATTCTGTCTGCCCTACGAGGCAACCAGAATACTATTTATCTTTTTGAGCTCACCATGCTACTATTTTTCAAGGAGTCAGAATTGTATCATTATAGGACTGGTTGAACAAGAAAAGTTACAATTGACACAACTACGATTTTTCTTTAGACAATTATTATAACCGTAATAAACGGAATTCTATCAATTCAGAATTGTTTCAAATCCGTATTTTATTGGATATTGGCTAAACATGATAAGTTGGAACGGACACAGCTCCGATTTTTTTTTAAACAAATATGTAGTCTTTTAAAAGATACTAAATTGTATCAACTGGAAATTGTTACAACTGGAGTTCTATAAAACTCATCAAATGTCAAATATAAAGCAGAAGGAACCATTCATATTGAAAATATCTGGCAGAGTGCAGCACCTTGCTTTAATTGTGGAATTCTAAAGATCATTATGATATGTGCACCTTTGTCTGCTTATAACGGTTTTATCAAAAAATGGTATGACATTATTTCACGAACTTTCTCATATAGTGATCTAGTATTAAAAGTTGGAACAAAATGCCATAAAATTGGTTTTCAGTAATAAACTACCACTAAGAAAATCCTCAGAAAACATACTGTCTAGTTAATCACAATCATCGTATTATATACATTTTAAACAGAATTGTTCAAAATATATTTTTTATAGATTCAAATTTAGACAAAATATATATTTGTAAGCTACCCGAAAACTATTCTTGCTCGTTAAAAAATCTTATTTAAAATGAACATTAATTCTAAAATAACCATTTTGAACTAAACCTATATTTGGAAAACCTCATATTTTCCAAATGTGTCATAAGTACGCCACCCTAAATTTATTAGAAACTTTCACATGTATTATTATTTGTCATGTGAAATAGTTCCAAGCTACTATTTTGAACAAAATATTTAAAGCTACCATTCAAAATATGTGTTTTTGAAAATCACTCATTAGCTACTAATGTACTATTAAATCATTTTTTAGACTAGTATAGTATACTATTATTTATAACCATTCTGAGCCTGCCAGCATATCTATATTTTCTATCAAACCTAAAATAAATAATTGTTTACACCCTCCTCCCCCTATTTACTGGAGTACCCTTTTAATTTTTTTTAAATTTTATAGTTATTTGGCGTGGTTTCTTTACCTGCATGCTGAATTTCAGGTTTTCACCACGTTGAAAAGTAGCTTTTGCTATTAATTTTGGAAATAATTAAAACCTCCTGATTCCCCTATCTTAAACTCTCTCTTAAAAATCAAATATAAAACTATTAATTTGGTTATCTAGAGATATATTCCTATCTATTTACTAGATTTTAATTTTCTAGCATATCTGCAACTATTATTTTATTTTGACCCTATTTACCAAATACTTATTTTAAATTTCACATTTTAAGATTTTTCTAGCTAAAAGAGGCAGACCCCGTAATTAATTTCTTACAAATTTCAACTCGGTACTTCATCTAGAAGCGGGTTTCCTTTTCCGGACAGACACACTTTCATTTTTATGTGTAGAGATTTATTTTAATCCGCAGTCTTATTATCAGGTCCAAACCAAGACGTTCTGGGACCGGGGGACACTTGTAAAACGTGGGGACCACCCCAACTTTTTTTTTGAATGCATCTTTGGATTTGACGTACTTTTTTTTAAATGTTTTTATTGTAAATGAATAAACAAACTTAAAACCTGTGTGCAATAAACCCAATTTTATTAATCTAACATAAAAATAAATACTAGGCCTATAGATTTGTTGACAGATCGGTTTGAATATCTCATTGTATTTATTATATTTTAAATTTTATTTACCCACTTTAAAGGTCGAATTGTCAAAGGCATCACTCAGTAAATTAACTAGAATGTAAATTACAAGGAAATCTGGTTTAATCCCATTTTAAATAAAATAATTTAATACAAACATACGTAGTATTATAGAGGCCCCTTCAAGCGTGGGACCAGGACCATGACCTCCGTGGCACCCCCCATAATCCGGCCCTGCTTATTATCTATCTGGGTTATACACAGTTTAATTATAGTAACGAAGTAGGACTAAGGAAAGTATATATTTAGTGGAAATGTATCCGTCAAGTAAAAATATCTTTAATTTAGTTGATGTTGTGATTTCTGAGAACATTTTATTACGAAGCCAATAGTTTGTGCTCCCCATCCTAGGCAGTTTATCTCAACATGAAACTAGAGTGTTAGCCAACTACACCACCGAGGTTGATAATTTTAGGAGTGAAGGTATGTTTATAGTTAGCTCATCTAAATACCTGTTTCATACTCAATATAAATCGAATTAAAATTCTAACACTTACCGAGGAATAGCTTTACCGTTTATTTGTTCGGCCTTTGGTTTCAATTTTCTACCCCAAAAACTTTCTTTTGTTCACTTTAGAGGGTCAGGGTATTTTTCTCTCCATGAACACTGTTTTATTTATAACAAAGGTACAAGATCACTTCATGGATAAACAAAGTAGATTTCATAATGTGAATTGTTAAACTTATTTGAAAATATCACAAATAAATCATACATAAAAAACAAACTAATCAAACATAAGATTAAACATTTAAAATGGCATGGCTAGTAAATAATATTATTGGAAATTGATTCCAGTTTTAGAGCAAAGAAAAAATATAACTATAAATACTAAATAAATATTTATTCGAAAACCACTTTGTGACGTCAGTCATAACAAACTCTCGTTGTACCGTGATACTACAAGGGGAGCTATTGGTATTTGAGCAGTGGAAGAAATGGCTTCAAGAGAGAAACACAACAACCTGTATGTAGACTCAAATTTAAAATCAACGATATTCCTTTTTTTTTAAATAATACACTTGATGTCCTGTTTCAAAAAACTGTTCAAGTGAAAAGTTACTAAAATATTAAGGTGTTGAAATAACAGTATGATAGATTGCATATCTTTATAAGTTTATTTTTAATTAATAATTATATTGTTTTTGATATGACCCTTTTTCAAATTATTGTTTAAAAATATATTTTTAATTTTTTAAAGAAAATTCCAAACTGTTCAGGAAGTAGCCAAAGATACAATATTTTTAAAAACAGAGACATCAAATTTTTGTGAAAAATTTTTTTGGTCGTAATCATGGAAGTTAAAACCTAGAAATTGTTTAGAAAAATATAAATTCAATATCTTTTTTTATAGTTATATTTACATAAATCAAATTAATTTTGTTGAGACAAACAACTTTTATTTTAATAGTAGAAAAATTTACACCGCTATTAAATATTAAAACGACCATCGGAATTAAGGATGTTAGCAGTACATATTGCATTAGACATTTGTCGGAGTTCTTCCATAAGGGTAAAGTTGAAATATTTTAATTCTTCTCATTTTCACAGAAACGTGAAATATTACAAATTTAAATCGATATAACAAGTGCGACTGGATTTAGTTATAAATCTAACAGATTCATGCCTTTTAATATGTCCGTCCTTAATTGGTACGTTTAACACATTGACTATTAATGAGCTAATCTTATTGGGTATTAAGGTGTGGCAGAAGGGAGCACGAGTAATTTTATAGTTTGTATAGCATTACACTTTTTTGGCTAAAATAAAATCGAATATTTCTTCAGTAGCAACATAGAATTTAGTTTTCGGCACATGCTAATATCAACAGATCTTCAATATCTGTCAACGGTGTCCTGGAATTTTGTCAAAACTTTTTCTCTTTATTTAAAATGTTTTGACAACATTCCAGGACACCCTTGACCAATATTCAAGATCTGTTGATATTATCACCTGCAGAAAACTAAACTCTATGTTGCTACTGGAGAAATATATTTAGTTTATTTTAGCCAAAAATTGTATATTCTATAAAAACTGTAAACATACTTTCGCTCCCTTCGGCCGCACCTTAAGTGTGTGGCAAACATACACCTTAGATATTGATTTTTATATTTATGAAAATACAGTCAATTTCAAATATTTGTGTAAATACCTTAAACATCTCAAAACAACATTTGCTTTTTCATAAAGGTTTTGCACTTTATCAGATATTTTCAATATTAATGGCTCCTGGTGGTCTCTATTAGACATTTGATGAGTTATGTAATACTTGAGTTGTTACAATTTCGGATATTTTAATCGACTACATATTTGTTTAAAGACATATAGGAGTTGTGCCAAATCCGACTTTTCATGATAAACCAATGTCCTATAAAATACGTAGTTGATACTATTCTGAGATGTTACAGTTCCGTGTTTATAAACGGTTATATATTTGTCAAATAGAAATGGGAGTTGTATCATTTCCAACTTTTCATGTTCAACCTATCTGTTATTAAATACGGAGTTGTCACAACACCGAGTTGGTAATAATCCGCGTCCTGGGCTCAATAGAGAAATAGTTCACAGAGATAAATATTGGCATGGTGGTCTCTAAGAACGCACAGTAGGATATTTATCAATGCAGGGCTAAACAGTTATCAATCTATCAAATATAATGGACGAGTGTGCAAGGAAACGGAATGTTAGCACTTGGGAACATAAATTCGAATAAGTCCACCAGAGCCTGGTATGAACTAGGTCACCCTATTAATAGTAAGTTAATGGACCTCGAACAATATTGTAAAGCTGGAATAATCCAAGAACTTATCACAGAAACAATAGTTTTATTAGAAAAATGTGTTTAGATTGCAATACATTTTTACATAAACAGTGTACTTGACGTTTCACATTAATTAATTAAACAATAATTGCTATACAACAACAAAAGGAGCATTTGACTTAAAATAATATTTTTGCCAACAAAATTACAGTATTTGTTCGATTTTTATATACACCTATTCATTAATTATTTACAAAAAAAAATGATCATCTTATGATTTTCTCTAATTATTCCTTTTTTCACAACGTCTTACGAACTATGTGATTTTAAATGACGCTAATAGAGTAAGGATGGATAAGGTAAACTTGAAGGAAATGAACACGCATTTGCTTGATGAGTGTTTACAACTATTTAAAGAAATAACTTCAGTGCACTCGGCTGATATTCGATCCCCGACCTCCTGTAACCGGGTAAGCAGAATAGATGATGGTGACATATTTCTCGTACGCAACGAGGTGGGTAGATATTTTAATTTTTTTTAGCACAGTGTCTTAGTACCCATTCGGGCTATACGTGTATGTATTAACAACGCTAATGTATTAGGGATTTGGAAGGTTTAAATTAAAGAAATTGCACCCACTTGTGTGTGGAGTAAGAGTAGAAAACCATCTATTATTTTTATTAGCATTCCGTCTTACTACCCGTTTGGGTTGTACGCACTTTCGCTAATGTGTAATGGTAGGGTTATTATGAGATGAAATGGAGGACCTACTGTTTAACGTGAGATTCGAACCACGGCGAAGGCCTGGCATTCCACACATTCACAAGTTGTGATTAATACAAGTCTTGTCAGAAGTGAAGGAAGGGTTTGGCAATCAGATAAATCTGTGCTGGGACCAAGTATTGAACCCCGGATCTCCAGGCACAGAAGTCTGACACCTTACCCCTAGACCAGCAGATCACCTTAAAACCATCAAGGGAAAACTACCCTCAAGACACCCGACCGGTATTGAACCCTTATCTCCCCTTCATCAGCAGTCTAATCTATTGTGAGATTAGTGGATTAGACCATACAGCCACCGAATTGGGTAAGGTGTTAAAATTAACACACTTTTATGTAATTAAATTTTACAAGCCAATATTATCAATATTTATGTCAAAGCCAACATCTAATATAAATAATTGTATTGGTCATTTTACGTCAAACACAAGGACGTATCAGCAAGCAGCTAACAAACTAACTTAACATTTTACAGTATCATAAACAATAAATGTGCGCAACATATCTAAAAATAATATATGTTAAATAATCTGACAATTATTAGTTACAAAGATGGTCAGGTGGCCTAAGGCGTTAGACTTGCATTACAGTTCACAGGAAGGTCAGGGTTAGAATCCCAGATAAGTTTATTGGAGGCTTTTCTTACATCTGATTTTCCCATTCTTTCTTCACATTATAGCGGCTGCAGTTACTGTAAGCTACCCTTCTCTTTTGTATCAATTTGATTGGGCCGTTAATAATAATTGTGGTTTACTCTTACCAATGTCCACATGGTATAAGGAGTAAGTTTCGTAATATACTATAATGTCAGTGACATAAAGGTCAAGGTTCAATTCTCAGCCAGATGAGCTGTGGATCTTGCGATAAAGCCTCCACGTGATATTTATCATTTTAGTTTAACCATCCTATTTCTGCATGATTGCGATTCACTTCCCTAAAACACTCTATCTCTACCCCTTATACAATGTCTATAATTTTTAAACGTTCTATTTAAATAAAGTAGACATATTTATGAAGAATAGGATTACTAAAGACTACTAAGAGATGGGCACGCGGCCTAAATGAGTGCTAAGCCTATCTAGTTGGGTTTTCCAGTGACGGAAAGTATGGGATCTCAACCCTGGTAAGGTGAACTGAGGTTGGTTTTTCTTAAATTATTCCCCATTCTCCCTCCACGTAAATACGTGTGCATTTATTATAAACTCTACCTTACCCATACTTACTCACTTAGTGTAAGTAAAGGCGTATAGCCTGAATAGGTAGTAATACAATATGGGTAACGTTATATATTAAAGACTAATAGAGTGGGGTTGAGGATAGCAATTGAAGTGGAAATGCACCAGCGTTCATTTGTAGAGTGATTGGAATACCAAGTGAAAATTCCATCCACATGCATTAGTCTGGGATTAAAAACACAACCCCCTGCACTTTGGCGCTCAGCTAACTTTTGAAAGGAGAGCTATTCCAACACAAAATGCGCAAACAAACTTGTATTCAGACAATGACGTGAACTATCACAAATTAACCAAGAAAGTACCTAGTAAGAATTATACTACGCTCATCCACACCCTCATTGCGTTTATCCTTGTTTTGTAAGGAGATATTGCCACCAACAAAAATAAAATTATTCTCACTGAATAATCTGTGTATGCATAAATTAAAACTTTAATGCAGGCTATACTTTGAAATAATCCGGTATATTTTTTGGTTAATTTTTAATATATATTACACTTCCTTTAAACATTCTTTACAAACGCTTTTTTTTCTTTTTTCTTTTTTTTTTCGTTTTACTTTTGCATGCACGAAAAGGAAATCACTGCTCAATTTTCTAATGTCAGACATCTATAATCTCTTTTGCGCATGCGTCTGTACTAAAAATATATTTGAAAACTATGACTGATCTATTGCCCATTTAACAATAAAGTTTCCATGATAACTATTCTACTTTTTTTTTTGTGCTAATAGTCGACATAATATTTGGTCGCACACACGTTTAGTTTACTTTTACTGAACTAATTACGGTGGGCTTGCCCGTATATCCGGAACGTAGCACCCAGTGTTCATATAAGTTTGTTTAGCTTGCACCAAGATACGCGTAAGTTGAGTAATATAACCAAACGATCTTTGTAACTTTTACTTTTATTAAAACTTATTATCCACATCACAGCCTTTTGCTGAAGGGAGTGCGATATAGAATATAAACTTCTCCTCCAGAGCTCTAGTAAATGGTCATGTTCTTTTGTTTTTTTAACTTGATCTCACCTGTTCTTCCAACTTAAATCTACTGCGGCCGCTTCCTGGCGGCTTTCTCTGCGCTCTTCATGTTGGAGATGGCAGCGACGGAGCCAAACAGAATCTTGGCGGTCACTTGAACCCGGCGCTGCGTAGACGCCCCCCCACTGGCACCAGTAAACCCCGACGACGAGGACATCCCTTGCAAGGACCCTTGACCGCCGAAACAAGGACTGCCAGCGCTGCTGTTGGCGTCCCTCGCCAAGCACGACTCGCATCCCTCTGGCATGGTGTTCGCACGTGGCTGCTCCGCTGGTGGTATCCACACGTCACCTGGATGATGGCCGTTCACACGTGACTGTTCTTCTGATGGTATTCACACGTGATCTGAATATGGCCGTTCACACGTGGCTGTTTGGCTGATGGTATTCTAACGTGGCTGCTATGCTGATGGTATTCACACGTGGCTGCTTGGCTGATGGTATTTTAACGTGGCTGCTATGCTGATGGTATCCACACGTGGCTGCTATGCTGATGGTATTCTAACGTGGCTGCTATGCTGATGGTATTCTAACGTGGTCCGGATGATGGCAGTTCGCACTTGGCTGTTTGATTGAAGGTGTCCCCGTGTCATAAAATATATTATCGTACTTCACGTGTGGTTTTTTAGATGGCGTCTTGCTGACCCACGATTTTGGTGGTCAAATGTGACTACTGAGGGAGTTGGCATGTGATTTGGTTGGACAAAGAACAAACCTGATTCTCGAATGCACCAGTTAACGTTCACATACCAAACGATCGCCAACTTGTGAGTCGTCCAACTAATTTATTTTTATAGGTGCGGAGTTAAAATGGAGAGTCGTACGTGATATTTTGAAGCAACTGAGGGTCAGCAAGAGTTGTATACCTTTCTCTTAGCTTGCGGCCTTCACTCCAGACAAACCCAGTCCCACGTGAGAGCGCGTGTGACCGATGATAAACACGTTCCAGGCGACTCACTTGACTGTCAACTATCTCCCTTGCCTCATTTGATTTCACGTGGAGCACAAAATGACAACTCTTTGTAAGATAGTAGTATAATAAAGATGTTATTTACTTTCTATAAGCTTACTTGTCACTAAACTTTATAACATATCACTTGGTAACTATTTTGACAATCAACATTTTATTATGTAATTTTGAAATGCGATCATCCAGCTTTAAGTAATACCCCAATATAATGGTCTCTGAAACGAAGAGATCTTAAAATGTTTCAATGTTATTAGCAGAGAAAACTAATCTTGTCGATGATGTACAGCACAAATCGAGGATCACGCCGAACAAATCTGTCCTTGTCACTTCCAACATTAATATTTGTTCTTGCTGTTGATTTGAAGTATAAACTTTTTTAACAACCTTCTAAAGGATATAGCAGAAAGATACACTAAAACAAAGCCGTTGTAATTATATATTTGTTTGATATCCAAGTTGGAATTACCTTAACCACTCGCGTACGCACGTCTCGATTCCGAATGGGCCACCGTCAAGTCGGCACGTTCTACGGTGACTTTTAAAAAGTTTTACTCGGTCGCAGGGAGAACTTGATGCTGTGTTGAAGTAGGTCGCAGTTGTTTCTGTTAGGGAACATTTCACTTCGTAAAGAAAAATAAAAGAAAAAGTGGTACGATTGCAAAATAAAAACACGTTGACACAAATTAAAGAAGATTTATAAACGTTTTTAATGCAAAACACTGCACAGTTGTTTACTTGTGTAGCCACTTCATTTTTATGTTTGCAATTATCTAATCGTGCAACACGACGGTGCTACCGCAAAGGGAGGGGGGATTATGTGTACGTGACTGAGTGGACAGGGCGGCCGTCAAGAGTAGCCGATGAAGCGCAAGACGGCACGCATTGTTGACTGTCTTATGGCATAAATGATGCACGCCATGGGTCCGAAAAATAATCGGTGTAGGGCGATTGAGGGAAAATGGAGGGGGAAGGGAAGGAGGCTGTTGTTCCCACGTCTGTCCGTCTCACTTCAGACGAGACCAGAGGGCCGCCGGCCGCCCGAAATAAGGTCCAAGTTGGGTTATGGTCAGTACCGAAAGACTTCCTCTCCTAGATTCTATTTGCGACAAGCGAGCGAGCGAGCTTGATTGGGTTCCTCGGGTTGTGGAAGGAAGAAGGCAGAGAAAAATCAAGTGTGACGGGGGTGTGAACCTTGGAAGTGAGTCAGTAGGACAGGGGAGAGGGGAGACTGTCGCGACGGACACAGTTACTCGGTCACCTACTCCCGAAGGAGAAGTAGGTGAGATTCTTAGGCTCCGAACTAAAGTGAGCTATCCAACCTGTTTTGTTCACCTACCACTATTTATTCTAATTCTTGAAACAAACAATTTGGAATGAAAAGAGGCGGTCATCATGTACGCTTCAAAATTATATTTTCTAATTTTTTATTTATAAAGAAAAATCTATAACACTACACCTTCTAAATAAAATAGTTTGAAAAATGTTTGTTAGTCCATATTAAATATAATACAATGATTCAACCTCTTGAAGTTTTCTGCTGTTATTTTTATCACAAATTAGTGTTAGTGTAGAAAAATATGAAATAATTACATAAAATTTAGATATTTTAAGATGAAATGTGGGTTTCGCACACTCCTGTTTTATTTTATATTTATTTAAAAATCCACTGATAAAAATTTTTAAACTCATAATAGCTATAAAGATGTATGTGCTCCTTTATTTCGTAAAAAAAAGTTTATCTGGTCAATTTATTTTTTTAAATTCCTTTCCTTTTACCTTTTTTTTAAGTATAGCATTTTATTTAAATATATACATGTGTGTTAGTATTTAGAGCATCCATGTATATAAAAGGTAAAACCCACTCACTAATTGACTCACTAATCACCGTATTTCACCAACTCTTGAGCCTGGAAACTTGAAATGTTGTGTGGAGATACCTTTTAGTCCCTTGACAAAAAAAAACATGACTTTTTCTTTCTTTTGAAATTTGACCTCTAAGGGGTGAAAAATATAGGTCGAAAGTTTTTAAAATGCCTTAATGTGTGTTTTGAAAAAAATGACATAGAGCCTTGAAATCTTGAATGTAGGCTACTTTCTAGAATTGGGTGAGACATTTATAGGGGTTTTAAATGTCATCCTCTAAGAAAGGGGAAAGGGGTGGAAAGGGGGGGGTCTTACTGGCTCACTTATCAACGTATTTCGCCAAACACCTGGGCCCGAAAACTAGAAATTTTGCTTTGCAGGAAGGTAGCGGGAAAGCCCCATTTCACAGTAAGAATATAAAATTAGAAAATATTAAAATTGGACGTGAGGAAATGGATAGCCTCTAATTAGACAACAAATATTAGATGAGGTATGAAATTAAAATTTGACAGAAAGATAAAGAGACGACTTTAGATTCAAATAAATCTTAAAATTAGAAATGACAGAGTTGATTGATGAAAAGGGATCGGAGGGTCCAAATTTCAAAAACTAATAGTAAACAGTTACTTCCCAGTGTTGTATGAAACTGAGATTTAGCAGGCACGTAAATGTAACTAATCTAGATAAATATTAAGAACTGATATTTTTAAATATTTAATTGGGACTGTGGAAAACCAGGGTAGATGGGGTGAAAAAAAATTATTTTAGGTGGGGTGAGAGATTTAAATTTAGCAGGCAGGTAGAAGGACAACTACTACTTAGAAATTTTGAACTTTAAGACGAATATGGTTAAGTATGAGCTGTTTAAATTGGGGACGGGTTGGGCTGACAATATACTAAGCTGATAGAAACAACTTCTTTTCTGTGTGGTAGAAAACAGAAATTCAGCAAGAAGGTATCCAAATAACCATAAAGAATGAAGATTTTAAATGTAGAAAACTAGGAGGAAATTAGGGGGGCTATGTGCGACAGAAAATTTAATTTTAATAGGAATGTAGAAGGATAACTCCAATAACAATATAAGCGTTTAATATTTACTATTTAGAAGTGGGGCTGGGGGAATGGGGAGGTTTCCAAATTTCCAAAACTAATATAATAATTTACTTTTTGGTGTGGTAGAAGATTGTAATAGGTCACCACCCAATCAAACAGCAAGGTCTGGTCATTTTTTGTCTCAAATACTAAATTTATTTTAATCTATTAATTACCATGATTGTTTTGAATATTTACAGCGAGGTAGGCCTACTATCCAAAAGTGGGCATCTGGATGTTGAACGTTATAGTTTGTTATAGTTTTGGCGCTGCTTAGCCGATCAAAGAATGTGTCAATTTGCTAGTACACTATATTATATGCCTTTTAGTGCTGCTTAACTGTGTAAAGAACGTGTCAATTTATTAGTAAATTATATTATACTAGCGTGCTATATAATTTATTTTAATCTATTCCAGATCAATGTTAAGTCAAACCAAGTTTACAAATTGAAATTATTAGTCACAGTATCTCCTTTAGGTGGTTATTTTCTTTTTGACTTGAGTGTTATCCCCAAACTCTACACATTCGGGTATTAGTTACTGAGGCCAAATAACACGACTGTTACTCTTTGACGTCAACAGATGAGACACAAGCCAAGTTATTTCACCAAGATACTTAGGCGATTGTGGATTCAAACGTTCGCCGAAAAACAAGTCCATGACGGGAATGGGGAATGTGGTCACGTGAGGAGCTCTTGTTTAACCACACAATTTCCGCACCATTAGCTAAAGCTGATGTACATTAGGTCAACAGATTTTAGCTTGGTCCAAATTATTCGAGATCTTCTGCCTGGAAGATCCAATCAAATTGCAAAAACAACCGACTCAAATCAGTGCGCATGCGCTGTAGCGTTGAGAAAATCAGACCGCTTCAATGATTGTTTTGAGGGGATTTCATGTCATTAGCTTAATGGAAAGCTTGTGTATCAGTGCAATGAGTTGTACCAAGAAACAACACTATCGTATTATTACTAGCACCACGTCTTACTACCCGTTCGGGCTATACGCACTTGCGATAATGTGTAATGGTAGATTTTTATTATTATGATTATGATTATGATTATTACTAGCCCTGCGTCTTACTACCCGTTTGGATTATACGCACTTACGCTAATGTGTAATGGTAGGGTGAATGTGAGATGAAATGAAGGACCTACAGCTTAACGTGGGATCCGAACCATGGTGGAGGGCTGGCATTCCACACAATCACAAGTTGTGATTAATACACGTCTTGTCAGAGGTGAAGGAAGGGTTTGACAATCAGATAAATCTGTGCCGGGACCCACAGCACTATAATTTGAAAACATATATTGCAACAATAATCTAAGAGATATGTTTATCCACTGGGGAAAAAAAGGTCCTTTTGGCCTGCGACGTAGAGGTCATGATTCTAATCCTAGCCGAGTATTCAGAGTTGGGGATTTCGTAAATAGTTTCCAACTCTCTCTCTCTGCACACAAATGTGGAAACGTTTCCTCTAAATGTTACCTTCTCTATTCCTATCCCATTTGCTTCCCCACCCGATACCCGCTCATTATCCACCAAGTCCTACGGAAGCAGCCGAAGTATTTTCGTAAAACGTTGGATATCGTCTCTCGCTACCAAAAGTGAAGTAGGAATTCGGAAGGGATGGAGAAGGTTTGGAGACGAGAAAAATATTGACTATCGCTACCGCTCTTAGGTTGGTTTGAAAGTCGGTATTGATATAAGTTGGTGATTTCAGAAAGTGCAGATAAACACCCATGGTAATAATAATAATAATAACATTAATAGAAAACATAATAATAATAGCTGTACTTTTTTTTAGCGCCGTGTATTACTACCGGTTCGGGATATACGCTTCTTTAATAAATACGCTAATGATTTTATTGTTAAGGAAGGTTATATCTATCAGAAGTGCACACGTATTTACAAGGAGGGAGAGTGATAAACCATTTTGGTAAAAACACCCTCAGTACACCTGACCGAGTTTCGAACCTTGATCTCCCCCTCATCAGCAGTCTAGTCTACTGCGAGAGTAACGCCTTAGGCCATGCAGCCACCAAAGTGGGTCTGTACATTTTTAAAGAACGGAATACATGTATGTTCTTTATTCATTTTTATTAATTTGATATTTTAACATGTAGCCTACATGTAAAATAAATAAAAATAATTTATCTCGGTAATAAAATACATTTTTTATTATTGCATCGCTGTCTTTAAAAGAAACAAGGCCGTAAAATCCGTTAAAAAACGCACGCGCTTTGACGCACGAGTCTACGGATAAACAAAGCCGTAAAACAGATACGTGTTGGTGATTTGGGGCAAAATGACCCATTGGTCCCCTCCTCCTGCTTTGGGTGTATCTGACCTCAGACACACACACAGTAATTTCCTCTCTCAGTTTATTAAGTCTATTGATGTTGTTGTTAATCGGATCTTAATATCCTTTCGGGCTATCCGCATATCTATAATAATGAGTTGGAGTTGAGGAAGGTAGAGTTTAAAATAAATCCTTCCGCTTTTTTAAAAAATAAATAAAGTGCCACCCCTTTCGAATTAAAAAAAAAAATACAACAAGCTGGGATTCAAATTCGACCCTATCCGCTTCAGAGGCCACGTGGTCTAACTCTATACTTTAGCAGTAGACTAGACTACCGATTACAGGGAGATCGAAGTTCAAATCTAGATCGGGTGTACTTAAATTTGTTTTTCCGAAATGGTTTTCCATTCTCACTCCACGCAATTTTGGGTAAACCTCCTCTAACTATAGCCTTCCCAGTCCTTTAAAATTTAAACCACTAGCGTAATTTAGTACATAGGTGTATAACCCAAACGGTTAGTAAGATGTGGTGCTAAAAATATAATTGACCTTATCTGCTTTGGTGGCCGCATGGTCTAAGGCAGAAACTCAGGGCAGGTGTGCCGTGCGTACATGCATTGTGCATGTTTATATTAAAGAATAAAATTAAAATATTGTTTTATATATATATAGAACAATATTTTAATTTTATTCTTTAATATATATACATATATATATAAGTGATTGGCGAGTAAATAGTAAACGTGGCATCGATAATAAACAATATTATATTTCTCTCATTCTAATAGTTTTATCACTGACGAGTAGAGAGCAGGCAAGGACAAGTCTTTGAAAGTTTTTTTCTGTTTATTTCTGACACGTCTAAGTTATTTTAAATAGTTCCTGTGGAGTGTTCTCGTATGAGCTCTATCGTAATGGTGGACCGAAGCCACGCTCTGGAAGGTTTAACTAGTAACAGATGAAGTCACACTGACAGGTTAAATGTTCAACCAAAATAAACACTCTTTAAACTCGTGTAAAATTGGAGCTTTTGTTAATATAGAATAAACTTAACAGGTACGCGTTTTCATGTTGTGATTATTTATTTTAGTTCGTGTTCTTAAGCCTTTGGTACCCGCATAGAAAGTCTCAAATCAGCGCTGGGTCATCACAACATTTGTTAAGAGAAAGAAATTGTTTCACACCTATCAGCAAGGAAGTTGGCCTAAACTGGTACTCATTCCTCGTTGTTATTATTATGATTTCAGATTCATAAATATGTCTGATAGGAAAACAAAACGTCAATCTGGTGCTTTTTATCGCAAGCGTAATAATGAAAGTGACCAGGAAAAAGAAAAACTATGAGGATCCAAGTTGAAATTTGTTAAGTTTCACGAGTGTGACACGACAGCATCAACATCGGTTTCTTCGGAATTTGCAACAGACATAAAGGCCAAAGTTGTTGGTGAAAAATCAAATGAAAAGTCTGAAGTTCATTAGAGAATGTGTCAAGAAATTTTAGTGACTGAATCAAGTTGGGTTGAGGATAATTTGATAAATAATAATAGTTGTGTTGAATTGACTGACTATGATATCGTGGATCTCTTTAGCTGGAAACCGATTATTATTAAACGGTTGATAAAACTAATAATTCAGGAGGCACCGATAATGACTCAAAATATTAAATTTCCTACAGATAGCAATGTAAGATCAATTTCTGTCTCACCGTATATGAGACTTATCAACAGGGAAAAGATTCAAAGAACCTGATGAATCTATTCTGTAAAATCAAATAGTGTGTTTTGCTTTCGTTGCAAGTTTTTGCTTGAAAAGAAAATTAACAAATAATCAAGAGTTTTCAGATTGGTTTCATTTAGCCACTCATTTATCGCGGCAGTAAACGAGTGTATAGCATATGCAAAACTGTACAATGTTGTATGAATTAAAAACATGCCTCGATCAAAATGGTACAGTTAACAAAGAACAACAGTGGTATTTTGAATCAGAATAAAGAGGATGGAGAGCCATTATTGAAAGAATAATTGCAATTGTTCAGGTTTTAGCAGAGCTATATTTAGCATTTTAACAATGATAAATTATATGAAACAAACAATGGGAATTTTTTAAGGGCTATAGAAACGTTGGCAAAGTTCAGCCCTGTTATCTCACAGAATGTCAATAACATAACAAAATCTCAAACTGCTTTAAGTTATATGCCTCATTACTTTGGCCATGCTTTCCAAACTGAAATATTGGTTTTAGCAAATGCCATAAAATAAAAAATCAAGGACTTAGTGAAGGAGAAATATTTTCGGTAATTCTAGACTGGACGCCTAATACCAGTCACACTGAACAGATAGCGTTTATAGTAAGAATTGTAGATACTGACACTTCTGATATTGCATTCCGATAATTATTTCTTGGGTTTTATCCAGTTTCCGACACTACAGGGAAAGGATTGTGTAATAATTATCTTCTAAATGAGCTCTTAACAGATTATGACTTAGCAAATATAAGTGGTAAGCATAGTGGCCTGCAGAAGAAAGTTAGGGATATAAATCCTAGATTTTTTTTTGTACTTTGTGCATCCCATTCATTAAATTTAGTTTTAAATGATGCTGCCAAAGTAAAATTTGAAAGATTTAATTTTGTTAATGTTATCCAAGAATTGTACCCTTTTTTTCCTTCATCCCCTTATATATGGGATATACTAAAGCGTAATATATCAAGATTAACACTGAAATCTGAAAGTGAGACAAGGTGGGAGAGTAAAATAAAAACAGTGTGACTTCTTAGATTGCAATTAGGTGAAGTCTTGAAAAGATTTAATGACATAATAGACGACAATTATTCCAGAGACATGAAAACAAAGCATACAGCTCAATATTTGTTAAATCAGGTTGCGTCTTTTAAGTTCATTTGCTCTGTCGTTACTAAATGGAACGATATTCGCTCAAAAATTGATGTTGTAAGTAAAATGTTGCAGTGCCCTCAATCCAGCCTAAATGTACCTCTTAATGTTTTTAATGAGCTTGTTAAATTTCAAAGAGAAGCTAACTCAATTTGATTAAACTTATAGTAAATATATTAGGGACGCAGAAGCTGTGGCTGCAGAATTAAATGTAGGGACAGAATTTCCAGTTGTAAAGAGTAGCACAATAGTTCGCCTATTTTGCTATGAAAGTCTTGAGGAAAAAATTACAAATCCAAAATAATTGTTCAGAATACAATTTTATCTAACAATTATTATTGTCGATACGGCCTTAAATTCCATTCGGTAAAGGTTTGAAAATCTAGATGAATGTAATAATGCATTTAAATTTCTTTGTGAATTTCGATAAACTGCAGTATTGAAGAGGAAATTAAAAAATCTTGTTTTGCTTTAGATGTTTACCTTCAAATAAATAAAGAAGCTCAAGTTTTAAGAATTATTATGGTATGGAGCTATTCAATGATTTGAAAACACATGAAGTTTTGAGCAATAAAATTGCAGATCCATTAGAAAACTTAACATATTATATTACAAAAAATCACTTAATGTCATCATTTCCTAATATATTTATAGCTTTTAGAGTTCTTCTGACATTACCAATTAGTATAGCCTAAGGTTAAAGGAGTTTTTCGAAACTCAAACTTATAAAAACATATTTAAGAACGTCAATGACTCAAGAGAGGTTTAGTGATCTAGGACTGTTAGCCATAGTGAAGAAAGTGTGTGAAAGTTTAGAATTATCAGATGTTATTGACGAATTGGCAATAAAAAAGAAAGGAAAGTGAAGTTTAAAAGTTATAAGTAGCCTACAATTTGTTACTTCTGTGTGATATTTTAGTATAGTTTTGTTTTGATTAAAAATGAAATAAATATTTGTTAAAACTGTACCTGTGATATATTCTCGCCCACTTGGGTTCTATTTGACCAATAATACATATGCTCTGCTCTACATTCCTCACATGGGAATGTATTCTTTTCTATACTCGACCAAGGAGAGTTCTACTGAGGGGTGTGAACAATTCAAAGATACAGTTTAGCTAATGCTGCTTAACCTGGCAACACTTCACGACACGCCACTGTATAACGTTACTCGTCAGCGATGGGCGTCGATTGAAGTGATACAGTTTAATTTGCTGATTATTGCCCCGTGATCGAGCACTAATTAAAGTGGTACGGTATTATTATGCCCCGCGATTAGGCGTCGATTATTGCGTACTGGATTTTTATTGTGAGATAATTGGTTTTTATAGCCCCGTGATCGAACGCCAATTATTATGATACGGTTTTACAATCTGATATTTTAATTAAATAAGTAAGACTTTTAATGTTGCACACGATTTAGTGAGATGACTCCAGTTTCGGCACTTAAGATATAACTTTAGGTGATACAGCTTAGTTGAAATACAGATGATTTTTCTGTTATATTACAACTATATATTTTACCGGCACTGAATATTACTGTCCTTGATTACAAAGTTATTGTGTAATGATGTCCACTGTAATGGATTTATACGCACAAGTGGCTTATATATGACCTATCATTTGTCTCTTGGACCCCCTTGTCACCAGTGCCACCAGTGTCAAAATCAACTAATAGAAAGAGTCCAGGTGACGGATGTTGTGATGTTGCTTTTTTGGTATTACTACGTAGTTGATTTTTGAAAAAAAAAAAAGTTTCATGGTGTAATCTATATACATCAGTTCTGAAAAGCGCGGGATTCTCCATGGATGAAGTTTTAAAAGGATATTTTACATACGATACTTTAAAGAAAAATGCATTTAATCCATGACTTTTTTAATATATGAGAGGGGTCTAAATCAGTATCATTACAACTGGTATAGTTTGAAAGTAAAAACTTATAAATAAGGCCTAATCTTTTCCATATTAGTTTGAAACATTTTATTACATTTTTCTAGTCAATAGCTAATAGCTTGTTGTCTTCAATAGCACTGCAGATGCACTAAGTACGATCCAAGACGATTTATGGGCTTAGACTTTACAAAGTTAATTGTGACATTACATTGAATAACATGGCTGTCGAAATATTATGGACGCCAAAAAACTTTGACACCTTGGGAACAGTTTTATTTAAGTTTTTTTTTTTTCATGTCAACGTGCCACACAAACAATGTTCGTGGCACACGTACCATGGATTTACCATCTCTGGTATAAAACGTCACTCTTGCAATAGACTAGAGATTGCCGATGATAGGGAATTGAGGTTCGATCCCGGTCGGATGTTGTGAGGGTACCTTTCCACTCTTCCCACGTAGATAATCGGGCCTATTTGCTTATATTTTCATCATTCCTATCACACTAGCGTAAATGCGTATAATGTGGATAACCAGGAATGGAGTGAGTGAGACATGGTGGGGGGAATCTAACTAATATGGGTGTTTAATTTTTTTAACTTTTTTTTTTACCACATCTTTCTACCTGTTAAGGCTATATGCATTTAGTTTATGATAATTATTCTAATGAGGCAGGGATGAGGAAGTAAGCGTTTTAAGGGTATTTTACCCGCATTTGTTTGGAAGGAGAGTGGGAAACTATTTAAGAAAGATACCCCTCAGTATTTTTTTTATTTTATATTTTAGCACCACGTCTTACTACCCGTTAGGGTTATACGCTTATATACTAATTACGCTAATAGTTTTAAGGATTAAGACGGTTATATTTACAGGAAGTGTGCCCTTATTTGCGTGGAGGGAGGGTGGAAACAATTTTGGAAGACCCTTCAGTAGACCCGACCGGGATTCTAACCACGTTATCCCCATCTCCAGCAAGCCAATCTCACGAGAGTGATTCCTTAGACTATTCGGCCACTGAAGAGTGTTTAAAATGTTTAAAAATAACATTCTGAATAAAAGTTGAAAATAAATTCTTGATGCCAGGGAAAAAAGAGTATCAGTCAAAACATGTAGCTTGACATATACTAAAATGTACAACTAGAAGAGAACAAATGTACTTATACTATAAAGATCAAATATAACTTTTCAACCAAAGAGGTTGAGTTTGACTTAAACTACTTGTACCAAATGGTAGCTCTGGCCAAGGCGAATGTAAATATTGACTTCTCATTTTGATCATTTTTTGACTATATCTTTTTCCCTGGCACCAAAGAAATCTAGTCAGCCCTAGTGGTGTGTTGCTGACTGTACCGAGCCCCATCTAGCCCCGCTGCTTTTCCAACCCTTCCACTTCCCCTAGTTTTCTCCTTCTCTATATTCAAGCGGTGTGACACAGAATGTCGGTGTTGGTGTTACTGTCACTAATCGTGGAAACATGTCTGCCCGAGAAGTAAACCAACAAGAGTCGATAGTCGGCGGTAAAGTGGGCGTCGATAAGTGTGTTGCGCACGCGTGTCCATCAAGGTTTTCCGTTCAGGATGTAGTTAGTTATTACGGCCTGCAAGTGTGTGACCGAATAGGAAAAGCGGGGGG
>CABEEJ010000508.1:48270-88427 GCA_901482245.1 Timema douglasi
GGGGGGGGGGAGCTGGGCTTGATTGACTAACCTCAACTTGAGATTGCAGCACAGCTCTGATAATATAACGAGGATCCAGTCTTTCCCGTCATTGTTGTCAAGGGGTGAAGGAGGCCGATTACAACTCAAGGGGACCCGGTTCGATTCCACGTAAATGTTCCTAATGACTATATTATTATTATTTGTGGGTTAGAACTACAGCCCAATTTTGTTTGGAAGAACAGTAGAGAGAATTCAAAATATTTATTTGTGGGCAACAATGAGAATATTTTTTTTATTCTTTTGGTGCTATTTTTATAGGTATTGATAATATTAATATTATCTAAAGTAACAGATTCAGATCACGTGACTTTTTGTATCAATAAATTACAATTGTTTTAGTAACTTTAGTAACTAACTTCTACTGTTCTTCCTACCAAAATCATATAGTGTAATATAAAAGGATGAAAGAAGATGCTCAGGACCAAAGAAAATGGATAATTTTCAGTTGATACCTGTCTCTGGACAGATTCAGAGAAGAAGAAGAATGGGGTGGAAATGAGAAAGGTTTAATTCATAAGAAATTTCCCCAAATTTGCTTGAAGGGAGAATGGAAAACTTCTAAAGAAAAACCACCCTCTGTCCAACCTGCCTGGAGTACCCCCTCTCCACGTGGTACAAGTAATAAGACTATGTTATATTGATGTTTATTCCATGTGCCTACGGTTGAGAGTGTGTCATTTGTATCAAACAGCACAAGGCTTGGATTCGATTCCGAGTTATACTGATGATATTTGCACGAGGTCATCCTTTTTTTACAAATAGTGAATATCTATGTGCTAAGACATTATATTGGCCTCGGCCAATTTAATAGCCAATTTAGAAGCTTTGTTAGACAACGTAGGCCTATTGTTTCAAAGACCGGAGGATGTTTAGCGCCATCACCCGCCTCGGTGGCGTGGTTAGCTAACGCACTAGTTTCATGTTGAGCTAGACTTCCAGGGATGGGGAGATTGAGGTTAGAATCTCGCTCGGGTGAACTTGGGGTGGTTTTTCCTAAATGATTTTTCCCCTCTCCCTCCATGCAAATGTGGGTTCACCTCTTCTATACTCAACCTTTCCAATTCCTAACCCATTAACGAAATTAGTTATTAAGCCTATAAGCTGAACGTATAGTAAGATGAGGGGATAAGTATTATTACTATCACCTATAGTCAGTTATAGTCAGTACAATGAGAAATCATTTAACCGGATATAGAAACGCGAGCCAGAAGAAAACCAAAACAAAAGGTTGGATTAACACGATTTTTTTTATCAACAACACCAAACGTCCTTTATCCAACATGGTTCAAGCGACCGATGTATTTCAGTTAGGCTAATCCCCGATTGCGCCAAATGTCTTGCAACCGTTTGGAAAGTGCACGCAGAACTTCACTATAAAAACCTATCAAATACTGTTTTAGTAGGTAAACTAATGGAATGAATGAACGAAATAAAAATATAAAATCGCAGTTACTCGGTTCTATTTTTTATAAACAGTATCTTCAAATAAAAACTTATTACAGTGACTATGTATTACATAAAGAAACAGAAGAACGTACAATACGGAACAAATACAAAGCGTATAAAAATGCACCGTCACGTTGGTTTCCAGAAGAAGAAAAAAAATTCCCAGTTGAGAATAAGAAATAATCTTGGTTGTGTTACTTGTAGCCTTATTGCCTGCAACCAGCCCAGGTAAGTCTATTTGAGCTGGTGGAGGAGGGGAGAGGGGCTCAATCGAGTGAAGGGGAGGGGAGAAGGTAAGAATGAGCCTTGAATGAAACCGGCCAATCGCAGGTCAGTCGCAATCTTGAGAAACGTGTCTTCCGTCAGAAAAGAATAATAAGCAATGTTTTTCCTTCTCTCTGTTCCTTTATTTTTGTGATGAACTGTTTGCGTAAAGAAAAATAAAGTTGTTGCGTAATTTATTTTGTTAGGAATAGTCTCACGTCCGATCTCAACCAGTGTGACCTGAAAGCTAGAACTAGAAAATACAGTCATTATCCTCGAGTTAAAAAAATAGTAATAGAATGGCGATACGTTATAAAATCAACATACCCTTTCAGACCCAGTGTACACAAACGTGAACATTTATCCTCCAATTTATTTTATTTTTTATATCTAATTATATCAAAATTTGTTATATTTCTGATTGAGACCTACTGTTCACAATCTATGTATATTAATAATTATTGATCTCTTTGATTAGTGATGTCATATTTTATGAATATTTTAATCCTTAGACCTAATATACAAGAAATGGGGAGGGTAGCTTTGAGAAGATACACCCGGATTAGTGTAGAGAAAGGATTAAAATCACAAAATTATAAATGTTATTTGAAAAACCTTACCCAGTTCACGAGCCAAGATTAGAGCCTCGTCCTCCTTGTAAATCCAGTGTTTTGAGAGCGCGAAGCTCTAAACAGCGTGAATACCAGCCCAAGTTTTTTTTATCAATATTAAATGCACCATCATTTACCTGAAGAGATGGGGGGGGGGGGGGNGGGGGGGGATCTTTTAAAACCAGTTTTATTATGAAAAACCTTTAGTGCACCCAGCTGGGATTTGAACCTTGACCTCACCCATAAACAACAACCAAGTTCAATCCGAGTCCTACTTTGTGAATCACCAGACCATTGACGGTCTTAAAATGTCCTACCACAGCGCTGAGACGCGTTCTAGTCCTCCAAAAATCTCACGTTATTGAAGAAGTGGTTAATCATTTCAAAATATAGTTAAGACCAAAATGAAGAAAGTATCAACGTGATCCTAGTATTATTATCATCCTCATCTTCCATCTCATCATCATCATCATTATGTGTTCTGTTTTATTATAGGTCCATTCCTTTTGTCAGTGAATTTAGACTGCCAATTCATCATGTCCTTTGCCACCTCCTTCAGCTCTCAGAGATTTCTTTTTTTTCTTCAAGTCCTCAAATATTTGAATCCTCCTTACTAAGTTCCTCTTTCCCTCAACTTTTCCTTCTACAACGTCACGCAGAAGACATTTCCTCCTAAGTATGTTTCCAATCAAGTTTGCTTTGTACCAAAGAATCGCATCCAAAATGGTTCTCTTCTCATCCACTCTTCTTAGGACATCTTAGTTTGTCACTGCATCTGTCCACCTGATATTCTAAAGTCTTCTCCAGCACCACATTTCAAAGCTATCCAAGTATTTATTTTCCATGTTCCTGGTCAGGAAAATGCGTGTGGTTTTGTTGTAAGCTCGCTGGAATGTTGCAGCACTTTGCTCGGTTCAGCTTTCAGTTCACCATTCCGCTCGCCGGTGTGTACAAGGCTGAGTCCAAGTTTCTGCTCAATACAGCGTGACACTCCAAATGTAGCATTTCATCAGTTTCTTTCTCAGTTCCAAACTCAACTTGCTAGTCAGCGGTAGTCTCTTCTAGTCGAAAGCTTCCTTGGCCATGGTGATTCTTGACCTAATTTCCTTAGTGCAGTAGGCATTCTTTGTCAGCAGACTTCCTAGGTACTTGAACTGCTCTACGTTTATCAACTCTTGGTTTTCAATTAATATTTTCAGCAGCTCTTCATTTTTTTGGAATCACCATCACTTTTGACTTCACATGTTGATATCCATGCCATCTTCCTCTCTCCACCAGCTGATCCATAATTTCCTGCAACCCTTCTTTGGAATTGAACCCGGGATGTAATATTTAGATCCTGCTTTAAAAGTTGTTAACTATAATAGATATGTCTTCTGTATGGAGAAAAACGTTAGATTTTATATGATGGATTTTTTTTAATGTGTGAAAAGAGGAAATGAGCTCATTTTCAACGAAGTCTTAGATCAAATGTCATAGCTTATTAAGACTTATTAGGGCTATGAATTTAAGATTGTTCTGGAAAGAAACTTTAAACAAAATAAAAATATGTTTTCTTGTGAGCAACATTGATAGCATTTTACGCCATTATTATTACTAGTTTATAGTTATTAGTATTATTATATAAAAAGCCACAGCTGTATCTCCCATAACTTGATGTATGAATACATTAAAATAAATTTAATAACGTTTCTGGCTTTCAGATAAGGTTCTTGATATAAAAATTGAACTAAAACTAATAAAGAGTTTAATAAGCTAACAACCCACCTCGGTGGCGTAGTTGGTTAACGCGCTAGTTTTGTGTTGAGCCAAATTCTCAAGAACAGGGAGATCCAGGTTCGAATATCGGTCGATTGAACTGGGGGTGGTTATTCCTAAATGGTTTTCCACTCTCCCTCCACGCAAATGTGGGTTCACTTCCTCTAAATGTAACCTTACCAATTCCTAATCAACTTTCGTAATTAGTACTTGAGCGTATTCTCCGAACGGGTAGTAAGATTCTGTGCTAAATAAATAAAATAACCAGGACATTTAAATATAATTTAGAATGGTTTAGTGGTTTTGAAGTTTCAAAACTCATTTCCACAGTAAATACCATATTATGGGCTGGAGATATGTACCACCAGGTAGGTGGTGCCCTTAAAACGTACGAAAATATCTAATAAAATACGAAAAGGGCAATAAATTTCTTCCAGCTCTGTGACCCTGATATCTTGTGAGGTATTTTGGCTATCATTACAGTAGATATTTTCGTAATAGGAATATAGCAACTAAAAGAAAATGCTATACCAATCGAGCGGCCACCGCATGTTGACAGATATAGTGCCAACATTTGGGGATATAAGGTTTCATGTGGTCAACACAATGAACCCTCCTGCCATTAATTATCAATTTTTCAGCCCGAAGTCACTAATAATTATTTATGTGAATAGCTCTTCATTTGTCCTCACGAGGTTGAGTTGACCTAGTTCCAGATTCATTGCTTTATTGCTGGAAGTGCCGGGTATTGAACCTGAGACCTCTGAATGTATAGCCAGAAGTTCTGATTACTAAACCACAGAGGCGGTTGAAACTAGCAACTGCAATGATATATGAAACGCCAGAGCTTTCAGATTGATACAGTTCAAACAGCAAAAAAATGTTTCACTAAGGAACTGTCTGTGAACACCTATATACAATATGTTCAACCTCATCAG
This sequence comes from Timema douglasi, assembly GCA_901482245.1. Classification (NCBI taxonomy): domain Eukaryota; kingdom Metazoa; phylum Arthropoda; class Insecta; order Phasmatodea; family Timematidae; genus Timema; species Timema douglasi. The sequence continues at coordinate 53,330 of CABEEJ010000508.1, forward strand.
GAGTCGAATAATGGTATTTCAAGAGGCTGACTGGAAATACGCTACTGCAAAACACTCCTTGGCTCAGTCAAAAAGGTATCTGTAGAGATTTACATCATGGACGAGAAATGTATCATTGGTGATATTAATGTTTCTAGTTTCCCATTTGGGTGTATGTCGTTAAGCTTCCTCTAGTTCTCACTGCATATTTGTGGCGGTGGCTATTGGGTGTGGCCCTAGATACCTTCTTGAACTCCTAGCAGCCTATTCTATCACCAGAGGCAGGTTTATTTGTTATTGGCGATAAACGCGAATTGTTTTTCTGTAGCTTCAAAATCTATATTTACACGTTTCACAATGTTTATGAAGTGATCCAACATATTTTCAAATCGCGAATTTTCGCGAAATTTTGCTATTCTCGCGAAATTTTATTATTCTCGCGATTAACGCGAAAAATTTAATAATTTTTTTCACACTTTAATATTTCAATAGTCGGATTTGAAGTTTTAAAAACAATATTTTATTGAATAAACATTCCTTCACAGCGTAAAATTTGCCGCCATTTTATTTTCACAGAAGTCTCACAAGCCTTAAGAATGTGTCTGGATCATATATTTTGCGCATGCGTAGTTTTAAAACTGAAACAAGACTGGAAAGAAACGTGTTTTTCACCTCAAAGTTTTTTTTAAAAAAATTAACATATCCTGCGTTAATTTTAATACTCGCTGCCAGATATTTATTTAAGTTATTTTGGGTACTCAGCTTATTTTATATTTCACTTAAACCAAATAAAAATATCTCAAACAAGAGATTTCAACTACCATATGTCGCCACCCGCCATCTTGCCGTCTTGGAATGATTAAGTAAATAAAACACAATAGAATTACTACTCATAGACTGCACATCAAATTTTAAGCCAAAAAACACTTTGCTTGTTGCAATTACTAAGCAATGTTCAAGCATGTATATTCTAGAGGTAATAAGTATATAACTTTTTTGGTGCTACACATTTTTCATATGTTGGTATTAGATAGTTTTCTTTCGATATAGCCCGTCACTAGCTTCACTAATAAACCATTAAATTAGCGTGTTAATACTTGATTAGATCATGATTTGCATTTTTCACATTATCCAAAGTCGTGTGTAGTTAAGCAACTATTAATTTCACCATGGGGAGAACGATTGAAATTTTCAACACAAAACACCACCATTTTGAAAAATTAATGAGAATTTTTTTAAAAATAATCACCATAAAAACCTGCCTCTGTCTATCACCAAGTATGTGGAGTGTATCCTTGCTTGCGCTCGAGAGATGCGGGTCACCGTGTCAGACCTCGTCTGCAGCTGCATCCTGTATCTCTCCCACCCTCATCTCCACTGCACGTGGGACAACCATTACGTTACTATCGCACATCCGGGCTGCAACTCCGCCTCTTCCACAAGCGGGACAAGCGGGACAAGCATGCCTGAGGACTCACACACACAAAGTGGCAATTTTGATTCCGACTGGTAACTTTGAGAAATTTTTATTATTCCAATACATGGAGCCCAAGTCACTCTTTGGGTGAATGCCGATGCTGTATGTTAAAATGCTACGCCTTTGAATTTTGCCGCTTACTATGAAATTCACTGGTTCGCTGAAAAAATGCGAAGAGCATAAACGTAATCACGTGATGATCTTTGAGCCAATTACAAGACTTGAATTAAGCTAGTTTGTGTTGCGAATAATCTTGGGCCTAATATACCTGTTTTGCTAGTATAGGAATTTCTGCGCCACTCAAGTAAATTCTGATCTCAATTTTCGTTGAACGTGTGAATCAATATGTATGCTATAAGAGAGATTTAAGCTTTTATTATCCGACAAGAGGCTTCAAATAATCTATACCTGACTAAGAGATGAACTTTTCTTAGACCGCAACGGCGATAACGTGGAATAAACGTCAGACTCATAAAGTCTGGTTTGTCAGTCATGGGGAGGTTGAGTTAGAATACCAGCCGGGTGTACTTATAGTTTTATCTAGAGGGTTTCTTTAATCTCCTTCAAAGCAAAAGCCGATGGAGTTCCTCTAAATTCTACCCTTGTCATTCCTATCCCAATTGTATGGTTAAATGTATATTTACTGGATGGGCAGCAAGACAAAGAAAATAGAAAACTATTTCCTAAAATGCTATTATATTTACTAGTGCCTACTAGCATCTTACTTCCCGCTCCAGATATCCACTACGTGCACAAATTGATCAAAGGGCACTGTTCATCTCTAGAGAAAGAAATCTCCCCCCCCCCCCCTTTATTTTCCCAAGTAAAAAATAGTAGGCATTTTATTTGAATCAAACACTCACCCTTCGAGTCTTTGGGTTGCATTTACAATCAACCATATCTCATGTACGAGTAACAAGTAGTAGTTCTGGATGGATGGGGGGGAGGGCGGGGGGCGGGATTGCCTGATGCTTGCTTCTTTATTTTTAGCACTGCGTCTCACTACACATTCGGGTTATGCGCCTATATACTAGTTACACTAATGTGCTAGGAATTAGTAAGGGTTAATTTAAAGAAAGTGCACCCTCGTTTGCGTGTAGGGAGAGTGGAAAACCATTTAGGAAAAACAAGAGCTCAAGGTAGTTAACGGGCATTTTCTGGACCAATTTATATCCTTATATGACATATAAACTAACTTAATCCTAGACAAATCTGGTTCTTTTACTTACAATTTAATATTCTCATTTTCACATTCTGTATTCTTAAATTGAGGCCAGTTTCAGGTAGCCTTGATTGTCAGTAAGACACGTAAAACTAAGAAAAATGTGTTAAAAGCGTTACCCAACCAATTCTGAGAAACTTAGATAGAGCCTCACTAGTGGCCGTGTGGTATAAGGCGCTGTGCTCACATTGCCGTTGGTCGCAGTTGATGGGGATATCGGTGTTCCAATTTATGTTGAGTGCACTAAAGGTGTGGTTTCATTCCCATTTGATTTAACATTGTGGGTTTACCATACTCTCTTCACATGCGGGTGAAATTTCTTAAGCTGCCTCTCACTCTCCTTAGATTAAACCGTTAAATAATCATGTGTTTAAGCGTACAAACTAAAGGAATAGTAAAATAATTGGTTTGAAACCATCGTACAATCTTTTTCATATAGATCTACTACACTATAGCTTAAAGTAACATTTTCAAAAATAGGTTTTCAGTATGCTACCCTTATGTAAGCTGTCCTCAGAAAAACCAATTCATTTTTGATCAGAAAAAAAATTCTCTATACATAAATTTAATAAAAATGTTGAAAGATTTTTTGAAAATATTAAATTTTCAAATATTTTATTATCTATAAACTACCCTCAAATGATTTAATGTTTGTAAAATTATAATATATTTTTATATATCATAAACAAATTTTTAGTTTTCTAAAATGCGTCGTAAGTTAACTACCTTTAAGTTAATCTATTAGAAAATAAACATATAAAATTAGTTATGTAAAATAGTCTCTAAATACCAATTTTGAGTAAACCGTTAAGCTTATTTTCAAAACTTTTTTTTTTTCAAAAGTCGGTTGTCAGCAAACTAATATTAAATGAATTTAAAAAACTATATAATATTTAATTATATAATTATTTATAATGTAACAATCTTAACATATTGCAATTTTTTAACCAAATCGCTAAGCCCTTTTTAAAAATATACATATGAAAATTAATCAGTCATCAGTAAACTATCCTTAGACCAATTTTTTCCTGAAAACCAAATAGACAGTGTTATTAATTTTGTCATGTCAAACACTCCCTGGATATCAATGTTTTAAACAAAATCGTTATAACTATTTTCAAAAGTTATTTTGTAATTTAAAAAAATTACTCATTAGTAAACTACCCTTAATCTGAGGACGAGGGTCATAATAAAAATAATCGTCCCAGTGTATTTCCATATAACATCTAAATATCAAGTTTGAACAAAATACATTAAATCGTCACAGATCCGTAGCCAGGGACATATGGACAAACATGGGATGGGGACAGGCAGAATTGTAAAATCGACAATTTTCGGGCTTGGACATACATAAAACATAAAGATTCCTAATAATGTCGAGGTCAAAAATGTTCACAATTACAGTAATTTTTCTTGATATAAGAAAGTAAAAAATATAACTTTTCGAATCCTAGTAAGTTCAGAATTTCTATCTTAACGTGGAGAAAACGTGAGATTCAGTGTCCAATAAGGATGCAACCATCTACACAAACACACCTACTTTTTTAAACACTCTTTTAAAAAGCTATATTTTTTTATTGTGTATCACGTACTACTACCAAGCTTAGCTATTCGAATATTTAAACTAATGGTGTGGGGATGAAAAGACATAGTCTAAAATAAATGCACCCAGATTTGCGTGGAGGGAGTGTGGGAAACCATTTATGAAAATAAGGCTAACTGTTATTCGAACCCCATCTCTTTGTCAGAAAGAATCTTGTCTATTCCAATAGTGATGCCTTAGACCACGTGATCGCCGATGTGGGTACAGTTATAGTATTGTTGTGTTGGATAACAATTTGACAACTCATAAATACAAAACCCAATTTACGTTTAAAAAACATTATCAACAAGTTAAATAAATAGCAGACCAGCTCTCGGATGTCCCAGCTCACGACCCTGGGTTGTTACCCACGAGCACCACTCTGTTGTTCCTCGAGGTCAGATGGTGGGATCTTTCACGCACGATGAGTTTCCCAATAACTTACCATTAATATTAAAAATATAGCATCATCTGCTGACCAGTTACTGACCTTCACCGAGCTATGCATGACTGGTCCACGGTTCTAACTATATTTATAATCTTCTTCTTAAGTCAACAACACGGAGGTTGGTTTTACTAGGTGTTCTATCTCACAGGAGATGGGCATGCACTCAGCCCTTTGGCTGGTCAGTGTTACCTGCACCATCTGGTATATAACCCACATAATAGGGAAATTCAGGAATTATTGGACTTCCCCATTAATTTACACACTAAATTTCTATGAGCGAGCGCTAAAGAGCCAATTTTGCCGCGAAGGTATTTTCACATACCTTCCAGGGTTATTTTAAATGCCACAGCTGACATGGGAACGATGCCTTTACTTCCCCTACAAAGTAAATTGTACTATGGATTTTTATCATTCAAGAAAAATCCGTCGACTCCAATTACTGAGTTTGAATCCACAAACAACGGGTTTTGAAGCGAGCACTTTATTCCAAGACCATCGAGGACGTCATATCGATGTTAGAGTAGGAAAAAAACTGTCTCTTCACCTCATAAATTTGTATTTTGTTTTTAGCATTACGTCTTAACTACACGTTCGGGCTATACGCATATCTACTAATCACACTAATGTGTAATGTGGGCTGAAGCTTGAGGAAGTGTACCCACATTTACGTGCAGGGAGAATGGAAATCCATTACGAATAAACCACCCTAGGTACACCCAGCCCGTCTATCCCCTTGGAGACCATTCATCCACTGAAGTGGGCCATTTATTTATATATATATATTTATAGCAGAATTTTGAAACGGAAGGTTTATATCAAGAAACAATATAGAGAGCAGGGTAAAAAAGTTAAATTTATTCACTACTCATAAACCTACTGAAGACACCTTAAGATAAAGGGTCTGATAAGTCTAGTTCAGGGATGGTGACCTTATGGCACGCGTGCCTCTGGGTGGCACGCGAACTTGATTTGGATGGCCCACCGACCATGGATAGATAACATCAAATAAAATATTCCAACGTGTTATAATCTTGTTAAGTCAATATTAGTAATAATGATGATGATGATAATAATAATAATAATAATAAGTCAATATTATTTTGACAGGCGTATCTTTAAAATATATTACTTTAACTTTATATTACCAAGTAAAACTTCTACGAAACACCGTGACACTATGTTTAGGGGTGAATGATATCACTTGAAGGTCGTGAGGTTGTACCATGCCATTGAATTTCTTATTTCAATTGTAATAATTGTTGGAATGATACATCTAAAAATGTATGTGAAAAAACTCGTATGGACAGAGTTAGTAATGAATGGGTACTGAAGAAGTGCGGTTTGAAAGGGAATCCAATCCAAGCGTGTTAGGTTTGTTTTGACATGTTGACAGGATGAGTGTGGATCAAGTGACAAAGTAAATATATGAAGGTAGAGTGTGTGGATCAACAGGAAGGGGTTGGCTATGTAAGACGTGGCTAAATGCTGTAGACGAAGTGAAAAAAAGATAAATATTAAGAGTTTTAAGAATAAAATATAATATATGACTCGGTGTTTGGATGTTGTCGAAGAGAAAAGAGTATGATAGAATAAAGAATTGTGGATAAAGTTAGTGAAAATGGATTAAGTACGGGGCTGTTGTTATTTGAGATATAGACACAGCTTATAGACTACCCCGAAAGCAAACGGTGTAATTAGGTATGTGTGTATGTATAATTGTAATTTTAAAATGTCATTTTAGAAGCTCTTGAAATAATTTTTGACAAAATATGCCATTGTACCTCTATGATAGGTACATACTTACAACACATGGCTTATTTAGAGTTCATTGAGACATATGTCTCAATGCTAATCAAAAAGACGAAAATAAGAGGTGGTACACTAGACTGGTTCTTTCCTTGTCTGTGTCCATGGCACACTGGTCGGAAAAGGTTTGCCATCCCTGATCTAGCTTGATGTTGGATAGTGTCGAAAATAACATTTGTGTATGCTTATATTATATAGACCTAACGTATAAAAGTAGTGATCAGACTAGCTGATATAATACTTTTAAAATAATGTATTTACTATACGCGTAGTGAATCACTGCGGTTAGGTTAACATGGTCCATTAGAAATTTGTTTTCACCGAAAAGGTTAGCTCAGCGCCAGCGATATCGACTGGTGTATTCAACTCTAACCCTATAGGTCGGTTATAATTTCGGATGACGGCCACGTGCCCTATGGAGTGGTTTTTCACTACCTCTTTTAGGACAAATGATGATGAGTTATTTTAATATTAGAATTTCTCGACTGGTGCTTTTAAATAAGGTTGTGAATAATCTGTAATGGTAGCTGGCACGTAGATCGGGTGAGGTAGTCCTGGGAAATCACAGCTATTATTACATTGAATTTAAAAAAAACACGTGTCAGTGAGCTTGTGGTCTTAGGTTCAAATCCTAGCTGGTTATTCTGAGAAAGTTTTTATTCCTGGATGGTTTGCCACGTTCTCTCCACAATAATGTGGATACATTACCTCCTAATTCTACCTTTCTCTAGAGGCACACCCAGAAATTTACTTTGAGGAGTGTGTGGGCATATGACAAAGGCCATGGCTAGAATGAGTTTTACCTTAGGGTAACTGTTTAAATAATAAAGATTATGTAAATAACTATTTTTACTTTCTCATATAAAGATAAGTATTGTAACCATGGACATTTTTGAAATCAAGATAATGACGAGTATTTAAGTTGTATCTATCCCCTAAACCAAAATAGTAGATGTTACAATAATGATGTCAGTCTATTTGTTCCTGGGCGGGAGAATTACTGATGAGTGATTTTTTTTTCAACTCCATATTTTTTATAAGCTACCCTAACAATTTTGTTTCCAATGTATTCATAGGGAGTGTTTGACATGAAAATAATAATCTATACTTGTTATTCAGGGAAAAATGGGTTTTATGGTAATTCACTGATGAGTGATTTTAAACATATTTAAAATATTTTAAAAATGGCTTCGATTATTTGGTTCGAAATGAGAATCTGATAATTTATTTTACAATAAAAATAGTATATATATTTAATTTTCCTTAGAAAATTAACTTAAGTTAACCTGATTAATTTTTAATTTTTTTAAATATAGAAATTTCTCCATATCTATTATGTTTATAATTTGTATCCAGGGACAATTTTACACGATAAATAACAATACACGTTAATTTTTCTAAAATAAATTAGCGTATGGGTAGTTAGCTATGAGTATTTTTTTAAATTTGAAACTTTTCAAAAATGGGCTCAAAATGGGTATTTGGGAATTCATAATGAATAATATTATTTTTTATTCTCATATATAGACAATTTTAAGGTAGTTTGGAAATAACATAATTTTAAAAATTTGAAATGTTAAAGTAATAGTGGGAACAATATTCTTTAAAACATATATTTGAAGTGTTTTTATTGTAATCAACAAAATTATGTGTTGGTTTTTCTAAGTAAAACTTACTAAAGGGTGTTTTACTGAAAATCTTTATTTAAAAATTTGCCTCTAAGCTATTTATTAGTTAGTCATGTTTATCCTGCGTATAACTCCTGTCCAATACATTTTTTAACGCACATGCTCAGTTGATGAATCACCTCTTTCTTATATTTTTTCTAAATAAACATTGGTTTTAAGCCTAGGAGGTATCTACTATGAATAGGTTTTACCTCTAAAATAATACTAATAATACTAATAATAATAAAATCCACCGATAGCATCCCGTGGTTTCTTTCCTTTCACGACGAAGATAGAATTAGAGTGTTCTATAATAAGGTGCTTAGGAATATATTTGGTCGAAAATGGTATGAGTACACTGGGGAGTGAAGGTGGTTAAATAATGATAATTTTAGTCGGTACTCATCACAATACATTGTTAGGATAGTCGAGTTTCAAGATTACAGTGGGAAGGACATATACCACGAATGGGAGAATTCAGAACAGTTTTCAGGGTGTGAACTGGCAAACCCATCTATACGTAGATGGGAGGATAACATTAGAATATACCTAAAATAAATAAGGTGTAATGAGGTGGACTGCTCAAGATAAATATAGGTGGCGTACTTTTGTAAGTGCGGCAATGCACCTTCGAGTTCCTAATGCCCTAGAGTAAGTAAGTTTTGGATCACCCTCCTATTCAAATAGTAAATATCTAAATTTTATACAGACGATATGAATGGGTGTGCAATATCAAATTGATTTAAACAGTGTACGTTATAAATCATCCACAACATTTGCCAGGGGTGGATTGGACCACCGGAACATTGGGAGATATAATTATAAACGATTGATTATATTAAACTAGTCTAAATATCTATTAAAAAGTTCTTAGGATGGTCATAATAAACCATTAATTTAAATATACGTCATTAAATGTAAAACCTTCCCCTTTGTTGTTTCATGGTGTTGATTGTAAACCATTTATTTAATCAAACGTAAAATCCTTTGTTTTGTGAATATTTACTCTTCATTGCTTTGTATTCTATATAAAGAAGCGGGTGGGGGATCATTTTACAAACCAGATATTGTCTAAAAATTTAGAAGTATTTTTTCTCACGTCATTATAAAGTAGAAGTTTATGTTTTAAGTGGATTTAATACTGACGTAATTATCGATTGTGGGGATGAAATTTCCTCGCTTTTATTATTATTATTATTATTATTATTATTATTAGCAGAAGCACTGCGTCTTACTACCCGTTCGGGTTATACGCACTTACGCTAATGTGTAATGGTAGGGTGATTGTGAGATGAAATGAAGGACCTACAGTTTAATGTGGAATCCGAACCACGGTGGAGGCCTGGCATTCCTCACATTCACAAGATTTCTTGTCAGAGGTGAAGGAAGGGTTTGGTAATCAGATAAATTCCTCGCTTTAAATGTACTTATAATAAAAATATAAATTCTTCACTACACCCTTTCAGCTTACAGTGAAATACAGCTTCAGTGAGATATGAACGTATTGTTAAGAGCATGTTAAGAGCCTTCAAATTTTTAATCCCGGTCTGTTTGGAATCTCCCAATCCACCACTGATGTGCGCTGATCAAGGTCATGTGGCACGCCCCCCTATTCCTAGAGAGAAAATTTCAGGAATTTAACCTTTTGGGCGAGCATTTTAGAGCATTTTAACATAATTATAAACTAATTATATGAGTTTCAAGAGCAAATCTTTGCATTAAAAAATAATCAGAAAAATTAACAAAAGCAAAATTTAGTTGTAGCTTAATCCATTGAAAAACACATATTTTTCACAAATGTATTGAACATAACGAAATTAAAATAAACTATTGGGAGGGAATGGGAGGAAATCCACATTTCATTTTTTTTATTTCCATTAACTCCAATATTGATGTTTCAAATTCGGTGGCGGCTCGTGTATAGGCACTGCGGAACTGAAGCACCCCCTGTTTACATTTGATATTATCTATAACATTTAATATAATAAGTCATTTTTGCTCTAATTCTTACTTTATTTTTTTAGTACAATATATATTCATTAAGCTTAATGTCAGTACTTCAGTAGCCATCCCCCAGTTTATGAAAAAAATACAAAAATCTTTGTATGGAACTGTGCGATTCACAGTGCCAGTGACGTGGTGTTTGACTGTTGTGCGCATGCGCACATAGGATGGAGTGGGGTGGAAGGCGGGGCTGCCAGATAGATATAGAGCACTGTTGCTCTCACAGTACCGGCTCTGGCGTGATGGTGGTAGGAAGTTTTTTAAAAACAACGTGTGTTGTGCTTAAAAACCGTGTACCATATTCTTGAATGTGATAAATTGTAGAAGAGTGAAGAATTAGATTATTACTCTACGTCCAGCTATTCTATTTTTTGGGGGTTCTTTTATTTAACAGAAAGACTAAATGTGCTTGCAGTACTTTCAGTAGAGAAAAATTTCCTCAATCGTCATTCAGAGATCAAGGAGGAAATTATTGAACTTTTTGCACAAATTAAAACAAGAAGAATGGATTTTAGTTTTAAATGAATAGATCAAGCTTTAAATGTAACAATTTAAGATAAAGTAAGTAAAAAAGTTCTTTTTTTGTTAAGATTTTATCAAGTTCCTGAATAAATATACAAATTTGTTAATAACAAATTGCATCCATATCCCAAATACACAATTTTATTTTTTTATAAAAATTAACAAGAAAATAAAAAAACATTTCAACATATACCCCAAGCCGATGCCAAAATGACAGTTAGTTAAAAATGCTTACATTAATACCCCATTCCCTGCTCAAATAACCGTTGATTCAAAAAATGCATGAAAAACACATAGTAAAAATAGAGGTGTTAGCGCCCTCGCTCCGCCTCGGTCACGCCACGAACTGTTTCATTGCTCCCATTGTGACACGGCGTGCGAGACCTGCCCTAACCTCGGTCTGGTTCCTCAAGACGACGTTTCAAGAAGGTGGGGGTGGTGGGCCACACGGGTCTGAACTGTTGACCTACAAGCGGTAGGAACACTCCAGAGAAGATATCCCGCGTCAAGTCGGCCCGCCCCGTGTTTCAGATCGTTTCACATTCATACAATTGATTGTGCTCCGTCAGGGGTCACCTTCTGGGACGTTGAAACTTATTGCAGACATTTATCTGTAGGCACTATTTAAATAGTGATGGTTGTTTCAAAATATCGTGAACTAGCAAATAGAGTCATAATATATCAACATGGCTCTTTAAAAAGTATAGAAAAATAAAGTAAATTAAAGCTAATAGGTTCATACCCTATACATGGAAATTAATAATATTCATTTTTCTAATGCAAATTAATCCTATGAAACTATCTATTTATCACCATTATGATAGGAACTTTTATATTTATTTAATCATTAAATCTATTAAATTTAATCTCGGTGTATGCATAGGTTTATGAACTAATTTATTATCATTTATTCTTTTAATATCCACAGCTAATAATTTTATTATCGTCTGAATTTACATTAAAACACTTCTTAATTTAAACCCTCGCGTAGTTATTCTAATTTTATCAATTGGTATAATGTTATTAATTAAATAAAAATACAAATATATTTTAATAATTTGTTCCTAATAATAATAATAATAATAATGTAATCAGCTCTATTAACAAAAATAAGGGTCACTCCATTCAATTTTTGATTCCCAGGAGTTATAAAGGGCTTAACTTGAATAAATTTACACTTTACATTTTGAGCAGGATAAATTAAAAGTAGTCTATATGTGAAAATGTAAAATTAGCTCATTTTAAACAACGTTTTACACAAATCGCAGTGATTCTGTGAGGTAAAGGTTATGAGACCAGATCTCCGCGGAATATCTCCTCTGAAGGAACTACAGGTGTCATGGAGAAAAGTTTTACCTTCGATCTCTCTCACTTAAATGTTGCCAAATCTTCTTCCTTCCAGTTGGAAGCAATAGTGGTTTAAGGGCTGATCGAACAGGGTGGCTCCCCGGGGTGCCGGATTGAGGGGAATGCCAAACAGAGCACCAACCTAACATAGCCTTACGTAGTCTGGGCGTGATAAGAAAATAATATATAATATCTAAACCAAACCTCACAACTGCTAACCTCTTAACCTGGGCGTAAAAATGAAATTGCCAAGATATAACACTACTTCATTTTTTGATACTAAAATGAAATTTGACATGCTTGGAATAGTTTTTTTATTGTGCATAAAATAGGAAATAGTGTCACCCTTAAATGTTATTTTACATTCACCATCTTGAAAAAATGATGTTCTAAAAGTGTTTCGCAATTATCTCGTAAACTGTACTACATTATAATAACAAAGTGTTTATTATGATAAAAAAAAATAAGGAGGAGAACATAGCATACACAACATATTCTTATAGTTTTCTTTGAAATTATAACGGTGTTCTTACAATCTCCCAGTGAAACGTTTGGAGCATGAATAACAGTTGTGGAGTTTCCTTTCATATTATTTTCCTATTACGGCCATGCTACGTTAGGTTTGGAGTGGTTAAGTTTGGGGACTATTTTATATTTTTATACTATCCCTGGTTATATAGGGATGCGTTAAAAAGCAATCATATTTGGTTGCAAAATTTACCTTGTGTCGCCCCTGGTCATAAGGCTGTGTGTTGTGGTAAGAAGGAGCCCCTGGCAACCTCAACAAACCAGCATTGAAAAATGTATCTTATATTTAAAGGAAGATTGACTAAAGTTAAACAAGAGAATTACAACACTCTATACCAATAGTAGTCAATAGTAGATATCTTACGTAGTCTTCCTTAAACAAAACTATTGTTGTTATTATCACAAGAGAAAATTCACAGAAGAAGATTCCTTTCTGGTTTCCGGGCGTCGGCCCTTCCTTTTTCGTGAGAAATATCGCAGTTAGAGGATTTTCATCTTCTGAAATGCTGCGCCTTAAAGATTCCATCTAACGGTTGACAAAAGAGATATTGAAACAGTTTTCATATATATATATATATAATTAAAATAAATTGTGCTTTCACTTTGGTTGTATTTATTATTATTATTATTATTATTATTATTATTATTAAAACTGTTTCGCAGGTCTTCATTCTATGGTTTTTTTAATAAATAATCCAGACTATCGCACTAACTACGATGCGACGCCACATTACATACCTACATTAGGTGCTATACTCTAGGTGAGATGGGCTATAAGTCGCTAAAATAGTATATCAGAAATTCTTAAAGGCTAGAAATTAAGTGGGCTTATAAAGTTCTGGGGATAACTGTCCAGCAGTAGGAGAGCAAACAAGGGAGGAGGAAAATAAAATGTTAATACTAGGGATGTCAAACTAGATTCTTCGATACCTCGATACCCTTGACTCCTAATAATATCGAAAGAATCGAGAATAGATATTAATATTACGACATTGTTACATCGATTCTTAGCTCTCAATGAAATTACTAGCAATTAAACAAAACTTCAAACTTCAGAATGAGTAGTAATAGATTATCTCTCATATTAGTTTATTTGGCGTTATTTGGTCCAGTTAACGAACCTAATAATTGAAGAATCTAAAAGACTCGTGTTTTTGACCATTGTTCATTACACCTTTTTTAAATTATTAGTTAGTTTATTTATTATTATTAGTTTAATTCCTGATTATTTTATTATTTTGTATAATATTTTTTTAAACTTGGTTGGTCAAATGAATTCTTTTCTTTGTAAAAATTGAAAATGGATTGTTTTTAATTACCATTTACTCTTTGGAGTATTTTTGCTGTGCCATGAAACTGAATAAATATGTTTTATAAGATTCTTGGAAAAATAATTAAATATATGTATTCAAGAATCAAAATCAAGAATTGAAAAATCAAGATTAAACATAAAAATCGAAATCGGGAAAATAGGTTTTGTGACATCTCTAGTTGATAACATTTGTTTTGTGACCCCCATAAAATTAGATCATTCGATTCACAAATTGTTATTGTATGCTCATATTCCTATTACCTTTATTTCCTCAGGCACTCGGGTTTTAATGGGGCTACTTAAGTAAGCGAGAAATTTCCATACAGACGTTCAGCTCTAACGAAATATTTAATTCTACTAAGCGTTATTTCAAAATATGGCTCACGCCCAAATAAAGTATAAATATTCTAACAGGACTCTTTTCTCAAAAGTCCTGTATTTCTAAGTTTTATTAATAGGAAATAATGTGTGAAAATGTTACATTTAACTCAGTTTCGATGACTTTTTAAGCATATTTGTAGAGCTTAACTCGATGAAAAAGGGTTCTATTACTAAGCTTCTTCTAGAACATATATATAGTAATTTGTTGATAGGTTCAGAACCTAAAATGTTTCGACATTTTTGAACTAGCAGCGAGATTTCCTCTTTACCTTGAGATGAGAAGCTTCTTAGTTGTATTTACCCTCTTTCATTTTGACATGACAAAGACTGGTTGTAGGTGAAGGACGAAAGGGCGTACAAGCTTAGAATAAGAGAAAAAAGTTCCAGAAAACGACACAGACCATTGTATTTTAATCCCTGTTGCCTGACAACGATTTATTCTTTCTCACTTAACGAGGTGGGTGCCTTAGTTATCAATCAAATATATGGATTTTTGGACTTTTCAGAATGGTAAATTCCAACATTTAAACTTTGTTTTCAAGTCTATTTTGGTATAGGTACAGAGAAAATATATTTATATTAATTTTAATAAACACTAAACTTTGTACTGTTAAAGGTTTAGTCAATAGTTCACCTTGGCCACAAACAAGAAACTAGGCCTGTGCCCTAGGCGCAACATCTGTTATTGGAAATATTTCAGCTACCTAGGCAGTGACATGAGAAAGGATGTACCTACATGGTTGTCGAAATTTGGTCACGCTCTTTGCATCAGCATCGGTGGCTCACAGGCAGAAAAAAAGCAAATTACCTATTACATTTTTCCCAATTTTATCGGATATATGATTCAATTTATTTGGGCCAGTATAGGATCAAAAAACAAAGAATGTGGTTTAAAACTACGTTTGTTATAAAAATATTTATTTAGTGGCTAAATGTATATCATGCAAGTAATCGTAATACGTATTAAAGGAACACATCAGGAAAACGGTATATTACATTTTATAAATGCTACTAAAAATTAATTTCATACGTGAAGTCATAATATGATCTGCAGCTAGATTATAGCTTTTGATAGATGGTATCAATACCGATAAATAATACAGTAAGCCTATACTGTTATCAATGTTGATCAAAAAAATTGTATTTTCTAAAACTGTCCTTACTACAACGTTCTTACTGTAGTTAGGGCCTACAACACAAACAAATCAAATCAACAGAAAATCACACATATATAGCCTACTATAATTAAATTTTCCTCGGAGGAACCTTATCTGATAGAAAAGCTAATGGATATATACTCACGTTTAAGATACGCCAAGACATAAAGGCCGTATTACGACTTCTTCATGGGCTTCTTGAGATGTTGTGGATCCTTGTACTTCTCAGAGAAAATTTTAAGGAAACCTAAAATAAATAATTAATCAATAAATAAAATAATGTAGATATGCCTTAGCAGGGCTACCCCTTTAATCTTGATGATTATTTCATGCAACAAATTATTTTTAAGATAACAAAAAAAACTCTTAATAAATAAAAAATAAATAAAACTTGTCAATTAAAGTTGTTATGAAATAATTCTAACATACCTTCGTAATGTACAGATGGCAGGATCATCTCGACCTCTCTCAAGTCATGTTCTGTCAGCAGAGTGGAACCAAGGAAGCTTGCTTGTAGAAACCATTGTAGCTCGTTCGAAACCTGACCAATACTGCATGATCTCGTGTGATGTCCAGCTCCCGTACAGGCCTGGAGTGAAAAGGAAGCTTTTTCTTGTAGATGTGGTCCAGATGGGCTGACCATTCTTTGACAATTTCAGGTTGCTCTTCAACATTGATGGTCTCAAAAGGTGAAGGAAGTCACCGTGCATCTCGGAATATTTGATACCAGTCCTTGGGTAACTCAGCTTCTTCTCCCTGGTCGATCAAACCTATGTTCTAATCGCATTATAAGTACGAATCCCCCCTTATTGGGAAGACTACATTTACGTAGTCCAGTCGCTTTTCATAATGCACCAAATGATGGAGGAATCTGAATGTAGAGACATTTATATTTTTGCCTCCGCATGAGTCGCAAAAAATCTCAAGATGTTTGATTTGTGGATCCATAAAGTTTGATATAAAGTGCTGCAGGAATGTGCATATCTCGTCTGCTCCTTTCCGCCCGATGGTCTCAGGGTACATATGGAAATAACTATCTCTTGTTGCAAGCACGTGGACATTGAAAATGAAAAGAGATAATGGCCGGCGATAGTAAACATCATTGGTCTTGATGTTTGGGCATGGCAAGTTTTTACTGTTGTCCATAGAAATTGCAGCCTTTAGAGGGTTTTTCATACACTCATTCTTAGCTTTCCTTTTCTTATCGTAAAACACTTGATGTTCGTTTAGGTGGAGCTGGCGTTCTGTTTTAAGTGTCAAAAGTTCAAAACGAAGCACATTCTTTCTTTCTTTATTTCGACCCTCCTTCCCCCCCAAATATTCCTATTTAAGGGATCGTATGATTTTTCGTTCCCCCCTCTTTCCTTACCGATCTTACGTAATTTTCTTACGATTTTATAAATTATATTATTTTAGACAAAAGGATTGGGGATGGGAAATTATAGAATACTTATCGCAGTAAAATTAGGTGTAACACATCATAAATAAATGACATTAATATAGTTGTATAGCTGTGTGGTCTATGGGCTACGCTTCAGCGCCATCTATCATCGCTAGGTGCAACCTTTTAGACTGCACGTCTGTAGAAGTGTTTTTTTTTTTTAGATTTTGTCTCACCATAAACATTGATAAAACCCTTAGTTAAGGTGTATTCGGCCCACTCCAACGAAAACTTAAGAAATTACTTACCACCCCCACTCCAAAAATTCCTTACGTAATTCTGAATGGTCCCTAGCTTCCGAGCTAATGGCAAATATATTTTTTTAAATAGAGTTCTCAGAAAACGGGAGTTTATTATTATGCTTTTTGATGAAAATATGTATAATCTGTAAAATATGAATAATGAACAATACGTTTCTTTCATTTAAGCCTCTTGATGGAATGTGATACTCTTTTTTCCCATCATGTTTCTGTAAAAATGTATATTATCTGTTTCCAAAAATCTCCAGTTTTAGGTAAATGTTTCCGTTTTTAGACAAAGAATAGATAAAGTCTGTGTGGTGCACCATATCATTTATTTATTGAGGTAGGCCTAGTTATTAGCCTTAATAATGTGAACACGAGCTAATATTATACAACTTATAAACTTGTTTGTAGTTTCGTCTTTATTAAAACCTTATTTCTCACTTGGTGGATACCAGTGGCGTATTCTCTGGGTATGCTAGTCCTGCGCTGCATACCCAAAATGATATGGTCTAGTTTTGTGTTTAATTCAATGCTGTCTGTGTGAACTGTGTAAACACTAATGTTTAAATTGTTAATAAATATACATGTAATGAATTATTAATTTATAAAACTAATATTGGTTCATATTCCAAGAATACTGTGTTTTAAGAAATTCTTCTTCCAATATTTATCACCGCGTCTTACTACCCATTCGGGTTATACGCTTTAAGTACTAATTACACTAATGGTTATGAATTGGGAAGGTTTTAATCAGAGGAAGTGAAACCGCATTTGCGTGGAGAGAGAGAGTGGAAAACCATTTAGGATAAACCACCCCCAGTTCACCCGACCGAGATTCGAGCCTCGATCTCCTCGTCCTCAGCAGTAGAGCTCAACACGACAAGCGCCTTAGCTAACTACGCCACCGAGGCGGATAATTCTTCTTCCAAATGGTTATACTTAACACAATAGAAAACCCAGGGCTTATTACTTGAAAAACGCAAGGCAAGCTAGGGAGGCTCTAATGACCTTGCCCAATGTCTAGGGGGTTGCAACACATTCCTTCCGCTCACCCATAAGTAATGGGCTAATGAGCTCGGGTTTTTACACTCCAGGTCATGCTGTTCCTGTGAAGCAACCTAAGCATTGTGCCAACTATTGAAAAAAAGATTCAAGATCACAATGTTTATTTATTAAGCTAATTTAGTATAGTTTAAGTAAAAATAACATAATATATATAAAATTAATTGTAAAATAATAGTTAGTTTACGTAACAAGCTTTAAAATATAAACTAATTAAATACAATGAGTTATGTTTAGGCATTCTAGTCACATGTATTATCATGTATTTGGCAAACACATTTAACCACTCGTTCAAGTTTAGGCATTTCAGCACTGATAGAGTGGGGAAAGGGGGGTTGGGAGGGGCAGGGCGGGTGACGAGGTTACTTTAACCGTAGATGACGATAATTCTCGTTTTCTTTAGTAGAAAGGATCGTGAAGTTTTAATATTGTTCTTTTAGTTTTGGTTTTACATTAACAACTTGTTAGTCATTGTGATTTTATATAATTATACATCAAAGAATATCAAAAGTCAGTAGTGTGATTTCACCATTTAAAGATGATTTTGAAGGAAAAGGTAAAATAAAATATCTTTTCGTATAAGTTACTTAATCAGTGGCGCACCCAGCCATTTACTTTG
The DNA here is from genome assembly GCA_901482245.1 of Timema douglasi. Taxonomy (NCBI): domain Eukaryota; kingdom Metazoa; phylum Arthropoda; class Insecta; order Phasmatodea; family Timematidae; genus Timema; species Timema douglasi. The sequence goes on from CABEEJ010000508.1 coordinate 72,129, forward strand.
GGGGAGGCATTCAATCAAGGCTGTAGCAAGAATGAAATTTTGATGGAGAGAGTGGGTTTGGGGTTTCACAGCCTCTTAAGCCCTGAAGGCCGAGAATATTTATGAATATTAAATGCTTTTATAAATCATTTTGAGAAGTTTTATAGTTATTAAGTAATTTAAATAATACAAATAGTATCGAAGCTATTATTTGTATGTTTTTTTCAATTGTTAATTTTGTGTGTAAAGGTAAACATTTTGAATCTTAGGCTTAAGCCTGAAGCCTGGTCTTAAAATGTAGCATATACATTCGACACATCTTCAATGTTAGTTAAACTTAATATTATTTAAATTTCTATTAACTTTATGTATTGATCGCCTCATTGAGAGGTGTCCAGTAACACTTATTAAGTTTAATTAAAAAAGGTATATCTGCTGCCAAGACTGAAAGAGAGCATAAGTAACATAATTAGCATAGTAAATAGTTAATTAATCAATAAAAAAGGAGGTTAAGATACTTATTCAATATACGTGGATTCCACGTGCTTAATTTTAAATCATAACCCAATTACAAAAGGACTGTATTATTTATTAAACAAAAAGTAATAAAAAAATAATAAAAGATTAAGATGATAAAAAGATAATAAAAGATTAAGATGATAAAAAGATAATAAAAGATTAACAAAAATTAATTTAAAATAAAAGAGAACATTTATATTTACTACATTACCGATTTGTTTAAGGTATAAAAAAGATATCTCCTGCAGAACACAGAAAACCAAAAATAAAATTAATTAATACAAAGATAATCATCTTCAAACATTATATTTAATCCCCTGTTCTATTAAACTTTAAAATGCGTGGTTTATAGGATGTCGATTGATAAAAAACCATATTATAAAAAGAACCAGGCCACATGGTTGACAATCTCCACATTACATTAGAATTCCACAAAAATGCATAATAATACTAAATCTAAAAGTTAATAATTAAACCCCCCAAAAAATACACGGAAACATTAACCCATAACCTTAAAAACAAGAAAGAAATAAAAAGTTAAAAAAACTACATGTTAATTTAGAAAAGCTTCTTGGATAAAATTAATAAAATAAGAGAAATAAAATATTACGTCTCACGTTTCTAGAATCCAAAGAGAGAATGAACGAGACAAAAGGAAATCTCTCTGAACGGGGAATCCTGAGATTAGTTTAGCCAATCAGAGATAAGTTTGTTTTCACGATAACAAAAGGACCAATAATATAATTTTTGAAGACTAAGCATTTTTTAAATAAAAGATATAAAAGAAAAATTAAGGTAATATTACATATCTAAAAAAGGTACAAAGAGATTTAATTACTTAACACATATTGAAATAATAGTTTATAAAAGATTATTAAAACTTCCGTTCTAAATCTCCATTTAGGTCGCCATGTTGTGGAACTACTAATTTAAAGTTTATCCCCTAGGCTTCGCCACTCACCCTTACCAGTAATGTCAAGGTTGATAGAACTTAGGTCCGTTCATAATTAACAGTACAATTATTAGTGGTGTTGGGGAAAGAGGAGGAAGGGGGCTAAATACCCTGTTTGACCCTCTCCCCCTTGGGTGCACCACTGCTTACAGCAAAAGATATGTGTAAATATCTTAGCAATAAATAAATGGCGTAGTGATAGAGTATTAATAGACCGAAATAATCTACCCTATGTTAGTCAGAGTTTACGCATCTAAATAGCTTCTGGAGCATAAATTCTCAAGTTGGGTGACTCGTTTGTTTCCAAGCAGCATTGTGTGTGATAAGTTAGGCTTTATAAAATACTTTTTAATTGCAACGTGATTTGGACAATTCACCTGATTCCCTCTATCTCTCTCACCAATAGCTGATGGACGCTTGATCGATGTGTCGCTTCATTTTACTCTTATTATGATTGTTTTCTTTGAGTATTGCTAACTGTCTGCTTTTAATTACACTAGGCTAATTGAATAGGACCTGTCTCTCTTATAAATTCAGAAATGTGCCCATATCACTCTTAGCCCGGACATTAATATTTACTTAAATTTCTAACCATGTAGATATCATTACAATTTTAGGACCGCCTATGTGGTCTAGTGGCCATAGGTTCTGGCTATGGACCCAGAGGTCCTGGGTTGGATTCCCGGCGCGTCCAGATTATCTGGGAAGCAGTGGGTCTGGAACAAGTTAGATTCATCCTAGAATGGATAAATAAGGAGCTACTTGAATAAAGTAGTAGTGGCTCCGGTATAGAAAGCCGATCTTAATGGCTGGAGTCATCGTTATGCTGACCACATGACACCCTCTATCCACCAGAGTTGGCACTGATTCGCCAAACAGTTTGATAGTCACTCGGTAGGTATAGCCTGAATGATGGCTGACACCATGGAGTTACTTTTATTACATTTTGAGTGGATGGTAATCATTGTTATGGATAAATAAAAGAAGAGATAATGTGGGAGTGGGGAAGGGAGGGGGGCTCCAAATTTCCTAAGATAACATACAATTAAAAGTAAATAATAAATGTTCTAGAACCACTTTTCTATATGGACACATCTTCAAATATATCCCTTGAAATAATCCCTTAACGTTCTTGGACAACGGTGGTTGAGGGTCCTCGGCCCCCAAATCTCCGTTTCAGCATTTAGAGTACAGCATACATATTCATTTTTCTCAGAATACGCCACTTGTGGATACCAAAACTGATATCATAGAAGAATCATCTATTGAAAACATTTATCTACAGTTAATTTCGGCCAAATAGTTCATTTCAACTGCTATTTAAAAATGATACATCTAAATACTAGAAGTATAAAGCACAAATGAGGATTAATTATGTTTTCTCTCTTATATTAAACTAAATATTGATTTAATGATATTAACACGAGTGTGGATATACGGGGATGATGCATTATTGCTTAAAATTCCAAACTACAAGGCCAATTTTGCATGTAGAGACAATACATTAGGTGGGGGAATTTGTGTTTTGTTAGAAGAGCTTAATGGTTTCAAACATGGACATTTGAAATTTTTAGTAAAGGTTCCTTTTTGGCTCTAGACCAGAGATAGGACCGAATTTTGTGAAATTCATCAACCTGTAAGAGATGAGAAAGGGGGTTCAAAAGTTTTCCAAATTCACTGACTGTGCATTTTTTGAACTTGTGGACATAGAGCCTTGAAATTTAAAATGAATGTTTCTTTATAGAATTGAGTGAGAAATCTTAAGGGTTTTTTCAAATTTAATCGACTAAAGGGGTGTAAAGGGGAAAAAAAGAGGCAGTAAATTCTATGTCCTCCAATCAAGATTAAATATGATATATGGGGGTTTATCAGGTTGCAGAATACTAATACGAAATTAATTTATGTATGGCATCCACGCGATGGGTCCTGAGGGGCTTTGGTAAAAAAAGACTACCAAAACTAATAAAAATAAATACTTTCCAGGGTGATAGAATATTGAAAGTGTGCGGACAACCAAAGAGGCCACTCCAAATAGTAATAAAAAAATGAACATTTGTATTTAATAAGTGGGACCATAGGACATAGGGGAGGGGATATAAACAGATTAAAAACCTTTTGTGTGCGCTAGCAAATTTAAATTTATCAATCGTTTAGGAGGACAACTCCAAATAACCAAATAAGTCTTAAAAATGGAAATTTTAAAATGATAAGAAAAATAAGCTTAAATATTTACAAAACTAGTAGAAATAACTAATTCCCAGTGTGGTAGACAAGGGAAATGTATAAGTAAAGTAAAAGGACATGTCAAGTTACTATAAGTCTATACATTTTTTATTTTAAATGGTACCCTGGGAAAATAAAATAAAAACAACTTTTAGCTGTGATAGAATATTTAAATTTGGCAAGTAGGTAGAATGACCTTTCAAAATAACCTAATAAATCTTAATATATGAAATTTATAAGTAAGAGTTGAAGAAATGGTAGAGGAAGGGGGCGAGCTCAACATTTACAAAAATTAATACATTCAATTAATTCTCTCTGTGGTAGAGAGCTTAGATTCGTTAGATTATTCTAAAAAAACAAAAAAAAATGAGACCATTTTTAATTTAAACTGTGGGAAATGGGGGAGGGGGAAGTTACAGCTAGAACTAACCTTTGAGATGAGTTTAAAAATTAAAATTTGAAAGACAGGTAGAAATGAAGCTCCAGATATCCAAATGAATGTTATAATTTTAAATTTCTCAACTTGAGTTGGAAAAGTGGATAAAGTGGTTAAAAACTTACAAAACTATTAGCAACAACCTCTTCTCAGTGTAGTATAAAACTAAAATTCTGCATTAAGGCCAAGATACCACTTCAAATAACTATAAAAGTACAAAAAATTTAAAATTTATAATGGGAGTCCAGGAAATAAAGTGGAGTTTATAAAACAAATTAAGTATGTTAAATAATTTAAATTTTGCATGCTATGGATATTTTAAGTTTTACCTGACTCGAGGGGTGCAGAAAATCTCCCGTAAGGCTATGTATCTGTTATTTCCTTCACTTGGACAATATTTTACTGTGTTAGTTTTGTTCTTGAACTCAAAGTGTCAAAAGAACTCATCTCTTGGTACATCAAAATGCGTCTTGATTTTAAACCTATTGTTTATCTGAATATTACTATTAACTTCATAAATGTATAAAAAAATATTTTTTTTCCACTTTTCCACTTTTTCTTCCACTTTTATTACTTGTTGTAAATTTAACATTAATCAGTATATGAAAATCTTAAAAGTGATAAAAATATATCTAATATCACATGAGTACTGCATTTCTTTATGTATGTCCTAAAAATAAATTTAATTTTGCGTGTTTATTGAACATGGCTAAGTTCAACCCTAAATAGCAACGTGCATCAAAACCAAGAAAACGAAACAAAAGGCGAGATCGTTCAAGAATCGATATAAACTTAAAACAATGAAAGATTTGATCTGTGATGTTTATAAGTACGTAATAAACTCATAACAAACGTCAAAGATACATATGTGGCATATATATATATATCACTTAATAACAGCACAATAGCTCCCTACTTTGTGGAGTTGGTAAGGAACTTTATCATACATTTAAATTCACCACAAAGAGTTTTGGTTTGAATTACTGCTTCCTTAAATAATTACTAATGAATATCAACACATAAGCTGCAAATAATCTTAATTATGGAGGTGTTTGTATGGAGGAGAATACAATTTAATTTATTATTATTATTATTATTATTATTATTTGCAACGCGTCTTACTACCCGTTCGGGTTATACGCACTTACGCTAATGTGTAATGGTAGGGTGATTGTGAGATGAAATGGAGGACCTACAGTTTAACGTGGAATCCCAACCACGGTGGAGGCCTGGCATTCCTCACATTTACAAGATGTCTTGTCAAAGGTGAAGGAAGGGTTTGGTAATCAGATAAATCTGTGCCGGGACCGGGGATTGAACCCCGGCCGCCAGCACAGAAGTCTGATTTAAATAATTTAAATTGGTTGAAAAATGATCCCTGCACACTAGAATAAAATTGATCCCAGGATCTTAGCGCGTCAATGTTCTAGTACTTAGCTATCCAGGATTAGTTCCACGCTCATGATCTCATATCCACGCGAACTGACGATATAAAAGTGTAGTCAGTTTAGTCAGTGTAGACTATAACTTAGGTAAATTTTATAGTATAGATCTTTATCAAAGGTACAGCTGTAGATCACATGATTTGACGTATGAATTAGTGAACCCATTTCTAGTAACTTTTCTAGTAGTCAAATAATGATCTTATTAAAATCAGGGTCTAAATCATACATTCAACTGACCCACTAAAAATTTTAGTTTGAATCACAACTTCTGCTCGGAACCCACTATTGTTTGTTGTATCGGGGCTTCGTTACGAGTGGTTGATAATTCTCCATTATTTGATGTCCCGGGGCCTGGTTACCAGTGGTTCATAAAATTCTATTGTTCTATGTCCCGGCACCTTGTTCCACTGGTTCATAATATGGTATTGTTTGATATCCCGGGGCCTGGCAACCACTGGTTCATAATTTGATATTTTTTGATGTCCCGGGGCCTTGTTACCAGTGACTCATAAACCGATATTTTTTTATATCCCAGGGCCTAGCTACCATTGGTTTATAATCTACTATTGTTTGATGGCCCGGGGCCTGGCGACCACTGTTTCATAATCTGCTATTGTTTGATGGCCCGGGGCCTGGCGACCACTGTTTCATAATCTACTATTGTATGATGTCCGGGTGCCTTGTTGGCACTGGTTTATGATATTCTATTTTTTGTCCTATGGCCTTGTTACTACTTGTTCATAATTGTTGTTAAATACACAAATAATATTCAACAATAAATTGATTTCAACTTCAAATAACGTTTAAATTTCCCTATTTTAAAGTGAAGTAATATTACAATGCACAAGTTTTTTTACAATGTCTATGTAATTTTTCTATTACAAATCTGATCTTGTATTTACATTTTTACAGATTTGTTATGGGTTCCAGAATATTTGGGTTCGTGTCTCGGGGAGATAGCTCAAAGTATATTTAAAATTAAGTTTTACGTATTCTTAAGTAGGCCTACTACATAACATATTATGAGTTGTATACTGTAGAGAGAGGAAAATATATATTTAACAATGAGTAGGTATGTTACGTCTTGTATATGATATTAATTATATACAAATTAAATAAGCATGTATTATATTATATTGATTATATTACATCACCCATACAAACATATTTATGGTCAATCAAATTTATATTATAGAAAAGAAAGTGATTCACTATATTTGTCTGGAGTAGAAGAACTGCCATTATCACCTCCGGAACTAATTTCGAATGGTAACAAACATATGTGGTTGGACCTCTAATCAAAATAATACCGATGATGAAGACACCAATCAGTAACATAATCCTTTCATTATTAGACACTATAATTACTCAGATCTTAACTGGCGTGATTCAGAAAAGTCCAGTAGTTTTTCAAACAAACCATCCAATATGGAAGATAATCTATCAGAAAATAATGATATTGAAAGTGAATCTGAAAGCGACTTGGCAGAACTTTGTATGGAAAATATGAAAAAATGAAGATATAGGCTTATTTTTCTGGTAACAGAATAGTAATTTTTTTAAAAGACAAATTGAAATGATCAATCACCACTCAAATGTATGTACATTGGGGCGCTGTGTCCTCAAAAAATAAATTAAAAATTGTTTAGAGTTTAAATTGAAATATCATTGTGACAATTGTGAGAGAATATAAATTGTTTCATAAGTCCCTTCAGAACACGATAACATTAACATGATGCATTGGTGTGAGCAGCTCTTCCCACATGAATAGGCTACTCACAGACAGAAGATCTGATAGACATAATAAACATTCTAATGATGAGTGGGAACATTTTTTGTAAGCACGAGTTGAAAATCGGAAAGGTAAGTTAAAATATGCAAATTAATGTAAAATGTATACATAATTTTTTTTCTAATTTATGATAAAATATCACATTTACAGCATAGTAGAAAAACAGTTTGATAACTGTAATGAGGGTCAAATCAAATCATCTTTATTTATAAAACCCGCTATTTTTTCCTAGCAATATAAATACCAACAAATTTGAAACTTTGAAATATTTTATTCTTAAAATTGTATTATTGTGTTATTTTTATTTACAAATTTCTAACATCTTATTTAGGTACTAATTATAGGTGACCTGGTGGTCTAGGGGTAAGGTGTCAGACTTCTATGCTGGCGGCCGGGGTTCAATCCTCGGTCCTGGCAAAGATTTATCTGATTACCAAACCCTTCCTTCACCTCTGACAAGACATCTTGTGAATGTGAGGAATGCCAGGCCTCCACCGTGGTTCGGATTCCACGTTAAACTGTAGGTCCTTCATTTCATCTCACAATCACCCTACCATTACACATTAGCGTAAGTGCGTATAACCCGAACGGGTAGAAAGACGCGGTGCTAATAATAATAATAATAATAATAATACTAATTATATTTCAACATGAACGGCTCATTTTCCTTTGGTAATATTGTTTGATTAGAGCAATCTTTTGTCTGTAAATTGGAATTCAATGACATATACCGAGTATATTTCTTTCAGATATGAGGAAAATATTTGTATCAAAAAATGAAAGAGAATGGTGAAATAGGGAATAAATTAGCACTACGTAAAGGTCACGTCAAAGATGGCCTACCATATATTACTTTAATTGGAGACGGAGGCTGGTGAAAAAGAGCATACGTTCATGGAATGAATTCCAAAGCAGGAATTGCAAGTTAAGTTTTGAAGATATCCTAGTTAGACCATCCAACTAAATATTTAAAAGTCACAGATTAGATTCCTGGCTGGACCGAAATTCTAGCGTTGTGAAATATAATATGTTCTCTTTATGATAAATTAAATACTGTAGGCCTACCTGATATAGTTTTTTGTTTTTACTATATTAATTAGGGCAAGTTTCTAACAATAAGTTCACTGACATACAAAACACAAAAAAATAATTCTTAACTATTTTGAGTCAAATAAAAGCACACATAAGCACTATTCTTGCTATCTTAATTGAGGTTGAAGCTGAGACCATTAGTGTTAAGTGATTTGGTGGATTGTGAATGACTTATAACTAGGGATCTAGACAAGTTGAGATGTTTCCATTATTTTTCATCCACTACAATATATTTTATTAAGGACATCATTAACTTTATATCTATGGCAGATCATTTCGACCTATGATAGGTTCAAGAGTGACACGTCAAACGAAGTCAGTGGATAAGCTACATTTATAATATTACAATAATATTCTGTTTTAGAACAACCCAACTTAGCACCACGTCTTACTACCCATTCTGGTTACAAGTTTAGGTACTAATTACTTTATGTTCTTAATCTAGAACAAACACAATAACCCCCAGACCCTAGCTATTAATTCATCAATTCACAAATGGTAACTTTTTCGACCATGCCGGGAATCGAATCAGAGACCCTTAATTCAGCCGTCAGACACGGTACCGACTGAGCTAAGGCGTTGGACTCCATCTGACTAATTGTGAAGTGCAAGTTAAGGTATATTTTTTGAAAATGTCTCGGCATTTGCGTAGAGGTAGAACCGAACCCCTAATTACATCCTGCTGAGATACTAACACTGATCTCCCTGTCACTGGCAAACCAAATAAGATGAGAATTACGTCTCTACCCTCGTTACGGGTGCAGGCAAACTGATAAATAACAAACTGGCCGACATGGGAAGACAAAGGGGAAGAAAGACAAGTGACCTACAGCAGGAGCAATGTGGATCAAGTGGCCGACACGAGTAGGACATGACTATTGACTTGTACCAGCTTGCTGAACAAATGCATATGAGAACAAAATGATTGCCAGCCAACTGGTTGAGACAAAAAAAACTTGGAAAATTGATGCCTTACTAATGATGATTTAGCCCACAAAATTAGCGTATAACCCGAACGGGTAAAAAGACGCGGTGCTAAAAAAAATCCACTAGCTTGGTTTTTTTTCTTCTTAGCTTCTCACTACCAGTTTGAGCTATACGAAGGATAAGGAACGAGAAAGGTAGAATTTAAGGAAATTGCATTCATTTGAGTGGAGGGATAGTGAATAAGCGTTTAGGGGGTAAATAAATACCACTCTGTACGTATGATCGGGATTCTCACCTCAATTTCCTCAACACCGGCAATCCAGTACAATGGGATACTTACGCATTGGACCATGTGACCACAAATGTGTTTATTTATTAGAGTTAAATTATATTAAAAAATAATATCTCATAGACTTTACTTGTTGTTTTCAGTTTACGATTTTGTTGTCGAACACGTTGTTTGCAATGATATAACTTGTCGGTCAATTAATTCTTTGAATCCATCTCGACTTTTGTATACCAGTAGATCCTCTCCTGTCAAACAGTTGTATATCTTATCAGATGGTCCTAAACGTGTCGATCACTTGACACACTGAAGTTTGAAATATTTTTATTTAGTTGGTCAACCAGTTGGCTGTCGATCACTTTGCTTTCTTATGCACGCGGCATTCCAACATTGTTACAGCTTGTCGGCCAGTTTTTACGGGTCTCATCATGAGCTCTGTTAGCTATTATAATTATAAAGAAAAGTAATACTTTTTTTACTATAAATAAATAAACTAAATCCTATTCCGGTACTAACATGGTCTCTAAGGCGTCACTCTCGTCGTAGATGAGACCGTTGTTAAGACAGAGAGAGCGGGGTTCGATCACGATCCGGTGTACTGGGGTAGTTTTATTATAAATGGTTTCCCTCTCTCTCTACGCAAATCCGAGTGCACTTCCTCTAAATTCAGCTTTCCTAATTCCTAACTAATTAGCGTAATTAGTACATGTGAGTACACTACGAATGGATAGTAAGACTCGAAGCTAAGAGAATAATAAAAGAGCCCTTAAACTTTTATCACTCAAATTATTTAATTAAATTGCTTAGTAATACCAGAACATATTTTTTCTTCTAAAAACAAATTTTATAAATATGGGCCTAATTGTATTAAGTACGGTAAATACTTTGTGACACGTATAGGCCCTAGTTACAGTGGCGGCTCGTGTATAGGCACTGCGGCACTGCAGCACTCCCTATTTCCACTTGATATTATCGATAGCATTTAATATAATGAGACATTTTTTTCTTTAATTCTTTATTTATTTTTGTAGTACAATATATATTCTTTAAGCGTAATGTCAGTAATTAAGTAGCCATCCCCCAGTTTATGAAAAAGATACAAAAATCTTCGTATGGAACTGTGCGCTTCACAGTGCCAATGACGTGGTGTTTGACTCTTGTGCACATAGGAGGGGGTGAGGAGGAAGTCGGGACTGTCAGGTAGAAAGAGCACTGTTGCACTGTTATAGCCTATTCATTCTAGGAGACACTTGCTTGCCGAATCGCCTTAAAATAACATAAAGTACTAATTGACCCTTTTATTGTTGTAATAATAAAGTAATAAGGTGTAATTATTTTTTACTTAGTAAAATTATTGTTGCACTATTTTTAATTGCGGCCCCCTCCATATTTTCAATCCATTCTCAATTTTCAATGGCCCTTCTGATCAAACACTTGTTCTAGGGGAATTCACTTTACAAACATTTATTGGGGAAGAGCTTAGGGTCTAGGTCTGTAAGAAATCACCTACTCACCCACACCTTATTTAAACATATTCCCAATTCTCATTCCAAAAAAATTTGTAAAAATTAATTATTAGAAACCTAACAAAAGGTAGCAGCACACGCTAAGACTGTGTTTAACACACTGGTAATGTCTTTGAGATCCAGCAATAGATTGCAGCACACATTGAAACTGTATAGTGCTGTAACCTATTGGCAAAGGCTTTGAAATATCACGTGACCTCGGTAAATAATCAATTGTTTGTTACTATTATGTATATACTGTGTACCACCTGCTGTCTAAAAAGCGTGGGTAGGTATTTGAAGTGACTTTACGGATACTTTGCGCGGTAATTATGTTATATATTGACGTAAATCATATTTATATTTTAATTTAATGTATGATTCATCAAATTTTCTGTCTCTAAGACGTTTTATTTGTTTTCCTACAATATTGACAACAAAGTAGCTGTCACCCACTAGCACGCACCATTCAGTAAAGTCAGTCATGTTTTTTTATGTTTTCAATGGTTAAACATGAATACCTGACCAGAAACATGTTTATATGAAATGCAAATTAATATTTAATAAAGTGGTTGGAAATTATGTCTAGATTATGACATTACTTTTACATTATTTATTTGGGTTGATAATATTTTAACAACAGGTATAATCTGACTAAAACAATGGCCTCATGTGAAACTAGTCCTATCCTCAAAAAGTGTGAATTTTCGATAAAATTAATTCAATATCAATACGGTATATTTATATTCAGCACCGCGACTTACTACCCGTTCGGGCTATACGCTAACACGGTATACACTACCCTCAAGTCAGCAAAATTTGATGGGATACATGTGATTTCCAATTCTACTCTTTATAATGTTTTTGCTTTTTTTGTCAATTTTGTATTGCGGTAATACATTTTAGATAAATTTTATTTTATAAATGCATAAAATTGTGCTTAAATTTATCCAGTCTGTGTACTCCAGTTGAAGGTTCAGGCTAGAATTTTTAATAATTATTTTTTTTCCTTTTATCAGTCATTTTAGAACTTGTCATAATTTTATTCTAGTATAGGCCTATTGTTGTAGGTCTATACAAGATAAAAAAAAAACTCTAGCCATTAGTAATATAAAGGGTTTTTGGATTTGTTTTTTAAAACAAATGTTAAATTTAAATTTTATATATATCCTGGAAAACTCTTGTGTCTTAATGAGAGTTTTGGATGTTGGCATGGGGTAATGTATTTGGAAGCTTAGAAATGACTTTGAAAGTAAAAATATATGAGTCTAAGCTTTTTTTTAATTTATAGCAAGTTTTGAACCTACGTTTAAAACTAGTAATTATTGGTTTGCTAGGGAATTTTTTATACTAAACCAGACACACTGAATAATTCATTGGCTCATCAAGGTGAAAGTAAAAGTGAGGGGCAAAAACTTCACCTGCATGCAGTCCCTAAGATTCCAAATAGGCTAATAGTAATAAAAGCAACTCAACGCCACACTACCCAAAATTCATATACTTCTTTTGTTCAATCGTTTGTGCCCTTATGTGCTTCAACGTGGACATTTGTGCTGTAAAATTAGGTTTTTCAGAGAACATTCAATATAGCAGGCCAACTTGAGCTCAAGTTAGCCCATTACATGTTTAAAAAAAACAATGCTAATGCTATACAATTATTGTGTTTGACTAATTTTTTCTTGGCCTTGATTTGCCCTCTCACATAAAATGTTTCAAAAAAAGTTAATTTTACAATAGCCTACATATCGTCATTGCCATGGCTATATCCAGGCACAAAGAAGTAGGCCTCCAATTAGTGGATAATTGACGGTTCCAACAAATTTATATTGTATTGTATTTTTTTTCATATTTGGGGAGTTGGATCGAACTCCAGGTTCTTTGGATTGCGAATTCCATAAAACTATTAAAAATTTTAATAGGCCTATAACAAATATTCATGTATTGGCACATATGAGCACATAGTATAATTAAATGGCACAAACCAAATTTTATTACAATGATTTGTCTCAATATTTGGTGGGCCAGCTTAAACTGAAGTTTTTTACATGTTACAGAATAGGGAGAACTCATGTTGATCTAAAAATTCTCTAGAATGTCTTATTTTAGAACACAAATGTTCATATTCTGGTATATGAGCACAAACAAATGGTACAAACATAATATTGTTATATCTGTCAAGTTTTCTACATGCTAGGGAATAGAGAAAACTCAAGTTGGCCTGCCACATTGAATGCTTAGTAAAATTCTTGATTTTAAAGAACAAATTCTCATGTTTTGGCACATATGAACACTAAAGAAGAACACTCTTATGGTGTAGACACAATTTCACTAGGTTATGTTTATCAATATGTGGTGAGCTAACGTCCCAAACACATTAAATGTTCTTTAAAAGGCCTAATTTTACAGCACAAATATTCATGTTTGGGCATACATGGGCCACATATGATTGAAAAAATATAGGCCATAACTAATTTTAGGAAATGTGGTGGGCCAACTAAGAGCTACCTAAAAGAGTAGGTACCTAACTCTCAAAATATATTTTTTAGCACCACGCCTTACTTACTACCTGTTAGGGTGAAACGCTTAAGTATTAACTATGCTAATGGTTTTAGGGATTAGGAAGTCTATATTTAGGACAAGTGTAGCCGAATTTTCATGGGGAAAAAGTGGAAAACCATTTTGAAAAAACCACCCTCACTACACTCGACCAAAATGCAAAACTTGATCCCCCCCATCATCGGCAGTTCAGTCTAGTGCGAGAGTAGTACCTTAGACCATGCGGCTACCAAAGCGAATTAAAAACCTATACATTTGGCAGTAAAGGTAGTAGCATATCCAGCATAAAACAGTATCTCTTTATATAAACACTCACTAAAGCAGTCTCAATCAATGTAAAGAGAATATAAGTTAGTGCCACATGGAGAAAGACATCTGATTAGCTGAGCTTGTGATGTCACTCAGTACACAAGCTAGCTCATTACATACACACAGGTATATTGAAGACAAACTAGGCATATAAAACCTATCATGCCATTCCCTTATGGTGTAGGCAATAAACTGTGCATATAGGCCTAGCTAAAAAAACAACAACTTCATACTTAATCCATCCTCACTAACTTACTCCACATTTCCCTATCCTTGCATAATCCCATCAATTCAACAACATCCATACAAAACTCTTAAAGTTTCTTTTCTTTTTTTCACACATTTGTATACAACACTTAACCACATCATACATAGCCTAACCCTTCGTTTTGATCCCAACACACACACACACACACCACTATCATATATTTGATTCACTCAATCCATACTCATCCTCTCTACATGTTCGAAAAAAAGTAAGATGCTTCTTTCATAATAACCTATTGAATTCTAGATTTCAAACCACACTCCTTCAGCACCCATTAATTACTGACTTGTTCCATACGAGTTTTTCCACATACATTTCTTAGATATTTCATTCCAATTACATCCACCTTGCTCTTATGTTTCTCCTGGCAAACACAAGCATCCCTCATACACTTATCCATGACTACATCAAACAACCAGAGATACATTTACACAACTTTGTCTAACACCCTGTTCAATGCCAAACCATTTGCTCAAAGTTCCAACCACCCTAATGTACGATCTACTTCCATTATACACGGCCATAATTTCATTTACTAACCATTCATCCACACTGTATTTTATAACATACTCCTATTCATCCACTTGTACACTTTCTCCATATCCACAAGTGCACAATTGATTCCTCATTCACTTGTTGCAAGCAATAAAAATATCTGGTCAATGAAACCACATTGCACACCACAATTCTTTTCCAGAGTTTTTTCATGCACCCTCTCAATTAAGACTCTCCCAAAAACTTTGCCTGGAATACAGACCAGACTAACTTCCCTATAATTCTTACATTTACTCTTATTCACTTTTCCTTTGTACAAAGGAACAATGACAGCATTCTTCCAGTCATTAGGATCATGCAAAATATCAGCCCATTCTTTGAACAACTCACCTGTCTAGCAAAAAGTGCTATGCCCTTAAAATTGCATCTCACTTGTCAATTCCTTTCTCATAAAAACATTTTCTCCTTTTTTCTGCTACTTTCTCTATGTTTTCACCAAAAAAACTGCTCAAAATACTCCTTATGTCGCTCTCCTATATCGTTTTCATCTCAGATCATCTCACCATGTTCATTCTAAATGCCATAGGTCTTTCTTTGCACTCCTAACACAAAGTTGTTAAAAATCAGGTCACATTTTATAACTTTAACTAATAAACAAACCTTTAAAATCGACACCATTATCCAATTAATGTCATAACTATACTTAATTTTATTATTATTATTATCATTAATAATAATAATACTTAGGCATATATCTTGAATAGGTAGTAAGATGAAGTGCTAAGTATTAATTAATCTAATGAGCTAGGAATTGGGAAGATTAAATATAGAGGAAGTGAACACACATTTGCGGAGAGGAAGAGTGGAAAACCATTTAGGAAAAATCACCCCATTTCACCCATGAGATTCGAATCTCAATCTCCCCGTCCTCGGCAATCTATCTCAACACAAAACTAGTGCATTAGCTAACTATGCCACCGAAGTGGGTGTACTTAACTAAAATAATAAATTTTAATAATAGAACAGCTACACATGTGTAACTGCTATGTACTGGGGGACATAAGCAATTACATTATTCAAATTCGTCCAAGTTGTGCTACCTTACTATTCTCTTTAGATTGGGCCCAATATTAAAATAAAAATCTCTCCTAAACAATTGTAGTAAGTATTGGTATATGTCTCTATTTGTTTATCTTCAATAAATGTGATTGACCTAAAGATAGATAGAAAACCACATCACTAATAGAGGACTGTGGTACTTTTTAAAATAACCCTGAGACAGTATGCATTTGGACCTAACCTGCAAGTTTTCATATAATCACAGTCACATGAATGATCAATGTTGCAGGCTATTGTATTTTAGTACATTCATCAAAACAGTATCAGTAAGAGATAATCATTGACATATTCATATGAATGGTTGTGCGGCCTATATAGGAAAAAATCAAATATTGGCTTACATCAGAATTGTTGGTTTGTGATGGATAATGGGGATGGGGTTTATTAAAAGGGGGG
>CABEEJ010000508.1:88458-99968 GCA_901482245.1 Timema douglasi
GGGGGGGGGGGGGTGAGAGGATGTTTACTCATTCATGTGTTTAAAGGCTGTTTTCTATTAGCATAAATTGGGACAAGCTTGTTAATGAAGGCAAGCAGGTCACATAAGTACACAGTGAAGACATTCATACAGTAATGAGGCATCACCTTTTTTTTAAATACTACCAGAAGTTACCGTACCTGCTAGGGTTTCTGGCTCAGGAACTACTAGGAAGGAATTCCTGGGTATTTGTTGAGTTTTTGGTAGCTCAAGTTCCAGTAAAAAATAGATGGAACCTTGAAAATTTGAACATAATTTATATTTATAAAAATTGTATGATTAAATAGATTTACACACCGTGCATCTTTACTCACTTTTTTATGCCTGGATTTTTTTGAAGTGTTGGTCAGTTTTACTATGTAGTGTAGGCTACCATGCCACATGCCGCTGCTGACGGTTGAGTCAAAACAGTGTCAAAAGGGATACCTGCGGGCAATTGGGAATTGAATAATAATAATTGAGTCATAGTAATCAGAAAACTCAAGTCATTTACGAAAATAAAATCTAAAGAAATAATTTCAATGCTTTGAAGCCACTGTGATGCAAACTGCTGATTTGGATCTCCTATTTGAAGCATTATTAACCATAAAATCTAATTTGACATAAAATTAGCCTAGTGGAAATTTTCAATATCTAGTTGTTTTATATAACAAAAATTTGTAAAGGACCTTCAGATAAATCTGTCATTGCCATATCTTATTGAAAAGCTATTTTATTAAAATTATAAATCCATACACCATATGTATATGGATGTTGTTGGAGCGAAGGGAGTATGCAAGGATAGGGTAGTATGGAGAAAGTTAGTGAGGATAAATTAAACATGGAATGTTTGTTTTTGAGCTACATGCACAGACATGTACAGTTTCTTTCTTACCCCATGATTAGGTAAAGTCCGTTCACGATAGGTTTTTACCTGGATGACAGTTCAAAAATCATATGTTTAGGTTTTGGGTTGCCATTACTTGTAAAAGATCACTGTTTTGTTTTAAATGTAAAGATCTTTAATTACCTGTTATATATTACATTATAAATAACGTTAACTTAAGTTTTCTCATACTATTTAATTTTTTTAAATTTATTTTTATCCAACTCAAAACAATATTTTAAACCTAATTAAAAGTAGCCTACTTATTCTTCGTTTTGGAATGCTATCTATACTGTATAATATAGTGCACACATCAATACCTTTTAATTCAGGCATCGTATTTACTTGTAAAAGATAAAATTGTGGTCATTTTTTTAAAATAAAATAGATGATTTTATGATTATTTTATCTTATTTTGAAATTATTAACTGAATAAAATATTTTCATCAACTGCGTGTTTACATCATTGTAAAAAACTTGTTTACCGTCATTTTCAACCATATGCTTTAAATTTTTCAGTGGCCATTTTGAAGCTATGTTCGTTAGAAGCTTTTGTGAAAGTGGTGTGAATATTTTTTTAAAGTGGAATAAAACTATAAATAAACTTTGTGTCCATCCTCAAATAAATATATAAATAATATTGACCTAAATTACTGTGGTTAACTATCACATTAATATATTGCTATTTGTTTTCATTACAGTCATTCAAAGTGATAGATGTCAGTTGTTGGCGTAATGATATATTAAGGATAACTTCTAGTAAAATTTCGAGCTGTCATCCAAATAAACTTGGGTCGTGAATGAATTATTTATATATATATATATATAAAGGATAATTATAAGTTAATTCTCAATAATATAAAGTTATCTTGTACTCTAAAATAAAAAAGGATGCTATGAATAAAATTTTACTATTTTTATTTTAATTATAGTGCATTGTGAAGTAATTAAATAAGTCATATTATCTCCAATATCTAATATTTCTAATTTCTTTCACCTTAAAATCTTATGTTAGGTAATATAATAGATCAAAAAAGATTTACTTTTTCTTAAAAATTTTAGGATTCAAGGAAATACTTTGAAGGTCTTCCTGACTCCCGTGATATTTAAAGTCAGGAAAGACAAGAATCTCTAGTAGGGCCTATTTGCATTGTTAAGAAACTTCTTCCCCCAACTTTTCAAATATAAATTATTATTTTTTAATTCAAAAAACTGTATAGTGTTAATTGTGTATTGATAAAAACCCTTGTTTTTTTAGATACGCAAACAAATTTAATATAACCAAGTGTGATAATATTTGTCAATTAAAGAATAAAAATTTTGTGAAGAAATTAAAAATAAATAATAACTAATAACTAGCGAGGGGAAATGATTTGAAAACTAGCTACATTCCACCACTCTAGACACATATTTAGTACCAGAGGAAGGAATGGCTTTATCAAACAAAGTATACCCGCACATCGTAACAATACACCGTAGTGGTAACTGGCTGGCTTTTCTCATGCTTTTTTTTTAATAAAGGTTGTAAAATGTTTCACATACTCAGTCCATAGATCCGAACAGGTTTTGTATTCAGCCTACTTTGTGGAAATGCTTGACCTCATGCATTCATATTGAGAATGATAAGTGCAAACATTACAAATTGAATGAATCTACTGTCTCATGTTTAAAACAAATATTTCCTTTAATTTTAAACCATTACCATTGTTTATCAACTTCATCACTGTATTCAGTTAACTTGAAATATTTTAAATACCGTAGCCTATCACTAGTGGTTGGTCATTTAAAAATGTTTATTTCTTCTTAAGATTGGCTGTGTGCTATTAAAAACCTTAAATTGTGATGTAAATAAATATAAGCTCAATATGAAATACTTATCCAAGTTTCAACACTATTTTACACAAATCAACATCCTGAGATTAATGGAACGGAGCCTTCCTTAAAAAAAATTACTAGCTACACCTAACATGCTCTAAGTCTTGGATTTTATATCCCAACAAAGTGAGCTTGCTTTCTTGTTTTTTTCTGTTATTTCACCAGGCAACTGCTAGGTAATTTTCTAAAAATTACTTGTAAGCTACCTTAATGAGAGATTAAGTTGTGGTGGTGTGTATGCATTGTGCCTTAATTTCTGATTATGTTATGGAAATTTGAGCGATTTATAGTAAAAACTTAAATTTCTGTAAATAAAATTGTGTGCAATGCTTAGGCTTATGTATTAATTCTGATTGATGATCTCTGATTAATTGATTTTTTTTAGTTTTGTTGAAGCTTGTACAAGATGGAACTTCAAAATGTAGCGAAACTTCAAGCATTGCAACATGACCTAAGGTCACAATTAATATTTGAACACATTGCAACACCACTGCTGCAACATGAACTTATCAATCGCGAAGATTACCAGCGGATCACCAGCAAACTGACAGACCCAGAGAAAGTAGATGTTTTGCTAGAGGTTCTTCAAAATAAAACTCAGCATAGTTTCAACAAGTTTGTGGCCATCTTGACTGAAGACTATCGATGGTTGGCACAAAGACTGTTGGAAGTTCAACCGGCACTTGACAGTGTGAATATGAGAACAAATGAACGTGACATCCATAAGTTGGACAGAGGTTAGTTTCAAATTGTTTTATGTAGACGTGTAGACATGCTTAAGTGAAAATATTCCAAAAAAATATTTTTCTAATAGAAACACTAAACAATGTATAATTGTTTCAACACTGTGTCATACTACCCATATTCTGGTTATATGCATGTATACTATTATTAGTGTGTTAGGAATGAGAAAGGTTGAACTTTGAGGAACTGTACCCACATTTGTATAGAGGAAGAAAATAAAACTATTTAGGTAAAAAACGCCTTTAGTACACCCGACTGGGATTTGAACTCGGATCTCCCCATCATTGGCAGTTCAGTTTATTTCATGAGTTACCCATTGCAAAAGTGATGCCTTAGATCATTTGTCTATCAAATCAGGCAAGAATTATAGTCAATATAATTAAAATTATAGCAAAGAGTATAATAAAAATACAGCATAGCTTGTGTCTATGTTTTAATCTCTTAACAAAAACTGTTGACCAAAATGTTTGTTGAATATCGAAACAGCATGTATATTAATGACATCTAGCATTTCCAAGACACTCTAATGGTAACCTTTTTTGAACCTAAATATAATTTGAATAAACACTCAATATGAACTCTAGTTTTTTGAATGACAGTCCTACCTCTCCAAAACAAAGTATTGATGTCTTAGTTTAGTGAAGTAGGAATGAGAATGTGGAATGACATGAACTGTATGCACATTCATTTGAAGCTAGGGTGAAAACCATCACCATGATTAAACCATCCCTAGTGCATTGGGTCATTATTGAATCTCAATTTTTCCATAACGGTACCAAGCACTTATATTTGCAATCAACCTTACCCATTTCATTTACGCCTTCCATTTTCTTTATTTTTTCTACTCGGAAGAAGGTCTATTGAGCTCCATCTATTGGTTACCAAGATAGGTTGTTCACAAAGATCTATGCAGCACAGTTCATTATGGTGTGAATAATATGGAATGCCTCCTGAAATGTAAACAATAACTACAAGTTTGGTTAGGGCTATTAGGTTAACTACATGTGGCAAATTGAATGCTGATGCAAACATTTTTTCTACAACTTATAAGATTTTAGTTGAGGAATCAATTAGAGGAAAACTCAGCTTGAATAAAAGAACAACTGTCAGATATGGATCTTGTAGATAGATTTACTACCTTTCCCTCGCCCATTCTTTCAACACACATAACTTACTCAAAACATTATTTTGTAACTATGAGAAGTTTGAAGTCATACACAAAATTTAACCGCATTTCTAGTTATTACAAGGTTTTGAAAGGTTGTGTAAGGATAAGGGAATTAGTAGTAAAATAGTAGTGGTCTTTTGCTAATTAATATAAGCTAATATTAATATTTGTTTCATATACAAATATATCAAATCTTAAAAAAAACTTAAATATTCCCTTGACGCCTGGTTAGTAAAAACCTTCAGCAGAAACTATTCTTTATGAGACATCAAAAGCGGTGAGAGGCAAGAGTTTTTTATTTATTTTTTATCTCCCCACATTTCACTACCTAGTTGGGTATACATATAAATAGGCTACTAATTACGCTATTGTAAAAATTATAGAGTTAGCCTTTAGAGTACCTACCCATAGTTGCATAAGGGAGAGTGGAAAACCATTTAGAAAAAACAACCCTCGGTACACTCGGCCAGGATTCAAACCCTGACATCCTTTTCTCCGGCAAACCAGACTTAATTAACTTTGTTATGTGCTCACAGCTGCTAGTAATAATAATGTAAATGCTGTTGATATTAAAAATATATTCACTGATGTATAAGTTTTAAGATTACAATATTATTACTATAATGATTATATAATTTTGTCTACAAAATGCTTATTTTTGAACATATCTATTTTTACTTTCTCATATAAAGATGAAATATTGTGATCGTAAAAAAATTCGACCTCAAGATTATGATGAGTAGGCCTATTGACATTTAATGTGCATCTGAAAAAAAAAGTGTATCTGGAAATTCTTACTTTACCTGGTGCCACAACTGAAATGGTTTGATGGACTTAAGCTCAAACTTGATATATAGTCATTATATGGCATTATATTGTACTAGCTTTTTTTCTTTAAATTGTAATTATAGCCCTTAAAATAAGGGTTTACTTATTGATTACTACTTTTGAAAAATGATAGTTTTTTTGAAAATGGTTATAGAAGTCTTATTGGTTGAATAGCATTCTTTTTTCACAGAAAAATTGATTGGTAGTTTACATATGGCTATCATTTTATAAATAGCCCACATAATATTTTGAAAATGGCTTTAAGGTTTTTGTTAAAATTGGATATCTAGGCAGTGTTTTACATGATAAATAGCAAAGGTAAAGAAAATAGTGTGTCTGCACACCCCCTTTCCGGGGAATTAGTTGTATCCCCCATAGGGGATATACAAACTTTTATAGGCTAAAGGTATGGTAGAATTGTCTTTCGGATCTCCACTTGGCAAAATTATCTTTCTAT
This sequence comes from Timema douglasi, assembly GCA_901482245.1. Lineage (NCBI taxonomy): Eukaryota > Metazoa > Arthropoda > Insecta > Phasmatodea > Timematidae > Timema > Timema douglasi. The sequence continues at coordinate 94,435 of CABEEJ010000508.1, forward strand.
ACACTTGGAAGTCACTATGAACATACAGCATTTAAAATAAAAGCTGAATTTATTCAGTTAAAAATAACACAGAAAAGTGTGACTCTAACACTAAGTTATTGTTCTGTGATTATAGTAGCCTAAATAAAAATCAACGTAAAAAGATATTGGCTGTAGGAAGAAACTACCAGCTTTGAAATGAATTAAAATAATATTACTAGTCCAGAAACAATGTTACAATAATAATTCATTGGCTTTCAGTGAATAGTAAATTAGATATATTTGACCATACAAAGACTTCTTATGACTTCTGAAACAACACTATAACAATATTACAAATGAGGGCTAGGCCTATATCAATCCATGACTACAGTTACTAAAGGATGTCACTTTTCCTAAGTGACCAGCAATATGTTACATTTATCTCTTTTCAAAGAACATTAATAGCCCTTATATAATCCTTGTTGTGTCAAAGAAAATGATTACAAAAGGTTGTTACTTTTCATAAGTGACTCAATAAGTTACATTTAACTTTAACACAAATATTGTTTCTCAAAAATAATAAATATAATAGGCGTGTCCTTTAAAGTCATAATAATAACAGCAATTTATGACATTTAAAAATACTTTAAATAACTGGGCTCATGAGACCCTATGCTGTTATCTGATTTGGATAATTCCTAAAGAAAATACATGATTATTTATAGTAGAAAGTGAATTTTGAAAACTTTCAAAATCTAATTTAGACAAAAATGAACTTTCAAAGACATAGCTGCTACTGTGGCACTTTACGTAATAGACTTCTAATCGGTGATTGCCCTGTATCCAAGTCATTAATTAATGTTCTCTCTTGAGTTTGGCCTCTCGTTATATATTGATCTGTGACTGGAACATAATATTTCCATAGAACAAATATGAAGGAATGATTTCACCAAATAGACCTCTGGAAGCCCCCAGAAAGCTCCACAAAGTGCAAGAACCGGGGTAGTTTCTTCGCATCTAATAGCTTCCCAGGAGTTTCCTCTTTTTGCACTGTGCACAATTAACTGAATATGACAGGAACTCTAACACGTATAGAAATTGAGGTCCATGCACAGTAAACTTAATCAGTGTGGGGCTTGGAGTCGCCATATTAGTAATTGCAAGCCATGATTGTTTCTACTGGACATGCATGACAGATTAACCAAGAGCCAATTCTATTGCCAGCATTTCCTTCTGCTTGAATTTGGCACTACGCTATTTGAAAAGTAAAAACAAATCTTTAGATGAGACAGTGAAATGTAAGGAAGTTTGGTATTTATTGAAATTGTCGTAGTGAGCTAAAATAATATCCATTTATAATATTATCCTTAGCACACACTTCAGAAGTAAGGTGTCTTATGTCAAAAACTGAATCCAGATTCCATGGTTGCAGTAATTCGGTTAGTTGGAAATGTATATAATCATGGCTAAACTTTTTACTAGTCTAATATTATAGGACTCGACTAAAGAGTATTATTTCAACTTTTAATATAGGAGCACTCGACTTTGCTGTGTGTTTAAAAATACACACACTCAAACATATTATAAACTCTTAGTATGAGGAAAACTTTCTCTTTGGCTAGATGGCAGGTGGAACCTAAAAGGCTGTTTGAGAAAAAATTTAAATTTATATTAAAAATTAATTTATTCCTAAAACTGTGTTTCTTCTCATCACTGCTAGAAAACACTAATCATTCCCAAGAGTAGCCAAGCAATTCACTTACTAGGGACTGGATTTCGTCTATTTGCCCTTTCTTTTCGTTGATATATTTATATATATCTTCATTTCATGTTATTACAAGTACAATAATTTCATATTATTGTGACTACGATTGCTTATTCTGTTGGGTTTTCTTAATGAATAAATCCTAAACAAATATATTTTGTCCTTGTCCTCTCTTTTTCTTACAGTATGAATTTTCTACTGGAAGAAAACGTTCAGTTTCTTAGAAATTTTAATTTGTGGCATACTTGTTAAAATAGGTTTGAAAATCGACTCATGATAAATAGCTTACAATGAATTAGCTTAAATCAGGCAGAGGATAATGGGAACATTGGCAGACATCTTGGGAAGTAAAGGCATGCAGTTAAGGTAGAAAAGTTCAACTTCCTTACAGACAGCCAATCTGAGATTTTGTTCCTTGACAATGTGTGAAATCAAATTAAACTTTTCAAACTATAAAATCAATTTTATATGAAAATATAACCCATTGCAGCAATAACACGCGAGATGATGAACATGGTGCGTCACAATCTTCGTGCGTCACGTGGATGGACTTCATTGGCACACACGCTTGGCATGTCCAAGCAGATCCATGGTATCCGCACAAAGGTGCTGGTGTACGGGGAGGATGCGGATATGTGTGTGCTTTATCTGCTGCAGGATTGGGTAGGTGTGGCATCAAAAAAAGCCACACTCAACAATCTCATACATGCATTAAGAGAGGAAGAGTATAATGATGTGGCAGGTGAGCTGATTTCTTATCTTGCTTGGGTTTTTTTTACACATTTTAACCTGAAAGGTGGCACGCAGTCTTAGCCCAAAGCATTACACTATTCCCTTTACTTACAAGCCATAGAAGCTATAGAATAATGCATATACCATAATGGAATAATGCAAAGTAAGTTTGCTTCCCAACAGGATAGTTGAAGGGTACACATGACAAGGCTCTACATAGCTTAACCTAAGATTGAATTGATAAGTAGGATGAATAAGAATAGATTTAGTATTTTCTCAGAGAAAGAAAGGAATGCAACCTGTAGAGCAGCTGGAAATTATTGAACCAACTTAAGGTTGATATGCGTTGGTATGGTGTGAATGTACTCTGAACGAGTCAAGTAAACTTTTGCTTCAATCCTGTTGATATAGTAATTTTCTTTCATGGTTTCACTATGAATAATAATGGTGGAAGTTATTGTAGCTGCAGTAAATACACTCTTACTCCCAACATTGACACACGGGCTGCAAGCAAACTAAACAACGATAACAATAATTTAACAAATCATACTTTTAACTTAAGATTTCATAGTTTAACTAAAACCAGTTTACACATTGAGAAGCTGTTTGGTTTCCAACTATTTATCATGCAATGTTGTTTCCATTTTGATACATATTGCATAAATGATTGAATAATTCAGATAGGGGTTATATCTTTATCCAATATTTGTTTAAAAACATGCTGAGGTAAGTAAGTCACATTTAGACTGGACCACACTAATCTAGTATGTTACTCACACAATAGACAGAATTTCTAGGGACATGGAGTTTGAGGTAGAAACTCAGCCTGGTGTACAGGTGTTTTTTCATAAATGGTTTCCACTCACCCTCCACACAATTATTGTTACATTACCTATAAACTCAAAACATCCTCATCTTTAACTTTTAATATAATTAAATGCATATATAGTTAATCCACCAGTTCTTTGATGGTGCCTGACATCTAGCAGTAATGCCAACATTGTCTGATAGTCACTGTTGTCAACATTTGAAAATAATTATTATAACAATACTTCTCTAAAAATTACTGTAAAATTGTATTTTCTATAATTAAATTAAAGAAAAAATTCTGGTTTTTGTTTTAACTGCTGTTGCAACTACAGGTTAGTGAGTTAAATTAAACATATAATGGTATTATATTCAGTTATTTGTAATTTTATAAATGACCTACATACCCTTAACATAAATAAATGGTTTGTGACAGTAAAGAAAAAGAGACATACAAAATGTGTTTGTACTAATATAAAGTTTAAATTTTGTAAGCACGAGTACTAATACCAGCCACCAACAGTCATCTATGTCATCAACCAGCAGTATTGCTTCAGATCGTTTCAGTTCTATGCGCCCTATTGGTTTTTGTAAAGCCACTTTTAACAGGCTCTTGCTTTTGATAGTTAATTTTTATTAGACAGTAAACGTTACTTTCAAAAGAGAACAAAAAGCCAAACGGTTATTCTTATAACCAAAATATAACAATTTTAAATATACATTTTAACAGTGAATTAACATCTAAAATACAATTAATAAAACTATGTGCATATGTATACTGGTTTAAGTCTACAAAATAATTTATTGTTTGCATATTTAGGACTATCTAAGCTACTGTAAATAATTTTACTACAAATTTTTATAATAGTGTCTTTAGTGAATATTAATTTGGCTACTTAGTAAACCATATGTTCTTTTGTGAATATTAGTTTAGTGTGAGTGCATGTTACCCTTGGAAAAATAAATATTTAAAGATCACTAAAAAATAGTATATTTTCCAATAGAATATCGAAGCGTGTGATAAAAAAATAGTGAGTGTTTCTCAGTGATTGATATATATTTTTCGAAAATTCAAGTCTGTGTATAATGAATAGAAAAGATGTATTTTAACCCCAAGATTTTATAAGAGACTTAGTTGACCATTTAAGAGTATTGAATCTAAAATCGATTTTTGTTTTTTAATTACCTGAAACTCGGTGTGAACACTCTGAGACGGTGAATATAAAATAGTCTTATTTACATCATTCCAAGCAACATTATACAGGACGTATCTTGTTTTAAGGTTAGTTTTTCCTGTCATCCCTTGTTTGAAATTCATTAACACTGTGTAGTAAAAAGTAAAGGGAGACTGTACACAAACTAATATATTTTTCTTGTATAAACCTAAGTTTTGGCTAAACATATATCTTTGCAGATCATATAGTTTGGTGTAGGGATACATAATTCCGTACCACCAATACAACAGGGCCACATATTAAAAAAAAAAAATTGATTATGAGATAGAGCCACTGCCGCACTCTTATTTCATTGGTACATTTATTGCAAGAAGGCTATATTTGTAATTATATCGAATTCCAATAGATGGAAGATAATCCCTTATTGAATTTGAGTATGTTTGAATAGTTATCAGTGCAGTACAGCCACATTTTGAATTGTGGTCTTGTTGCACAGCTATACTTGTAATATAATAGGGTCATATGTAAAGTTGAGGCAATATTTCACTATTATTTTCTGAAAGACAAATGCTGAATTTATATCCTCGCAGGAAAACTTTACGGCCCTCTCCTGAAAAAAGATATATTTTTGATATGTGGCCCTGTTGCACTAGTGGTACGATTTGATCTGGTAACTTTTGCTCTTTTTCCTCCATGCTTAATTTTCAATAACGTTTCTCCTTATGGCATCTAACATGCTCCTCATAAACTTCATCCCCATGGCCTCCACTTTCCTGATTTCTTTCAATCCAAGGTTCGTGTTTCTACTGCATGTGTTACAAGGGTGTATAGTATGCCCTATACACTTCACTTTCTTACAATTACACTGTAAATAAGATTCCTTACAAACAAAATAAAAAACCTAAGGATCACTAATCAGTTAAAACCCATAGTAAATGTGATTCAAACATGGTTAAAAATACTTAAACACATCAACACAAAGGTTTTCCACACAATTTAATAAACCATACATATTGTTTCATTTTTACTCACATTTAAGTTCTTGCCATATTGAATTAATTTCTACACACACACACACACACACACACACACAC
>CABEEJ010000508.1:100749-145662 GCA_901482245.1 Timema douglasi
CACACACACACACACACACACACACACACACACACACACACAAAAAGTGGAATACAATCAACTTGCTCACATGTTTCAATGTTGACTTGCAAGTCTACTCTCACTGTACAATTGCACAATCCAATTGCTGCACAAGAATTCTACAAGCTGTCTGGTTCCATATAAACACACCATTAAGACAGTTGGACCACTCTCCTTGTAACCAACCCGGCCGGTCTGTCAAGAGAGTTACCAGCACATTTACTCCAAGCTCTACGACTAAGCTGAGAGAAAAACAGAGAGAGTGGTTCAACTATCATTGAATAACAACATTTAACTTATTTTTGTTAAATGGAAATTAAAAAGTTATTTTTATTTACTATTTTGCTTCAATTTCAAATCTATAGATCAAGATTTTCTATCTGGCATAGTTTTTGAGTAGTCAACATTTCTTACTATAACAAAAAAAAACTTTGCTATATAAACTATGCCATATGTACTGAATATTGACCTAAAATGTAATTTACTGCCTTTAATAGTGGTGATAATTTTTTTATTACGAAAGTCTCGAGCCAAAAAAACAAAAAAAAACACCAAAATAATCAAGCATGTGAAAGCTGAGTTTTTCCAAAGGTTCACTAAGTTTGAAACTATCTTCAAGATTTATTTAAAATTATATTTTTCCTTGTGACGTGGAAGATACATATCAGTAAATGAAAGTCATTACATTTTAAAACCCTTTCTGCCATTGCCAACTAGCCAGTATTTGGAAATACCTGTGTTTCTTGTGTTTTATAATAACTGTATAATTACTATGCAATTTTATAATATTTATAAGAAAAGTAAGTAGTTTAATTTGACAATATACATTTAATTTATTTATTATTTTTATTATTTAGCAATTAGTCTTACTACCCATTCGGGTTATACGCTTTAAGTACTAATTACGCTAATGGATTGGGAATTGGGAATTGGGAAGGTTGAGTTAGAGGAAGGGAACCTGCATTCGCGTGGAGGGAGAGTGGAAAACCATTTAAGAAAAACCTCCTCCAGTTCACCTGATTGAGATTTGAACCTCAATCTCCCCGTCTTCAGCAGTCAAGCTCAACACGAGTAGCGTGTTAGCCAACTACGCCGCCAAGACGAGTATTTAATTATTATTTTTTATAGACAGGAGGGGATAAGTATTTGAGGAAAAATTGAATTTAAGGAATAAGTATTAGAGTTATAGATGGGGAAAAAATCATAAAAGTGTTGTAGAGAAACAATGGGTGATCATGGACCATTTGATGAATTTATAGGTTGATCAGGACCCCATAAATATTGTCCACGGTGTTGCACTCACAATAAACTAGACTAGCAATTATGGGGAAATCGTAGTTTTAATCACATTCAGGTGTAATGAAGTGTTTTTTTTCTAAATGGTTCTCCACTCTCACTCTACACAAATGTGGATATGCTTTCACAAAATTCAACCTTCCTCATCCCTAACACATTAGTCTAACTAGTATGTATGCGTATAACCTGGATTGGTAGAAAGGCGCATTGTTAAGAAAAAAATTCCAGACTTTACATTATAAATATCTTTTTCTTCGTCTAGATTTAGGTTGCCATGTTTCTGGCACTGCAGTAATGGAAAGTTCTGTACTTTAGGGCACAGGCCTTATAGCTGAGGGCATACCAGGTTATTTAACAAAATGTTTAGTCTTGAGTTTGTTATTTCTGAAATTCTAACTATGCAAAAATATTAGTAAATGGAGGGGTCCTTTGGTTCTCTCCAAACCATGGTAACTGCTAATACCATGTGACAAGATCGTTTCACCCAGCTACTTGACAAAGTTACACGTAACGTAAAGCACAGAAAATATGAGGCGGTCCAAGATTTGCAAAGAGCATAAATTATACACTGTTACAGAAACATTGAGGAAAGAGAGAAAACCCTCTCCCTGTACATTAAAGAACATAATAAATAATTTCATTTCCAAAGAGATGAAGACAAAAAGATATATATTTGCTTATATCTCAAACTATTTGTTTTATATACCTTATATATACTTCAAATAAAAGAGTTTTATATTTAATAATATTACCTCTTACCAATGATAAGTTATTTTATATCTCAAATAGTTGCAAAGATGTGATCAAAATTGGAAATTTTTGCTTGTTTAAAGTATCCTCAAAGTCTTTTTCATGTGAAAAAAAATTGCCATTTTGTTTCTAATATTAAGTAATGCCTAGGTACCAAAATCATTAAGTCAAATCTCAAAAAAAAAAAAGTTCCTTTTTTTTCTTATTGGCCTTCAGTAAACTACTCTTAATATTGGGGTTGGATATCTAATTCCAAAAACTTCCCGGGGGAACCTTATGGAAACCCTAAAACAAGTTTTATCCCAATCAGTAAAATGGTTTCGGCTCTAGTCTGAGCTACAGACAGATGGCATCCTAAAAATTACATTTTCGGTTTCAAAGGATGCCATAAAACTTCGATGATTATCAAAATTTTGAGGTCGATTCTTTTTACGATCACAATACTTCTCTTCCTTATGAGCTGAGAAAAAGTAAAAATTATACAGGAAACATATACTTCAACTAGCAGCCACCAAATTACCATATTTGACACAGATGAAAAAACAAACTCAACTGAGGCCTAAAAAGGTCTGACTCAGAAAAATTTTAGTAAATAATGTCTCTTAGGGCTTAACTAATTAATGTATCACCTTTGTTGTCACTATTGTGATATCAGTATATAAGCCAAAATCTTAATATGTAATGATAGTATTTTAAAATATGCATTAAGTGATATTGAGCTATGTATATTACTTTCTGGAAAACGAGATAAGTATTTTACAAAAAAACAGAGGCCAATTGAGAAATTATTTCTTCATTTTCAAAATCCTCACATAAAAATACATAAGAAACACCCAAAATTGTGCATGAGATCATTGTTGACCATTGTTACATGTGATCTTGAAATGCAAACAAGGCTTAGAAAGTAGGGATTATTTCTTTTAGAGTTATTACAATGCTTATTATTGATTTAGCCCTTTTTAACTAAATTACAAACACAACAACCATAGTCCAACCAATAAACTATCATTTAACTGAAAAAGAATCCACATTAAATCAGTGATTCAACCACAAACTAAATTTTCTATAGGAACTAAAGAAATGGCGTGAACAAAATCAGAATTAAATGGGGCGAGGAAATGTACTAATGTAAGAAACCAAACTTTTTATTATCATATTTTATAAAATTCAAATTCAAGATTCATAGGTAAAATGATTATTTGTATTTGAAAAGACGTGAATTTGATATGCCTCTAATATAAAGATTAGAAATGAACTTGTGAGAAAGGTAATTAAAGGAGGAACCACTGCAGGACAAGATAGAGAAATGATAACCAAGGTGGTATGGCTATGCGAGGAGAATGGAGGAGAGCATACCAATGGAGATGACTGAAGGGATAGTGGTGGAAAAGGAGAGATGGCAAGGAAAAAAGAGAGATTGGAAAGACTTATGTTCCAAACGGCCAATGGCTGGAAACTGTTCATGATGATGATGTGATGATGATGTATTATACTTGGATGGGCAAAAAGCTACCAATATTATTTAGCTATTTCAATTTTATAACTTTGAAAAAGAAAAATGAAGTCTTGCTGGGTCTATATAGTAATACAGTCGGACCTCCATATGTCAAAGTTGATGGTTCCATAATATATATATATATATATAAAATCCAGTGTAGACTAGGCGATTGTTTGGTTTACTGGCATCGAGCCAGGATGGCAGCCCACATTAAGAAGTTTCATGTGGGGAGTGCAACATGTGGATGTGAGAGGAATTAAAATATGAAATGTTGTTTCGGATTGTAGCGCATGTGTACTGTGGAAACGAGTGTATATATAGATTAAGAATTAATGTTGTGATTGGTGAGCTTCCCAGTCACTATTTTGTGGAGTGATTGACTATATAGACATGTAAACTATTGGGAAAGATAACTCTCGGTGGTAGTACTAGACGGGACTCCTTATTTCATCACGGACATCATGTAAGCATGGAACTTTGGATTTATCCCGCTAAATCTTTGGCCATTATTTTTAACGTCAAGACCATTGTTTTGGCCATATTTATTTTCATGCCAGAATCTTTATAATTAACTTTTTGAACATGAGGGTTCATTTAAGAATAATTTTGGTTTTGGGTTTTTCCCATTTAAATGTTTTTTATTTATTAACCTTTGGAGCTCAACTCATAATATATTAAACTTTGGGCTTCTCCCATTTAAATATTTTGCTAGTTATTAATATTTCGAGCTTCACTAGTAATATATTAAATTTTGGGCTTAACCTTATAAAACTTATTGATTACTCTTCTTATTTTGAAACACCTGTGTGTATTTTTGGGGGGTGGGGTGAGAGGGGGGGCTTCTCCTGTTTAGATATGTTTCCAGTGATTATAAATATAAGAGGTCTCTTTAATTATTAGTCAAATCTATGATAGTGTTCCTAGGCAACTCATTGATTATCACTAGCAGTTATCTTGATGGCACACTCTATTTCATTTAAATTATTTGTTTTTTGTTGGTTGAATAAAGTATTTTTATGTTGATATATTTCTTGCTTTCTTTTAAATTTTCATGAGATCCTCCCTTTGTATCATTTGTATCTTGCCCTTTTAAGGGTTATAGTTACAAATTGGGTAATTTTTAACTGTGACCCATTATTATTTGTTCTTTTGACATTTACTTTAGTACAATAAAGTTTATAAACTTACTCAACATGACCTGTGTGTTCTAATGATCTTTTACCAATCAAACATGGTCGTTTTGCATTAATAAATTTATTATCTAAACTTTCTAGATTTTTCTGAGACCATTACTTTCTACACTAATATTATAAAGACGAAAGATTAGATTTTTTGTTTGTAATAGATAAACTCAAAAACTACTGGACCGATTTTAAAAATTCTTTCACCAATATTAAGCTACATTATCAGTGAGTAACATAGGCTATATTTTATTTTGAAAATTTAATTTATTCTCATAAAAATGTTGATAGTCACTCATATTTTATGGTAGAGTCTATGATGATTCTTCAATATGTGTGTTGAAAATAATAATGCAGGGGGTGGGTGGGGGGAGGGAAGGGTCTAGTACATTATACAATCAAGTAACATATTTTAATATAACGCCGGATGCATAGAAAAGGATTGAAATGGTAAATGGTGAGAAATCAAAAAATAAGGGTTAAAATTTACAAATTGAAATGGAGGAAAACCGGAATCATGACATCTCCCATTAAAATTATTCTATGTTTATTTTTTATATTTTGCAGATGAGTTGGAGAATAAATTCAGTTGAATCTCTCACTCAAGATGTTGGTGCTACTTTGTTACCTATGTGGAGGTACTGTAAATTGTGCAGTCACCTGTAAAGACAAAAACTCCTGTATAAAAGACATACTTGAGTCTCCCGTCAAGATGTGCATTGGTGCAGTATTATTTGTGCAACATATACAATAGACCTCGGTGGTCTTGGGGTAAAGTGCTCACCTTAGGACCCGATGTTCACAGGCTCAAACCCGGCCGAGGTCCACGAATTTTTACTGAGCAATAAAAAGCCATATCACACCTCCATTTGTAGGGGAAGTAAAGCCTTTGATCTTATGTTAAGTGTTGTATGTAAACGATTCTCAAAGGTATGTTAAAATACCTTCCCAGCTAAATGTGTATGCTTCTTTTTGCTTGCTCTTGGAAATTCCGCGTGCAAAGAAACAGGAAACTACAGCACTTTCAAGAGTTTCATAGGTTGTATGCTTTCTCCCTTCAAGATGGTGCGGGAAGCACTAACAGGCTTAAGAGCCGAGTTTATGCCTAGCTCCATATTGTTGGGAAGCACATCAAGACCAACCCTGAGGTTGAAGACTCATTATTATTTTATAAAAAAATATGAGTTGATAATTTCATCATAAATTCTAACATTGACTTTAGATATGTTAAATTGTTTGTTAGCACATCACATGCTTTTATTTAGATCATTTTATTTTTAAATATACATTGGTATAGCTATGGATACCTCATTGTGTGTATGCTCTCTTGCATTTAACGACTGCCTTGTTCAAACCACACAGCATAAAATGTGTTCCTGTCAAGGCCTTTGTATTTATTATGTTAGTAATAAGTTGATAGTATTTAAAATAACTGCCAAGAACTAAACTAGGTAGCCAAAGTAATACAATTTAGCTTGCCAATTTTCAAAAGGCTGTGTTTGAACGTGCTATGCTATAACTTTACTGAGGTATTTTTTGAGACAATAAACATAATATTTCCAATTGCATCTATGATGGTTCATCTTGTTTGTACAACATTAGAGTTCTTAGTGGATGTTGGTAACACTTCTGATCCCACATGTGCAAAGCACATTAGATTAGCAAGCATATCTTGGAGCAGGAACTACCACATCTTGAGAATAGGGGGTTATTTCACGGGTCTTACATGACAAGTTGGCTTTGCAAATAGCAGTGATCCCTAAAAATTCAGGAGGCATATTAGGCTCTAAGTCGGCCTAAAACTATAATGTACCCACAGCTTAGTCATATCTAATAAAAAGCTCAAATTGTTAATGTGTGACTAATCAAACATTGCTAAGTTTTCCATTGTCTAGCTAATAATTTCTGGATATCAAGAACATCACACTGATATATGAATGTTTTTATACTATTTTTTTATATTAATATTTTAAATTGTTTATCTTTTAGCATTCTAGGTTTCTATTTTGGATACCTTTTATCCCTGTTTTGTCAGCTTTGGGGGGTAACAGTTTTATGTCTCGACGATGTCCATTCTCCAGGTGGCATTTGTTGTTAATCCACCGAATTCGCGGGTTGTGTGGTTAGGGGTAGGAAAAAGGTCGGCGGGAAAGTCCTGGCAACATGAATCGTAGTGGGAGGTAGGGTTACGGCAACGTGATTCGTGGTGGGAGGTAGGATGATGATCTTGGCAACGTGAGTCAAGGTTGGAAGTAGGGTGATGATCTTGGCAACGTGAGTCAAGGTGGGAGGTAGTGAATGCAATATTGCTCCTTTGTAACATAAGGCAATTTATTTTTGCTCCTTAGAACAAGTGGCACACCCGGGTTGGGTACCCACTGACATCTGGGAAGAAGCAGAAGCAGATAAGCATGCTCTGCTGCTCCCTGAAGTAAGTTTACCAAACACAAAAATAAATGGTGTGGCACAAGCACAAACTTTCTTATAGTCTTTTATAGTTTAGAACAAAATCTTTTTCAATAAACTATGTTATCCTAATACAAACACAAATATTGTTAGTCGATATAAACACTCTTCATGATTAAAAAAAAATTACATCCATTTTAGTTTCATTTCAAACTTTCAAATATCACTCATCAGTAACTATGCTCAAGTTCAAATTATTTATTATTTGAACTAAATGTAAAGACCATTTTCAATAAATTTTGAATTTTCGAAAATCAGTAATCAGTAAACTACCCTTAATTTTTTTTAACATTGTTTAAGTGCTATTTGTCATGTCAAACATTCCACAAAATTATTATTAACATTTTTGAAAATGTATGATTTTTAATAATCAAAATAATAAATTACCATTAATTAAAGTCTAGAGTCAAAATAAAAGATTTTTGGGTATGACCATAATCCATCAAACTGTTTCGACTAACTTCAATCACAAACATAATTGTGAGATCTACTTTTTTGAGTTTGAGGTGCATAAAATGTAAAGATTAATCATTATCTCGAGGTAGAAAATGTTCACGGTCATAATTATTATCTTTATGAGAGAGTAAAATTGTTCAGAAATCAACCTATTTTCAAGGTTCAAGACTAAAATAAACACTGCATATAAAAAAAACACTTATCTCGTAAAACACAGCCACTTTTTTATTTTTAGTAAAGAAGAAATATTTCAAACCTTAGCTAGTTTTTTAAACAAAATACTTAATATGAATCTCTTATGTGTTTTTAATTTAAACATTTTTAATGCCATGAACTAACATATAATTATTTTTAGGGATAAATAGTGGTGATAAAAATATCATACTTTAAAATCATAAATATGGATACTTCATACTTTACTTATATTGCTGCCAATAGTCAAAATGTAAATGAATGCCTCTTAAAGCAGGCTGTGGAAAATGTGGTTCAAAGTTGGGAAGATCTGTCAAAATAGGCTTTATTAATATAAAGTTCATCTGAGCTTTTATAAATATGGTCTTGTGACAATCCAAGTATTTTTTTAAATAATTGAGTCCATTTGTTACATCACTATGGTTTTTTAGGGTATGTTACATTTTACAAATACATCTGTGTCAGGAAAACCTCTTTTCAATCTACGAGGCATTTGTATTATATTTAGAAAAAGGTACATGAAAAATGGCAGTGATTTAAAGTGTGAACTGTTGTTCTTTTCATTGTAAAAGACAAATTGTGTTCATTCAATCGATATGGGTTTATCCACCTTTCTTGTACCTCCTTCCAAATATTATATATTTTACAAATACATTACGTTAATGGCTTATGGCTATAGGATACACATTTTGATTGCAGCACACAAATTTCAATTTTTCATTATGGACTTGGGCTTTAGGTTATTTTGAAGACCATAGAATGGATGCATTTGGTCAAATTTGTAATTTAATCTGATGAATTATGCCAACCAATCATTTTAGATATAAGTGTGACAAATCACTTTTATTGTTTGACAAATGATACTAGTAAACACAAGAATCCTTTCCCTGGTGCGGGCCTTGAATGTATTTTATTGCTCGAATGTTCTTTGGTGCGGGTGTGATCTGATATTTTATTGCAATAAGTTATTGCAATGTCTAATGAAAATACTGATTGAATAATAGTATAAGAGTATAAACATGACTGCTGAGCTTACACAGATAGCTGTGCAACACACGCACCAGGGGATGGATTAACATTTTATCGTGGTAGTTGTCATTTTTTTTTTATTAAAAGTTTTTTTCACTAACCTCTGTGTTGGGAACTCTCAAATGTAATTTTTTATTCATTTAATTCTTACATTGTTTAAACAGTCAGCTGTGCCAACAAACATTTTTTTGTTGTAACATTAAAGAGGGACTATGAAAATTGTTACTGAAGCAAAGTATTTTCTTTTTAAACATTATCTTTGAATAACACCTATTTTCTTGGCAAAATAGCAATAGAAGGATAATGTTAGAGGCTTTTATTTAAATAACTATATCAATTTCTACATTCTTGTACTGCCAGAAGAATATTTCATAAGACATGTTAGTGGAAAATGGCTGGCTAAAAGATTAACTAAGACGGTTTGGAAGTGCTTTGGCATGCAAAGCTGGTGGTTCCAGGCTGTTATTTACTACTTAATTAAATTTTATTTGAGTAATGGACAACCATTACATATCACTTTGTGATGCATATGAAAATAAATGTTTTTACTTAATTTAGTACAAATTTTATAAATTTCAATTTTTCAGAAGATTTGTTTATTTAATTTTTATCATATTTCATTAATATTCACATCAAATGACAATACACATTTTTGTTTAGTTATTTATAACATTTTATGTTAATTTTGCCAGTTTAGCTATTTAATCCTTAATTCTATGATTAATGGTATAATGTACAACTAATTAGCTTTTACTAACATTAAAGTTAATTGCTCACTAATCTCAAAAATGTTGTGTAATGTATTTAGTTTTCAAATGTAAAAAGTTAAGTTGCAATGTGATATATTTTTTTTATAAAGTTGTATAGTATGTGTTACTGTACACTCCTTTTACTCTGAAAGGTAGCATTCTTACCTTGACCGATTACATTATGTGCCTCTCTTATAAGCTGCACCATAGTGTAACACATCAAGGTAAGCTTGCTACTTTTTCAGGGTGATTAGAGTGTGCATCTTAAGAAAATAATTATTCTTTTTTATACAAAATATTGAGTTTTTATTCTAAAGAGGGCTACTCTTCCCACTAAACAAACCTTGCCATAAACACACAAGAGAAATGAGAGGGTTTGGGCAAAACCATTATAACCCCATAGATATAGATGGGAGATATTCATATTAACATCTAGAGAGTGTGTGTTGGTATTTGCTATCCTCGAGATATAATCTGAATATAATAATAATAATATTTAGCACCGCGTCTTACTACCCGTTCGGGTTATACGCTTTAAGTACTAATTACGCTAATGGATTAGGAATTGGAAAGGTTGAATTAGAGGAAGTGAACCCGCATTTGCGTGGAAGAAGAGTGGAAAACCATTTAGGAAAAACCACCCCAGTTCACCCGACCGAGATTCGAACCTCGATCTCCCCGTCCTCAGCAGTCGAGCTCTACACGACAAGCGCGTTAGCCAACTACGCCACCGAGGCGGGTAATCTGAATATAAAAACCACTTGTAGTTCAAGAGGTTAGCTACCAGAAATCCGTGCCAATACATTTATCATAAAATGAGGGTGATCATGTTTTTGCCCCAACCCTCTCATTTGTGTTATTTTAGAAATTTCTAAAATATTAATGTAAGGCATTTAAATTATTGATTGTGACACTTATTTTTACCATACTTTTTACTTGATTTCACCCAAATGCAATAAAAATTGTACATCTCTTTCAAACAGTTTTGAGAAATCAAACTGAAATCAGTTGCATAACATTTCAGTTTAATCGTGAATAAAGATATTATTTGTATCAAGTTGTGGAACATTGGCATGTAAAGCCAAATGTACAAAGTTAAATTCTCGTGTCTAGGTTGGACATTTTTTCCTTGATGAAATTTATTTGTATCAGCCAATAAAAAATGCAATTTATAAAATTGGCTGTAGTCAAAGCCTTAGCTGGGGGTGAGGGTTTGGGGTTTCAAGCCCCTCTCCTCCCTCCTAAAAGTTACAGAAAAATATTAGTACGGTCTTATTTATGGCCTTAAAATAAAACAATAAGATACAATATTTAGTTTTTTGCTACCATTTAAATGTTTAAATATGTTTAAAACATAGTTTGTGATTGTGATCATTAGGCAGGCAACTAAGATGAGTAGGTAGGGCTGTGAAAACGGGTAACTTTTTAAGATTAAGAAACAAAACCTTTAACTGGGAACTATTTGATTGGTAATTCCGAGAACACATAGCAAATGAGTTAACAAAGAAGGAAGAATGAGAGGAGATTGATATAATGAGTAGGGGGACAACAGGGGAGGGGGAGCCTAGCTATGACCTCCCAACTTCTTAATGTTCGATCAAATAAAAACAATGACAGTTTGAGAAAAGAATAAATAAAGATAAGTGTGTTATTGACTTGAAAATGCTTTTATTGTGTAGTGAAGACTATTGTTAATTATCGTGTAGATTAAATTGATATACTTATTTTGAATGCTTAATTTGGCTCTCTAAGTTTATACTATAAATTCCAATAAATGAACAAAACAATCTTTTCTACTTTTGGTTTTATTACAAACAGCCATTTAGAAAATTAATTATTGTTTTTTGCAGTCAAAATTGATATCTTTTTACTATTTTATTAGTGTTATTTTATGGGTAATAATATCTATCAATTGTGACTGTTGAGAATCACATGACTTGACATATGAAAATTGTTTTAAGTATTTTTAATAACTGTTCAAAAAGTTTGATTCTGACTTGACAGGCTCCTCAACAGAAGAGTGGATTGACTACCTAGGGCACAAGCAACCTCGACCTTCTCCACCTCATCCTACTGGTGATTGGTCACTTTTTTCAATACCTCCGTGTCTCATAGATATTAGTCAAAAAGTCTTCAATACATTTGGTCAAGCTAAAAATGCTTTTACTTGAAAAGGGTGCAATTTTAGACTATGTGAATGGGGGGGTTACAACCTATTTAAAAAGCACAAATGTTTAAATCTTCAACTTAATTAGAGAAATACGAAATAATCTTAAACTATCCAGGTTTGGTCAGTGATGGTGGAACATTATTTATATAGTAGGAAGGGGTGGGGGGTGGGGGGGGGGGTTAAGCAATTAACCAAAAAGGGATTTTTTGGGACTTTACACCTCTTCTTCACATCCCAACCTAAAGAATTCTGGAGGGCCTCCACTGACAAACTTTTGATGAGTGGATGCTATTAGAGTGGTCCTCGCTTGAAATTTCTTTGAAACTTATACTTGTCTAGAATCTATTTGGTGTAGTCTTTTTTGAGATTTTTTTTTATAACTCGATGCCCTTAGAAAATATTTAAAACAGTCTTCCCTAATTTTTTTTGTTTTAATTTGATGGTTTAAGAAGATATTTGAAGTTGGTTTTTTATTGAATAACATTTGAAATTATAGGAGGGAGGCGAGTGAAATAAATTTGGAGCTGGGCAAATTTATTCCAGAGAGGGGGGATTATTTTTCAGGTGGTGATTCCCCCTCTTTTATACCACCAGCCATACCTTAATTTGAGAAAGGCTCAATGTAAATTTCCGGATTTGGAGTTAGGAGGCTGTTCGTTTCTAGATACTAAACAAATTTATAACACAATATTTAATATTCATAATTTTTCTTTGCCTGTGGTAATTGGGGGCTATGCCCCCTCTAAAACTCCATGTAAAGCTCACCTGGTTACACCCTTGGTTGTAATACATACTTTTAATCTAGACATCGCACTAAACATCATTGTTTATTTTGGAATCTATACCCATTACATCGCACAATATCTGTAAAAAAAAGTATATATTTACTATTACATTACTAATAGACAATATTTTTTTATCAATTTAGACAAAAACCAAATGGTAAGTCTCATAATCTACATATATGTTGGATCAACTTGCCATACATCTTGGTTTACATTAAATCAACTCATAATATAGTCTTCATCCCTGAACATGGTCAATAATAACATCCAACGAATTTAATTATGTAAACCCACCTATGGCTCGTTGCAAATGAGAATATTTTCCTAAAATGTTATTAAATTGAGACATCTACTTTTAAATATTTTGAGGTGTTTGAAACTATCATTCACTACAAATAATCTTTTAACTTGTGACGCTCTGGTTTGAGGTTCACTGCTTTAGTCTATGTGGTAGCACTTGGAAGAGTTCCTGAGTGCAAAGAAGCCATACAAGTAGAAAAAGAGTTTTAAAGGGAAGTGAGGGGAAGCTAAAACTGACTTTTTTCCTCATTGGATGCAGTCTAAACAGACGACTGAGTTGTAAATTACACTGGTTTTCAAGTACATTATAGAAATATTTTGGTCAAAGGTTAGAAACGAACAATTTGGTTGTACGAATAATGAGTTTATGCTACAATTTGGTAGCTAAAGGCTATTCTGAAAGTGTTGTTCAACTGTCTATCCCTAATTTAAATAAATCTGAGAATTTTTTTTAACACCCCTCACAATAATTAGGCCTATATGTAAGTATATTAATTCATAAAGTTTTGAAAGAATACAAGAAAATTAGTAAATTTAAGCATTCTTAAAAGAATACTTTCACTTGTTTAGTTAAGTAATTGTCTAATTGATCATAGTGGGAACATTGCGTGTAATATATTTTAAAGGCGGTCAGACGATGATTTTCTCAACTCTAGGCATTTAGAAATTAAAATTTACCAGGTAACTAGGTGACAAAAAGCAACATAGAAAACACCGAGGGCCAGGCAATTCTCCTCTGGGAAAGTGGTAAAATTTGAGGTAATAATTGGGCCTAAAATCGAGGTTTGAGGCAACTATTTTTAAAGTTGTTAGTGATGAATTTTTTGATTTACAAGTGTTATTTATTTTGACAGTCACCATCATTGCGTGTTGGAAAACTGACAAATTTTGGCTTGTAAAACTCCTGGCTTAATCAATTGATTAACTTAAAACATTACCTAACCTTCTTAAGGTTGCTGTTACTACTACTACTAGTAGTAGTACTAGTAGGAGTAGCAGCAGCAGCAGCAGCAGTAGCCTTTAAAATAGTGAGCAGTGACAACGGCGCTACTAACCAACTTGGTTAACTAAGCTCGCTATATAATCTATTACAGAATATCTCCTTTCACTGATTAATGAGCTACAAAGTTGGGAACTTTTTAAGTGTTGGGATCAACAGAAAATTTAAAATTTGTCTAATCAAAAGTACTGTGGTACAGATTAATTCTATGATGTCCCAACTCAAGATCTCCACAAAATACCCGACTTTCAATCTTCTCCCTGACATTGAGGGTGGGTAGTGGGTTAACCCCCTGCACCCTTTCTCCCAGCGTAACACCCCTGGAGAATGGGTCAGATTTATTAAGGGGCAAATAAAGTATTTCAATATTCAGTCAAGAAATCTTGACATTAAATATATAGTGGCAGGGCCGGATTTAAGGGAGAGGGACAGGGGTGACCACCCAGGGGTTTCCACAAATCATAAGCCCCCACAAACTGTTGCAATAATAAAAAATATCTTCTGGTTCTATAGAGAACAGTCATAATAAAATTAAAAATTAAAAAAATCAATACAAATATTCCTTAAATGTTTTTTTAAATCAAATTTGAAAATAAAAACCATAAATTTTCTGATCAAAGCTGTAAAAGTATTTTCTACCCTTATTAACTAAAAACAAATGAAGTATGTAAATTTTGTTTTGTTTTAAACAAATCATAATTATTGTGGTGACAATATTTCCTTAATTAAATAATATATTAAACATTGACATTTTAACAGTTAATTTTGTAAATTAAAAGTGATAATGTTGAAACATGAAAAGAAAAATATTTGTTTAGTATTGAATCTTCTAGTTATTTATTGCCTCGGGGCCTCCACAACTATAAATCTCATCCTGTATAGTTGTTCATATATTTATTCTAATTTGCAGATAAAGAAGAGTCAAACTCCTACTATGCAGATTATTTAAATTTTACTTTGGTACATAAACTTCCTCTAAAACTAGTAATACTGCATACCAAGTGTTGTATCTATTAGAGGGGACACCTTCCTTTAGTTTAGTTCCCCTTTGTGGATGGGACTGTTAATAAAAATTACCAACAATAACATAATTTAAATATGTAAATCAACATAAATAAGCACACATGAAAAAAATATGTATTGATGATAAGTGTGACTTAACTAGTGAAGGGTTATTAAAAACCATAACAGACACCATACCCAAAATCCTCGGTCATCCTCCAGGTTGAGCAGTTTTTTAAAATCTGATTCCTCCTTTATATAAATTTGTGGGTGTGCTTTTGTGTCAAAAATATATGTTTAAAAAAACTAATGTCATTGGGTGCCACCCCAGAACTATGAAAGGTGTATTAATAAATAAATAAACTTGTTATTGCTCTTTGCTCAGCAGTTTGAATATAGATTTATGTTCTCAGGAGTGCTGGGTGGCCAGTGAAACTTTCACATCTATTAAACCATTCTCTTCAAATTATTTAATACATAGATGGAAAAACACAATACCCAGTACTTTTGACCCCCTTTTCAAAATAATAATGTATGTGACGTATATAAATTGTTACCATACACATACATTATACTGGCATTAGGTGGTTATTATTTAAATTAACATGAAATCCAAACCAAAATCCCTTCTCTTAGTGCACTTTTCTAAGTAAAATAATAAATACTGTACATAGATAAATATTCAAATAAAATTATCGTGTTCATGTGAAAAGTTACAATAAATAAAAATATAATATACTTTGTATTTTAAAGAGAAAAAAATACAAAACAATCAAACACATTGTTGCCAATGATTTTTCTTTTGATAATGAATTGTAAGCATTTAACTAATTTTTCTAATTAACTTGGCATATAAAGTAAGCTAATAAGTATAATGTTTAAATTTGTTGGATTTTACTAAAAGAAAACTTTATTGAAAAAATATAGCCCTGGCAAAATCTTGCTCCTAGTGCTAAGGAAAATAAACTTCAACAAATTACATATATTCATTCTATTGACTCACTGGGCGAGACAATACTTTACTCACCATAAAGTTATGTAAATAGTGTTTTTTTACTACATTTATAATTTAAAAATAATTATTGATAACAAGGCTTTGCAATTGCACTCTCAAAATTTGTCTATAGGCTAGCTTGAGTGGGCTCGTTATACGATAAAAGTGATATATAGTTTGTGTGTGTGTGTGTGTTTTACTGTGTCATAAGACCCAAGAAGTAAGATGACGCGTTAAATTGATTAATCAAAATAAATAAAGTAAATTATTCATTAAAAACTTCGTTTTATTCATTAAAACTGTAAGAAAAACTGAAAATTAAACTGTTGACAGCACATCAGCCTAATGACTTTACATTACTGCAGGTGGATGGCAAGAATAAACTAACTTTTTCTAATGCTTTGTTTGGTAAACAATTGTGGTTAACTGTGAGTGAAGAAAAACGGAGATTATTTTGTTTTTGTTTATTATTTGGTTTTGAGCGGTTATGGGCAATGGTAGGCTGTAAGAATCTTAAAAGTTTAAGTAAATTAATTTTAAAAAACAAGAGGAGTATGGAATTAATTTGGAAAATGCATTTAAATATCATTTTCTGAGAATTGAAAAATGACACCTGGACAAGGGAATCGAACCCGGGACCTTCGGGTTCGATTCCCGTGTCCAGGTGTCATTTTTCAATTTTCAGAACTTGATATCTAAATTATGTTATCCTCACTAAAATGCATAAATGATAGCTTCGGCTATTTGATTCATTAAATGCATTTAAGTTTAAAACATTTGGAACAGTTAATATTGCATCACAGATAGATTTAATGGTTAAAATTTTAGTCCAAAAGCACAATAAACAGCTGTTGTAAAAAAAAGGCATTTATTAGGTAGATTAATAGAATGCTTAAAATACTCTGGTAATCATGAACTGTAATTAAGAGTTGGAGGTGCCCAACTTTTGTACAAGTAATGTCATCACTTGGTAAGTTTAATTCAAAGCCTATATTATTTTATTATTTCTTTTTGTAAATTTGTTTATTGATTTGGTAATTCTAGTGATTTTTAAAGATTAGGAAAACTTGAATCAATTAAATTTAATTTGTTAGCACATGGTGAGGTAAAGTCATTACCCGGTAAGCTTTGACCTGGCCCCACCAAAAATAAAAGTCACACTCTGCCAATGCCTACCAAGTGTTCTAATTTCATTCTTTTAATAAAAAATCTTCCATTCCATGGCACATCTAAACTATTTGGAAATGTTTTTTTTTTTTTCATTTTAGATCTATTGCTCAGCAAGCTAATATGAAATATCAATAAGAAAAGAGATCAAAAAAATATTTAATACAAATTGGAAAAAATACCCATTAGTAAAATTTAGATTTGAAAGAATGAAACAATTTGATTTAATTTCTTAGTTTTATTTAAATCTACAGGTTGTTAACATCTCTCAACATCGTTTTCTAAAGTTACCTTCCAAAATGGACATGAAAATGTTACTAAATATCGGCCGTAGGGCCTTAGTAAAAGAATATTTGCGTAAAATAGGTAAATATATTGTCCATATAACTTTTAGAACTTAATAATTTATAATTTAAATTGTAATAGGGACAACTGATCCAATTTACATCGATCAAAGTAGAGTTATTATAGATTATAAATATTAACTGTGAGCTGCCAGTGCCAAGAGAAACAAAATTGTTTGTTTAGTTTAATATTAAAATAGGTAGCTATTTTAAGTACTGCCACAGCTGATCACATCTTGTGGGCTATTACATTAATTTTGAATTTTACAAAACAAAAACATTTGTGAAACTTGATTTTAAAAATTACCAATTTTAACTTGTTTTAAATGGAGTGTGCCATTTTCAACATTACCTTAATATGAATAGCCTAAACAAGTTTAGAAGTTAAGTAAACAAATATGCTGGCCAAAGATATAGATTTATTTGCAAAAATGTTACCCAGACGTAAAAGATTTGTGAAAATTTAAAAGCTGCTTAATTTAAAGAAAATATAAGAAATGAGTTTTCAAAGGAAATATTTTTTCTGTGTAGTATTTATTTTAAAGATTGCTATGATGTATTTTAATGACACTTAATAAACATCATTTTATAATGTTGTGTGTTGCCAGTTTTTTTAAATTCATCTCAAATATTTTATTTCAAAACTAAGCTAAATTAGTGTATCCAAAATCTATATGTAAGGCCACATATAGTGTAACACGTTGTGGGACATGGCCCTAAACATCTACGAAAGATGTTGCAAGCAAAGTCAAGGGACAAAGACGAGCAACATTATATTGTCCACACCAGTCAGTCGTCCCAGATATGTTGCACGAGGATGTAATGTCTTATCTGTGGGGTTTACATATTCGTTCATGGGATTATTTTGAGTCGTAAAAGCAATAAAAGTTGGTGGGTTCAAAACTACCTACTATAAAGAGAAAATAATTCAACTTTATTACGCGATCTTCGTATGTGTAATGGATCATTTGTAAATTTTACTTGAATGATACTAACCGATTTTGAAATACTCTTAGAAATTATTGGGCCATCCATAGCCAAAAATGAAAGAAAATTTTGAAATTCTGTTAGCCCCAACATCAGACTTGCCATAACGTTGAGATACCTGTCAAGTGGAGATTCATATGTTTCACTGTCGTATAGTTTTAAAGTATCAAAACAATCAGTCGATTTGTAACGGCTCATATGCAAACCAAGAACCCTTTATATCAATCATAATTTATTCCACTGCCCGTTGTTTTTGATAAGTATTTATTTCCTCTCTCTCTCTCTCTCGAATAAATTGAGATCGAAGTGTATGCATTTTACTCTCAACTTCCTTTCTTGGTAGCTTAGAGACTTTGGAAATATTTTCCCACCAATATTTCTCTTAAATTTGTTTTTATAATCTTGGTTAGAAGTATCCCATAGTAAATGATAACTTTGATATAAATCATTCATCTGTAATACGATGTCATTGGACCACACTACTGACATTGTTACGGAACACGAAATACACAGTCTACACTCTGCGACAACTGACGAGGGACTGTTGTGACCCACGTGTGCTCGCCCGCGGTTTGAGAGCAAGCAACATGGCGCGGCTCACTTAAAACTGTCCCGAGCAACGTCGGGCAGCGTCGAGTAGATTCCATGTCGTGGGTCAATGTTGCGGAACTATTGTTTCCTAGTGAATACGTGGCTTTAGGTGGGGTTAAGGGGTTAGTATGGGCAAAAAAATTCTGTAATATTTCTGTAATTTAATAATTTATTGTGAAGCGCGATCACGGCCATTTTCTATATATAAATGCTTTTGTATGCTTTTTAGTGTTTAATTTATTTTATGCACTTTTGGTGTATACAATTTTCAACTTTACCAGAAACCCGAACGGGTACTAAGTAAAAAAACTTTCCCAAAAAATATTAAAATGACACGTTGGCAATTTACACAGACTTTTATGTCATAGCCTTTAAAAGAAACTTTTTTTTGTATGTGTGTACTCGTTCAGGTTATCACAATATTAACACCAATGGGATTAATAAGATATAATTTAGAGAAAATATACATGCATTTGTGTGAAAAGAGGGTAACAAACCATTTAGAATATTCACCCGACTCGGATTTGAACTCCACCCTTTCCATCGCCTGCAATAGTGTGTATTACTAGAGTGACGCCTTAGACCGTACGATCAACGATTAGGGTATAAGTCACTTATAATTAATCGGTAACGGCTCACCGGGGAGACATCTCGAAGCGAACCAAAGTTCGCGTCTAACCAAATCCGAACAAGAAGACTGTGCGGGTGAAAATGCAATTACTGCCGATAGACAGCGCGAAGGCAACCAAGAGGGGTCTTCGTGAAAGGTGTGTGTGTGTGTGTGTGTGTGTGTGTGTGTTTCCCACCACCCAAGGCTTCTTTACAAGTTCCTCGACGTCGCTCAGACACTAACAGGATTTAGAAACCTCCCAAAGTCACTAAAAGCTTCCGACGTGCGAGCACAGTGATATTCGGTGTGTCTAGGAAAACGGTACACTACTGAAGCTACAGTCGGGAACTGTTGTCACTTGCGATTGTTGCCGAAGGGACTCGTGAGAACGCCGACGGTCTGTAATTCTTGTGGAACTACACTCCTGGAGGTGTGGAAGGTGTCCCGACAAGACAAAACTGTCTCGCTAGTTAAGGTAATACTTCGTTCCATTCATCTAATTTTTTAGACTCGGGTGTTGAGAAATACAGTCGAAGCCGTCAGCCATCATCATGAAGGGATAATGCTCATCTCATCTGGTTTTGCCAGTGACGTGTGGGTCGGGGATATCATCTAGGTGTCCTGAGGTTGGTTTTCTCATAATGGTTTACCACTCTCCCTGCATGCAAATGCTGCCATACTTCCCCTTTATTCTACCTTCCCCACATCTACTCCATTAGTGTAGATGTGCGGATAGCCTAGATAAGTGGTTCTTAACCTTTTACTATTCGCAGCCCTCTAGTTTTTATTAACATATTATTCATTAAGATTTATTCTAAAATAGTGCTTTTATTTAATGATTATAATAACAACCAAATAAAAAACAGATTAACTTACCTGAATATATTTAATGGGACCTCTGCTGCTTAACACTTTCCACTAATTTGTGTATTTTTGTTTCATTGGTATTGCCTAGGGCTATTCGCATGCAGAAGTCGATTCGGGGTCGATTTCACTGCTCCGTTTTAATATTTGTCACTGTGGAAAATCAATTTTAACATAAATAAGTAGAAACAAAGGACAGCAAATTTTAAATGGCGGTGGTAATAAGATAGGGAATATTTGTACTATCCGTGATTTCTATTGTACGTTCTTCCTCTCACCTCCATTACCCCGAAAAATCGAGAGTCTACTATACTTACACGCTTATGATCATCAAATTATTTCTTCCAAAACGTAAACTTTAAGATAATGGACTTCAGTAATAAGCAAATAGCATCTTAAACTATTTTTCCGAGGCCCCCAAAAAAACCTTTCGTGGCTCCTTGGTTAAGAATCGCTGGCCTAAATGCTCCTCGCAAAATAAATCACACCTAGTTTCTGACAAGACTAAAACTAGATTTCGATTCTACCAGGATTCCAGCCAACCTCTTTCTAAGATTGTTAGACAACATAACAAGGACGTAAGTAAACAATTCGCTCACTGCGATGTTTCTCACGAGAGTAGCCTCAAAACCACAAATAACTCTCAAATAACTAGGATGTTTATATTTTGGTCATAAGAACAAATGAATGCATTAAAGTCTATATAGTTTCCTTCAATTTATTCACAAAACTTTGGCAATTCTCGTTAAACGTCATTGGAAGTGAGATAATTTTACAGCTATACATATATTTTATAAAATTTATTCCGTTCAAAAAGTAGGGTTCTTTATGGTAAGATAGCACTTTTGGTAACTTTCAACTTTGGGGCAAGCCATTGAAATAAACCACAGTTTAACGACTGTAATGAATGTTAATGGTCTTGTGTTTTTGTTTGTTCAAATTGTTGACGTGATCGTTTTTAGCCATATATTGATTTAAAAAAGTGATATATTTAATAGCATCATGGTTATTAGGGTTTAAGCTAAAAAGTAGAGATGAGGAGGGTGGCTTGAAGGAAGTGCACCTGTATCAGCGAGAAAAAGTGTTAGATAAATTATAGTTAAAACCTCCCACACCACACCCGGCTGAGATTATAACCCCGACCTCCCCGTCACCGGAAACCCAGTCTATTGCGGGAATTACGTCTAAGGCTGCCCGGCTATCGGTGTGGGTATCATGTGTGTAAAATGACAGCAATAACAGTTACGAAGGTTGTCCAGCTACCGACTGCAAGATGGTACTGGCTGCACCCTGGTTGGCTTTTCTTGTAAGGGTCTATCTGTTTCATTATTACCAACGTCAGGTGTTCCAAGTAGTCCAGAGGTAAAGGCCCTAATATCCATAAAATATAAACCTGGACACCCATTAAAACATTGTTTTTGATATAGTTTTGAAAATAGACTGTAAACACTGTTTAAGTAAAATCAATATCTATAGAAAACAATGGAGATGATTGTGTGAGAAACAACAATATTTTAGAAGGAAGAAACTTTAGTAAAATATAAACACATTGCTGTTTGCACTCAACAGTGATAAAATAAACAGTAGGTGTTGATGTAGGTAAAACTTCTCTTCAGGGTATTTATGTGGTGTAGAATGAATAAGGTCATAGTTAAGCTAATCCGTTTCACAAATCAAACATTTATTTTGCCGATACCACCGTGAATTTGTAAAAGGTTTAGGTTTGTATTGTAACAAATTACCTATTGATAATGGACTCTGCATAGTTTCTAAAAGGCTATTTATAACATAGCGTCTAGGTTATCCAAATAGTTACACCAGTGGGAAAAAGATCAGTAAAATATAATTTGGTGCCAAACATACCTGAATGTGCGTGGAGGAAGAATGAAATACAATCTCAATACACCAGGCAGAGATGAGCACTTTGACCTCCCCGTTTGCACGATATTAGACAAGACGAGAATGACGTATTCGTCCGCATGATTCCCACCTATACATGTTATATTCTTATTGCCCCTAATTTATATCCAATCTCTGGTATGTTTCAAACCTTCATCGGTGGACACCTGGTTCAGGAATATCAAAGTTCGAATCCTGGACGGGTTTACTGAGGATGTTTTTTTCCTAAATGTGTTTTTATCACCACGTTTTACTACCTGTTAAGGCTATACGCATGTATAATCATTACTTCAGTAGGTTAGTGATAAGTAAGGAAGCATTTTCTACCCACATTTGCATGGAAGGAGAGTGGGGAACAATTTAGGGAAAACCACCTTCAGTAGACCCAACTGGGACTTGAACCCCGATCTCCCCGTCACTAGCATTTTCTTATCGGGTTCCTCATTCTCCCTCAAGGTAAATGAGGATACACCTATTTTTAATTCTACCTTTATCATTCCTACTTCTTAATAGTAGTGAAGTTCGTATATTCCGGACGGGGAAGTAAGATGCAGTGGTGTAAACTAATCCATGATTCGTGTTCTTGCGAGAGAATTCTCCCTTTACAAACACGTGTAACTTTTCAACGCTCTTATATTTAAAGTAGAGTCTAGAGTTTCACTCAAGTAATATTCTAGTCGTCATGATTGCACACATTTGTGAAAGAACGAGAAGTAAATATTCAACATGTCCTTGGTATATTTGTAGAGGATATGTTTTGGAGCTGTAAATGCAATTTGACGTGTATTTTTTTTATCATACTGGGGAATAAAAGTAACGTTAAATCTGAAATGTAAATAAAATATCAACAGTGAAAATATCTCTCCCTCGATGTTATGAAAACCTTTTTTTCCCCCCTTCTTGAATGCCAACAAAAAGTAGTCACTCCACATAAAAGGAATGACTATGTTTGGAAAGAGTATAGGGTTTCGCTCAGTAGCGTACCAACCTATGGTGGAGGTGGTCCAACCAAACCAGGGCCCTGAGCTGTGGGGATCTATAGAGGAAAATAAAACAGAAGTTATTTATTTCCTCTTTAAATGCATTTATTAGTAATTCATAAATATTTTGAAATTCATATATTTAAAATTGAATCATATTTATAATCAATTTTATGAGCAAGTAAAACCAATTTTTACTCACACCAAATTCCGTACTCTTTGTTTAGTAGGTGGATTATTGCGATTAGGCTTCGTTCATTTGTATAGCCCCGGGATCCCCCCCCCCCACCCCCTCTGTATACTGGCTTCACGACAGAGCAGAATATAAACTTCTTGTAAAGTGTATTTGGTACTTTTGACAGTCAGGCAGTTTCTTTACTTAATTTTTATTAGTGATAAATGACAAAATATTGAAAGTGTTGTTTAAATTATTTTCAATAGATCCCTACATAACTGCCTCGAACAAAACACGTAGAATCAAATATCTCAGTGGTTCAACGAAAAGAAAACTCAAAACAGCAGAAGAGTGAAAATATTCTTTAAAATTTGTAAAATATTTTAATTTAAAATACAAAAATTAGAGCCACTCAATTGATTTAAAGTTTAGATATAAAAAAGTATGGCCATTTAATAGAGTACGTCACTGTGTTAAACAGTGATAACAATGTTAAACAAATTCCTAAAACTTTTTACTAGCAATATCTTATTTTTCAAATTTATTTGCCCAAGAGAATGAAGTTCACCCGGTTGAGATCTTAATGCCAGTAAGTAATGAGAACTCTTTAAAAAAAGTGCGAAATCTACTTTTTCACCATTTTTTAAAGATACGGTGAAAATAACAGGTTTTACATAAGCGTGTTATTATTCAATAAATATAGATAGGGTTCACATAAAGCGTACGAGAGTTGGCTACTTTATGCAGCTAGATATTGTATAGATTCAGCCGTGCTGGCTATTTGCGGTAAAAAAGAATACTGGAAGATAATTTAAAATATTTAAATAGTGTTTAAAGATGGGAATATCTGTTCTCCTTCTCCAACGTTGATAAAATAAACATAAAAATAATCCGTAGCATTCGGCTACAATTTAAGATGAAACAAGTCAGAGAAATAAACAAATTCACCCCATTTCACCATCCCATCGCTTCTGGACAACAGGTCGGAGAGACAACGAAACACAACCAAGCATAACTGAGCCACGTGATCACCTGACCGAGCCCACCAAGATTCAAACGGTGGCCACTAGAGTTAGCTACAGAGAAAAAATTTCTAAGAACTTAAGAAGGAAGAGATGCCTGCTCTAATCTAGCCCAGAACATTCCAGTTGTTTAGAGAGTTCTGTAGAAGCTAAGTTTGTTACGCGTTTCCGCCCTTTTGTGATCCTAATGTGTTCCCCCACCTTGAGCCTCCCCTTCCATGTTTTCTGGGTTTTCTTGCATATATATATATAGAGCTAGGATGGAATATGTCCGACACTCTTGGACTTGGCTTTACAATCAGAAGTGCGTAGCCGTTACTATTTAAAAATGTAAGAACAAATTTATTTTCGGCTTAATTATATTTTATTACTAACTTTTTCTAAATTCTCTTTTCGGACTTTTAATCATTAATTGTTTAAATAGATAACTTAATAATAGTTAAAATCATAGACCAATATTAAATTTCATGATGTTTGAAAATAGTCAAAGATTAGGATATCGAGACTTAAGTTTATTTTAGTGAGATTGATATTTGCTAATATTTTGTTGGAATATTACTTTTGGCTTGATAGATAGAATTCTCGATAATAAGGTATAATGTTGTGGTTTGATAATGATGATTTATTTAATGAATTTTTGCTCTAATGGTAAAAGTTTATCTTGTTGTTTCAAAGTAATCTTGCAAGTTTCTAGTCTCTTCATTACTTTGTGTAGATTTATTCCTGTAAAATGGGAATAGGAATTGAAGTTTTTAAATGAATGTTGATAGAAGTCTTGAGGACTCACCTTTTTCAAGTTGTTGTTTATTTACACGTATACGCATTAATGAGATCTGTATAAAATGTGTATTTAGTTTTTTACTAGGGTCAATTTAACGTTACTTTACAAGAAAATTCCTTGTGGCTAGTGACGATTAAAACAATATTGTTCGTTTTCTCATGCAAATTTCTAAATATAATTTTATATTTAACGTTGATAATGTCTTTATATCAACCAGTCAGATTCAT
This sequence comes from Timema douglasi, assembly GCA_901482245.1. Lineage (NCBI taxonomy): Eukaryota > Metazoa > Arthropoda > Insecta > Phasmatodea > Timematidae > Timema > Timema douglasi. The sequence continues at coordinate 126,286 of CABEEJ010000508.1, forward strand.
GATAAATATCTTATTTACAAACTCTAGGATTATCATTAATAATTCTGTTTATAGCATAATATGTGGTTTTACCTGCTAACAAACATATATACATACATTCAATTATATTTTCTATGAATTAATACTAACAAAAGCATCCCCCCCCCCTCCCCCAATTTTATGAATAGTGACGATACCCTTAGGATATTTGTTTGTTTATATATGTGTTTACTTATCCTTTTGACTTTTTGGGACGTTTGAGGACGGCCGTCATCCCCACAACCAGATGAGTAGCGTGCTTTGAGTTTCAAATGTTTGTTCTCATACATTCGAAGCAATTACTCAAGAGACTCACTCTGATTGTGTTTATAATTTTGTTTAATTATTTGAGCCTTCTATTTTGGATTAGTTTGGTAAAGGAGGTTTCAAATAAACAAGTTGCTGGTCATCCAGGTACTCTATATTGCATGCCCTGAAATATAATTTTACTTAATGTGACGAAGACATTAACTCAAATACTTATATTGACTAAAGCAAAGAGAACATTTATGCAAACTAATTTAGATTAAAATTTGAAAAATAAAAAATGTATTTTTTCTTCCAATTTTCTCAAACAATTTGCAGTCAGTGGATGCGATCTCAAAATTTACTACAATCACAAAATGTCTATCAGTCTAAAGCTACTCAACTGCAAGGCAATGTTTCAGAAATATTGAAAGTACAATATTCCTCAGAAATATAGTATCTTTAATAAAAGTTCAAAAAACCAGGCATTATTATGGGGAATAAACCAAAATGTATAGATATACTTAAAAGTAAAGTAATACATTAGCTTGAGAGCTATGAGAGGATTAGAGGATTAGGGTCATAGAAAATTATTTTGAAAATGAAGTATTCGATGCTGTTAATCTCAGACCGAGCTGTAATCAAGCTCCAAAGACTTTTTTAAATGTATATGAGATCGCTGATAATTTTACTGGACTCCACCCTACAACCTTACAAACAACTGATGAACTAAGCGAAGCTACAGAACGTCTCGACAATGAGTATCAATCTGAATTAACGTCTTCCTTGGTGTTCATCTGCTACATTCAAGGCTAGTTTGAGACCGCATTTAGCTTAAATATTTAATATATAATCCATGCCATGTTTGTCTCTTATTCCTTCAAGAGATTTTTCGTACTTCCCGGTGAGCAAGAAGGTTGTAATTTAGCAATGATATTCCTGAGAATCCGAGAATGATGCGAAAAATCCTAAACCTGAAAAGTTTGAAAAGGGTTTGACTCTATGGCCCTAAAAACTCAGCATGCTTATTACCTTATTGCCCCTCCCCCATAAAAAATGCAAGTTTGTTTAATCGCACTGAAACTCGATTTCTGTGCGCTTCTAACACCGCTAAATACAACCTTACTGTAATTTATTTCAAAAGTCGGTTAGCTGACCCTAAATCAATACCTTAATGATATCAAAAAGTTCAGAAATTATTTTACATTTAACTTTCAAGACATTTTATATATGGTGATTTTCAAGTCCGATAAGCAATATTCAGTCTATAAGAAATTTACATCAACTGACCCTCAATTTGTAACAAAAAGGAATATAGGGGAGAGAATGGGAGGAATATTATTAGAAAAATTCCTTTAGGGGAGGTAAAAAACTAAATTTTCTACGAATGTCGAGGGAACACTCCAAATAACAAAAGTAGTGTTACAAATTTTATCTTTATGAGTGGCAGAAGGTGAAATGGGGTGGGGTGGTTACAAATTGCCAAAAAGGTAAAAAAAAAAACTACTTAGTGTGAAGGAAGATTGAAATTTGCCCTGAAGATCTAAGAACTACCTCAAACCGCAATGAAGATATGAACATTCTTAAATTTAAAAATGAAGGAACATAAAATGGAAAGAAACTCCCCTCAAAATTTCTAAAAGAAAAAAAAAAGTTCGGTAGGTACCGTGTAAAATTGAAATTTTTATTAAATTTAAAGTGTTAAATCCAAATAACCAAAAGAGATTGAAAATTTAAAATTCAAAATGTGGTTATGTGAAATGGTCAGGACTGGACATTTCCAAAACTAAAATTATCAACCAGTTATCAGTGAGATAGAAAAAGCACCAACATTTTTAAAGTTTAAATTATAAAATGGAAGGCTGGGATTTAATCTAGTAAAATGGGAATTAGAAGAAATTTACTGAATTATGGAAAGAAATCTTTAAATATAGTATAAAATATAAATTTCAGAAATATTTAGAAGGTTTTTATTTATAGTTTAAAAATTAATTTCTGGATTGAAGGATAACTAAGAATTCAAAAAACTAATACAAACAATGTTTTAAGTGTGGTTGAAAAATTAAATATATTTAAGGCTTAGGACGACCACCCCAAATAATCAAAATCAAAAACTACGCAAAGCATTTCTAAATTGGTTCCAATAAATAGGGTTTAAAAATGTTCTAACCCAATAGAAAAAATTCTTGGTGTGTAATAAGATTAAAATATGAAACTAAAGTAAATATACCTTTCAGGATTACCAAATAATGCCTGAATAAATGGAACTTAAACAAAGGGGGAGTGGAAATGAATGTAAGAATTTGAAACTGATACAACTAATCTAGAACACTATTTTCGGTGTGGTTGAAAATTGAAACTTGACGCGCACATAAAGGAACCATTTAAGATAACCAAATAAGTTTTAAAATTTCAAAATGAGTAGGAGGGAGAAGCAGTAGTTTGAAATTTCTCCAAAACTATTATAAAATCCACCTTTGATTGCAGAAGAAAATTTAAATTTGGAAAATCAGGTAAATGTTCACCTCAGATAAAATAAAAATTGAAAGGTTTGGAAATAAAATAAATGGTATGGAACTCTGCACGGACTTTCTTGCTCTATATTTTAAAAATTGAGATATCTACTCAAAATTCTGTGAAACGAGATAATATGCACTAGCAAACCCAAGAATAAATGGCACTATACTTATGCAAGACATTTTTAAATCCCGGTTTTAAATTTTATTTTTAAAGAATTTATATCTTCATTTGTATGTTTGAACCAATAAAAAAGATCGATATTGGGTCCACAAGGGTCAACAATTCATATTAAAATTCGGACTTCTGGTCAAAAATTTTACATTTTATTAGGTGGTGCACGTCTTCAGGTAATATCATTGTTAATACATTCCTTATTTTTAATTTTTTACCAATAAAAAAAACTGACTATTGAGACTAAAATGAAAGGGAGAGATCATTGTTGTACAAACATTTACCTTAAGAGGTCAAAGGAAAAAGGAAATTTTTTTTAGAGACATATTTAATTACTCTATGGCAATAGAGAAGTATTGTGTTAAAACAAAAGTAGTATCTCTATACAACTAAAGCTCATACAATTGTATAAATATATTTGCCAATATCTCAGAAACTATTGGTTTTATAAAAATATATTTCAGATAAATGTTTTTTATATTTAATAGGGATACAATTTTGCAATGATAAGTTATTTAGTATCTCAAATAGTTTCGGAGATATGGAAAATTCCCATTCTGTAAAGTACCCTAAATGTCATTTTCTTGGAAGAATAAAAATACTCAGTCTATTTAAAATCCAGTACTTTCAATTTTGAGAAGATAGATTTTTTTTCTCTTTTTACCCTTCAGTGAACTACCCTTAATTTTAGGGTTACATATCCAATTCCAAAAACCCTCAGGGAAACCCTTCTGGAAACCTTAGATACCAAGTTTTAGCCCTATCGGTAAAATGGTTTAGGTTCTAATTTGAGGTAGAAATGGATAGACAGAAGGCAATTCAAAAACAACTTTTTTTTTAATTCGGGGGGTCATGAAACGTTGAAATTCATCAAAATCTAAAGTCTAATTTATTTTACGATCACAATTATTTCTCTACCTGTAAGATAGCAAGGAAGTAAAAGTAAGGGTCTGTAAAATTGATCGACGGATAAGTTATTGCCTAGACACGATTAACATAATAATGAAAATAAACAACTTCTGGTTGTATGTCTTGGTGAGCCATGATGCTCTTTGGGTAGCCATGATCCTCATTCATTCCAAGTGTGCATACTGGGTGAGGAGGGGGGCGGGGATGGAAAGAGTAGGACGAGAACATGTATGGCTATTAAATGCGCTTAGAAGCTTTTTGTAGTTATTTTATATGAATTAAGAACATTGATTTACATAATATAAATGGCTTTGAATAAAATGTTTTGAAGCTATTATTTGTGTTAATCAGAGGCCCACCATTGTTGGTAGTCTCCGAGTCCATATGGCAACGCTGCTTGTTGGGTCGCTAACGAATGACACCTCTCCATTGAAGTTAGTTATATTGTGTTTCCAGCCTAACAAACACAACTTAATCTCGCCTAGCCCTGTAGTTTTATTATTTTATTGTAGTTATTGTAAAGGGCAAGGGGGTTTTCCACGCTACCATGTTATGCAGCTGTTTTTTCTCCTGTGTGCTTTTGGTACTAGGTGCGCCTTTTATCTAGATATTCGTGCGCTTCAGATCTGAGGTTTCTCCCTCTTGTACGCTTATAATGTTCTCCACTTGTTTTACTACCCATTTGGGATATTCCAAAGGCAAAAAAACTTAACTCCTTCAGAGGTAAGAGTTTGTTATTGCCCAAATATCAATATTATACATCTTGGCTGAACCCTAATAGCTAATGCCTGCACGAAATACTAACTGATTCTCCCAACTTGAGTCTAGACTCCATTAATAAACCCAACCTAACTCAGACCCTTAATTTACATTTTAGTCAATCAGGATGTATTCGATTTCATATCCTGTGCAATCTTGGCACCCAATACCCTCAATACACTATCGACTGAGCTTAGATATATGGATATATAACTGTCTACAGAGTGGTTTGTTAATCTTCGGAATAATGTTATTAGTATGACACTAACTCAGTCGGTAGGTCCTCTGCCTATTAAATTAAAAGTCCTGGGTTAAATTTCCGGCACGGCCGAGGCATGTATCATTGGTTAAATCTTGGCTTCCTCTTTAATAATGATGAAATAATGGTTGAGGGCTGGATGTTTTGTGTGTTCTAAAATTAAACTAATTTCTAAGTCTTGTACTGGTTTCAGAGTTACTGAGTTCAGAAATTTCACGATAAATACTCAAAATAATGAAAAGATGTAACTTATTTATATAATTTAATACTATCTAACCTAATATAATGCTAACAATCAATTAAATAAAATATCACATATAATACATAAAATATTATGCCTTATAGAAAATAAAGATATCCAACTATATCACCACTATGGTCTCAGGATATTGGTAGAAAAGGCCGTATCTAACAGCTGCAAAAGCTATCTAAAACGCATATGTGGGATATGAGTCCACCACACTCAATTTTTTTCAAACTAGGTATGTTTCAATACGGATTATATTTTGGAACGTTATTTTGATCTGGGACATGGAAACGGATCGTGACAATATACTAGCATTCTAGATGCCTCATTTTGATCCTTTATTTTACACTAACATAACCTAAACCAACCAACCCAACTCCAACCGTAGAATTGTACGATACAAGAGTTTATGGCGGAGAATCCAAGAGCTTGGCGTCGCTCGAGGGTTAAAGGAAGACAAGGACATTCAACTAATATGCTAAATGTGTGGTGCCTTGTATATGCTCCCACCTAAACATGTTGAGGACGTGTGGTTTATCATCATGGCGAGTGCTCCATCCTACAAAAAACCTGCCGTGGACGCAAATCCCACTGTAGTATTACGGTTGGACGCAAATCTCACAGAAAGAGGCCTGACCGCAATTCCCACAGACGCATGTCCAACGCTACCACTTTAACCACTTCTATTTAATCATACGTCAAGTAGAGTGATATTCAAATGCCCTTTAAGATAGATAACAATACCTATGAAATAATACTAATAGTATAGTAAACTGCTAACGATGTTGACAGCGAAAAAGTGTTTTATAAAAATCTTCCCAAACAGAATAGTATTTTAGTTTAATTCATTGCTGGACAGGCCCCAACACATGATCGAAAAAGTTAAGGCGGTCTGCCTCAAATGACGACAAACCACGTTCGAAAGAAGAGAGACGTATTTCGAATCCTTGTCTAGTCAAAATTTGTTGTCTACACACGGTTCGAAAGCAGTGAGGTTACGATATATTCGGAGTTCACTAACAAGTGAGGTCTAGGGCGTTAAAAAACTCGCGCATGCTAATGAATTGTAGATAATATAAGGTATAAAATACCTTAAAAAAGGTTTTTGATTATAACTTAAAAAGGTAGTAACACGCGGTGCTAAAAAACAGTGTATTCAAAACTGATTCCAATTAATGTGGATCACAAACTGATACATGATGGTTGTTCACAGGAACAATATTTATAGCATAAAAATAATGTCCATTGTAGATAGTTTAAAAAAAATTAACTTTATTGTATTTTTGTGACAGGTATTCTTATGAAATTTTAGTTAGTTTTGCTTGTGATGGTATATGTTGCGAGTGTACTTGATAACAACTTTTACTTTTCTATTGTTTTTTTAGGAGGATTGTAACTATATCCATCAGCACCCCCTATAATTAAACCATGATACTCTAGAGCTGCAGTCAACCAATTTAACCACATATCCCCGGGCACGGTTAGTCTCAAATTGATGTCAAAAAAAGTTTAGTGATTTTAAAGTTATTTATGAGGCAAAGACAATAGCTTGAAAACAAACACAAAACTGTCCATGAACCCCTATTTTTTTCTTTACAACGAACGGACTTACGCAATGAATGGAGCGAACAGGTTAAAATAATTTTTCGAATCTTTTCTTTTTATAAAGGATTTAAAGAAGAGTTCAAAGAGGATTACACGTTTCACTAACTTTTCCTGCTTTGCGTTGCGAAATGAGAGAGCTTTTGTCTAAATGTTTGTTCAAAGTGAGGGAAAAAATATACAGTCGGAAAGCTATTTTAAAATAGGTTTATCGTATTTAGGGAAGGAAAAAATGTATCAAATAAATATATATAAAGCCATTCATAAGCTAATTACTCAATGATATTTCCAGTTCCGATATCCGGGCTTAGTTATTCTTTTCATCGCATCATACTACCCTTCTAACCTATTCATCTTTAATTACTCTGTTGAGTTAGAGAGGATGAAATTAAAATTCTAGAAGAAGTGTAACTTTATTAGAATGAAAGTGACTTTCTTTGCATAGAATCTCATTATCCACTCATAAAATTAGAAAATGTACATCAATAGGGTATCAATGAGGAAAACAGAGTTTAGAGTAAATTTACCCGCATTTGAATGGTGTAAGGGAGAGGTATAAAGAAGGCTGAAGAGAGAGAAAGATAAAAAGAGAGAAAAATAAAGAGAAAAGAGAGAGAATATTGAGAACAAAAGAGATTGAAGGGGTAGAGATAAATTATTATTTACAAAATACCTCGGTATAACCAAATGTATTCGAACCCCGAACTTATCATAACCTAGCCGATCTTTATGCCTTAGAACGTGTGTCCATGATTGAAGGGCAGGACTATGTGCTAACCAATTAAACATAATAATGAATTCACTTATGTTACGTCATATATAAAATAACAAAGCGTTCAGTTTAAAACAAATTGTTTAATTGCTATTTGTATGATGATGTATAATTATCACTGCATGAGGATAATGCAGCCTAAGGTTAGGCTCGTAATAGACTGCGACTAATAGTTAGAGTTTCAATTATCAGCCGAATGCACTTGGGGGTGGTTTCCACTTGTGCCTTATATATCCTCTTTCCATGCTCACACGAAACACGGATGTTCTTTCTCTATAAACAACCTTAAGTTCTATCTCTTGAATTTAAACAATCAATAAACCTCAAGTTAAGAGGGTTTTTTTACTCTTCCTTAGCATCTTGTGTCACGATTGTATGTCCTATTTAATATCTTCATACGAGAAACACGACAGAGTGGTAGTTCTCTTCTCTAGGAGCGAGAGGATTTTTGGCTCCCATCTTCATTCATTCATCATTATTTATTCCTTAATCCCTTAGAGCTCTTCCCTCTCAATTTTCATAACGTTATTATTCTTTATGCCCTTTCTTTAGTTTTTATCTTCTTTAGCTGTATCTATGACGCTGATGGCCAATTTTGTGTCAACCTAAGAACATTAAATGGCTGCGTACTGAAAGCTCACAAATCAAATTTGTGTACCATCTTTGGAGTATATCAGAAACGAACAAGGTAGTTGCATCAAAAGCGCATTCTTGTTTGTAGTCTCTAAGCCGCATATATCAACACCACTTGTTGGAATCGGACTAACCTAACATAAACTACACCAACTAATGAAAAGCTATGACAGTTTCCTGATATTTTGCAGCTATTTTTCTCCGTGTGCACTTTTGATCCAGGGCTTCGTGCTCTTTTAATACGAGGTTTCGCCCTCTTTTGCTCTTTAGATTTTTTAAGGCATTCAATAAGTTTTGATAATTTCCGCAGTTGGATGATAAGAATTGAAGCGGATGCGAAAATATAACCAGAGTAGCCCACTTAAGACCTCAAAATATTTATTTTAATTTCAAATGGTGCTTAAGGAGGCTGCATAACAGATAAATAAGACGCGTTACAGAATACCAGAAATACAGCGTTATTTAATAAGTGATTTGTTTTTTAAAATAGATCTCAAGCCAAAATGGAGGTTAAAAGTATCAACTTTTCTCTAAAGAATTAAAAATCTTACATTTAGAGTCCTATAGTTTTACAAATGACGAAAAGGTGTAATTTGATCATTTTTAAACGACGTTTTAATACAAAATGTTGTAGAGCTGAAATTAAAGTAAATAATTAGAAACATAGATATATCCTTTATCAAACAAATAAATTCATTTCTATTAGATCAGAAAAAAATATTTTGGAGAAAGAAAAGTAGTATTGCTTAGGTTGTTTTAAGCTACAGAACTACAACCAAACCCTGTAATAAATAAATGCAGTGTGAAGGTATTTCCCTTCAAGTAGGTGGCGCCTTTAATGGAACTCATTATCTAGACAGGGTTAAATGCTACAACCATATTACCTATTATTCACATCAAGTTTGGGGTGCTTAATAATGTGCTATTTCTTATGGTCTAATGTTTTTCAAGCGTTTAGCACAGGTGATGGGCTATTAGTGTTTGAGAACAACCTTATACTGAGTGCACTTAGAAGCGCTCGCATTTGCTACCCTAAAGTAATGACCACAGCAACTTGTAAGGGCTAGGCAACCACACCAACGGGTGCACGTAAAAATACGTCAATCTCGTTTTTTGGTGGCGGGAAGGTCGGGGATTCGAATGCAAGTTTGACGTACTAAAACACACGATCATGGTGCTGAGTTTATCAATCTTGCGACTAGATTGCATGGTGGCCTACTGCAGCACACGTTGCTAGTTACCAGGTTGTTAGCCCTGCGACTACCTCATGCTGTGGCCTACTACAACACAGGATGCTAGTGGACAGTTTGTTAGCCCTGCGACTACCTCATGCTGTGGCCTACTACAACACAGGATGCTAGTGGACAGTTTGTTAGCCCTGTGACTACCAAACGCTGTGGCCTACTACAACACAATATGCTGGCTTCCAGTTTGTTAGTTCTGCGACTACCTCACGCTATGGACTACAACAACTCAAGATGCTGATCGCCTCAATTGATTTAGAGCTATTCGTGAGCCCCGCAGTGTGACTTCGCTCTTGGCTACATCATCGATCCAACACACTCTCTTTAAGGTTGAACAAACCCTGCATTTCACAGAATTTCATTTGAAACGAGAATCAACATTTTAACTGATAGGAAAACTTTAGATGACTTATGGTGGTAGTGTTTTCAAAACGTATCAAAGACATATTTTTGTTATAAACATTTTATAGCTACGTCTAAGCCCATCTAGGTTATTTAAGCACGATAGTACCTGTTCAACCGTCGACCTTATTAAAACACCGTAAATAATCGAGGGGCAATAAATGATTAAGTTTTGTTTTTATTCACAGCGTATTGCTACTCATTTGGCTATCCAAATATTTACACTACTGAGGTAGGAATGAGGAGAGTACAGCTAAGGGAAACGTACTTGCATTTGCGTGGAGAGAATCCCATCCTTATTACATCTTACAGGGAATTTAATCTCGATTTCCTTGTCACTGAAATACAATCTACTGAAAGACTGACGTTTAAGCTCGCGTGACCAGTGATGTGGGTGTCTCATTATCAAAAAAACAAAAAAAAACGTATAATTCTGGAATAATCCCCCAAACGAGGAGACACTTAGCTTGTCAATCAATAGGACTTTTTTTTACCATGTTAACATTTTTTTAAACTATTTCGAAAATAGCTTGGTCAAATTTGAATCCCCCGTTAATGGGATTCAAATTTGACCGCTTACCTTCCATTCAAAAAATACCAATTACTTCATGTTAAGAATAATTATCCATATTGCAGTCTTAAGATTTTTCTTTGGATTCTAAGTTGAAATATCTACCAAAATTACTCCTTGGATTTGAAATTAATATTATTTCTTGGTGAGATTACCTTAAATCAGTGCCAGAACAAACCATTAACCACTTGTTAACTGGGACGTGAATAATCAAGATAGACAGAAAACAAATTAATATTGTTCAACAGTCTTGGAGGATAACCATGTTTAACGTAGTTTAATATGCCAGTCTCGTAGTATATTTCATTTTTTGTAAAAATAAGCCTTAGGTACTCGATCGATCACTTGAATGTATACATTCAATTCCTTTGAAATGAGCTATTAGACGACAATCCTTTTGAAAGGCCACCATATTTAAACGGATAGCCAGATTTAAAAACCATGTAAAATACATCCTTCGGCCTAGGTTCAAAAATGTCCCTGCAATATTTAGTTAGAACTGGTAAATAAATTTGGCAGTTTTCATGGAGCAAAAATACGGACAGAGACAGATGAAATGCCAAATGATCAGGTTACAACAAAAGCTCACCTTGCTCGGCCAATTACTCAGCCTCGTATTCCTTTAAAACAAATCTCTTAGCTCTGAATAAATACAAAACGTTTATAAACGCTATGATTTCCATTCAGTGGACGCTGCTTATTGTGATCCCTTCTAGACACAGCTTAATTTATAACAATACCCGATTGATAAACAATAACCTATTGATAAAAAAAAACCGACGAAAGAAGAGATCAGCATGGTTTATTGATGAAGAGCGGAAATGTTTGCAGTGGCCAAAGTAAACGTAAACAACTAAACAATATGGAATAATTTGAGTTTACTGTCCACTATTTTTTTTATATCGTTATAAAATTAATATATAAATACGGTAAAAGACATAATCCAGCACACCCGATAGTGTGGCATGCGTAGCCCTCCCCCCCATCACATGTACTTTGGCCTCGCACCAACGCCATTAATCTGCCAGTCAGCCTTTGTTTACGTTTGTGAGATTGTGCGTCATTTATGTATTATATAGCTTGTCCGTAATAATTGTGTGTCTAACTCTAGTTTGGGGGTTGAGTAAAAGAGAGAGTTAAAAAAATGTTAAGAAATAAACAGTCACGTGTTTGGATTCTAACTGGTATTTGATGATTATTTGAAGCGCTGTTTTCCTAGTGAGCCTACCTGGGTGCTGTGATAAGATGATAAGACTTTATTATCACACAAATAGTGTTTGTTTTAACAGGTATAATTGTTCACAAAGTTAAATTCGAGATGGAGGTTAATAGTTGAATCTGCATTACCGTAATTTTATAGATAATGTTGAGCCACGGTGTCGAGCGTTTACTCCTGAACATGCATTCTGATAATTGCGAGACAAACTGGCGCGAAACCAACAGTTTTGTAAATGTACCACTCCGACAGATATAGACTAGTTTTAAAAAGGTGGCAAACAGAAAATATTCTAGTTGTAAAAAAAAATATCCATAGAAAAATGTTCAAAATAAATAAATAAACACTAAATAAGTTCTACAAAATGTGTCTAACAAGGGGAGGCCACGACGTTCGGATCACGGACTATCTTCAAACTTTGTACACTTATAGTAGTCCATTAGGACAACATAATGAGCAAATAGTAAGGCGTACTACTTAGGCGTTTTCGAGAAAATCGCAAGAGAAGTTTGACGCGTCGAATATGTACCGATGCGTTGCGACTATAAGCACGAGATGGTGGCGGTAGAGTGGTTAGCGTTCAAGCTCTGTAATCACTGGTTCCCTGGATCGAGTCCCGCTCATCTTCTTTTTTTTCAAGACTGGTCATATTCTTTCATATATATATATTACAATTCAAAGGTAATATAACGAAGAAATACGTGTATTTGCATGAACTTTAATTGAATTTCCAATGTTATTTGGCTATTTATTAATTTTTATTATTACAAAAAATATTATATTTATAACTATCGACAAGTAAACGACCAAACGCATAAAGTTTTCCTGAAAATGTATGCCTGTCGTGATTCACAAAATCCCTCGTACCTGAAATCGGGTAAGGTAGGGCTAAAATATGTCCTTCTAAAACTCGAGTTAAATGGTGTTTTTTTTACCAATAATCAAATTGTAATTTCATGGGGAATAATACTGGGTTCTAATGATCCAATTTTTCAAACTAACCAATGTTGAATTAGCAAGTTATTACTGTATAAATCAAATGACAAAAAGAATAAAAACCTATGTTTCAAAGAGCATGTGAACCAATGGAAACATGGTATAAGTACAATATGATATTTTTTTGCGCCATATCTTATTTTTTGTGTGTGTTTACCACGTCATACTCTCCATTCGGGCTATCCACATGTTTATACTATTATGGGATTAATAAGAGAGGTAGAATTTAGAGGAAATATATTCGCATTCCCATGAGTGTTGAGGAGGAGGAGGGGAGTGATTAGCCATTTAGGAAAAATCACACTCAGTATTCCCAACCGGGATTTGAAATAAATATCAGTCAATCCCTAGCAGTTCTGTCTATTGCGAGAATGATGCATTAGACTATGCTACCACTGATTCATGTCGCACCTTACTGCCCATCCGAATTACACTAATGGGTTAGGTATCAGGAGGGTATGATTGTGTATCAAATGTATCCGCATTTGCTTGAAAATTACTCATTTCTCAGTACACCTGCCCGGGATAATAGTTTCAAATAACCCGTCTCTGACAAACTAGACGATTTGATTTATGATGTAATTTGAAGAAATAATTGTTTAAATGCAATTTTCAGAAATAAACTATTAATCTGCATTTTTAAGCATTTAATGTAGATGATTAAAAAAACGTAAAAATATGTTTATATATATCTTTTTATATATTATTTATCTAGTAATAAAACTTCATATATAAATAAAATCATAAGTATATCCATACATAATTTCTTAATGTATGTGTGTTTTACTGAGCGCTATAGACGCCCCTATTATGATATAGAAAGCTGAAACATTTAAACACTTACGTTACAAACTACGGGAAAGAACTTAACAGAGCTGGATTTTTTATTTAATAAAAATATCATTAATTTAGTTAACTTCCATTTTTTAACTCTTACGTAATAACTGACAGATTTTTTTTCAAACCAAGTTCGACCATCCATGTGTCCATCAATTGAAGATTAGGTTTTATTAGGTTGTTTAGTATTATAACCAAACTGTCGTAGATAGGCCTAAAATCTAATTTATTTGTATCTTCATATGTAAAAATGTATAAATATATCATATCAATATCGTCGTAGACCATTTGGAGCGATCTATTTTAACTCTACCGTTTGAAATTTCTTTAGTCTGTTCTGTGATTACTTATAAATACGTGGACCCACCTTAACGAAATTAGGCAGGGACATTCTTTGAAACTAGGCCGAGTGACACATATACGCAGTATTTCAATATGGCTATCCATTTCAAAGTGGCGGATACTCAAAAAAGTTCTTCAGTTACATGTTAATAAAAAATTATTTGAATAAATATTCTAGTCGATCAATTGTGCACCTCAAGTGTATTAATTTGAATCTTTTTACTATATTGAGAGACTGACGTTTTGAAACCAAGTGGTTATTATTTATGAATATAATATACTTTTTAATATTGTATTATTTTTTTGTTTAACTTGATTATAAAGAAGAAATATTAACTTTAAATCCAAATAGAAATATTAAGTGTGTAGTAGGTTTACTAAGAAATTCCGTTACGTTAAAATTCCTGAAGGGAGTGAGCTCTACTGATCGTATGATTACTAACTAGTATGACGATATTAATTTGATTTATTACTAACCACCTGCTCTTAATAATACCGCGCAAGTCATACGTGTCCCTCAGTTATATAAAAGTCAGCCATGTCTCGTTTAAGGGTCTCTCTTCGTACACCCGCTTGTATCTTATCGGTGCTAAGTAGTCAATTGGTGTGATAGTCTGAAAATGTGTCCTACCTTCAACAAGGTAGTGGGTTGGTATAGTAGGATCTTGCAAAGAAGAACAGTTATCGGAAGTTATTGTAGTTACTAAAATTTATTTAATATAATGCATACATCAAGTCATGTGTTCCAAAGCTGCCCATTTTGAAAAATGTAATCATTTCTAGATTTGGGTCGAATCTGTTGTTTTTCCTCGAATCCTAATCTTATATTTACCTGTGAATTTTAAATCCGAATCTTCTAAAACCAGAATAGTAAAAAGGATAGACTTACTGAAATTGGTATTTTTTTATTTCTCTTCAATTAATATTTTGTTCACATTAATTCTTAAGTTGCGCTAGAAAATAAAAACATTAACTAAATGCTAACATGTTTTTTTATTATATTGATTCCCATTCATTTGAAAATACATATTAAATTAATGATCTGTGTTCTGTTATATGGGTTTGTCCTAATGAAATGTTGAGCTAAGCCACTAGAAAGCATAATAATAAGCATTTTTTGGATTTAGAATTTAAAAAGTGATAATTTTAAAACTCTAATTTAGAGTTTAAAAACATTTTAAATACCCTTATTGACTCAAATATTTGAAGGGTTCGTTCCTGTTCAAAGGATAGTACTAATAATATAATAAAAGGTGATAATTCTATACCGTTAATATGTTTGTAGTCTCTAACATGTTCTACCAGACAAAATCCTACTCTAGTTAATCTAACGTGAAACTCTTGACTCGATACACGTCTGCATATGGCAATTGTTTTCAACCTGTCCTCAGGCAAAGGCTGCTGTTGATAGATGTGTAATGAATGCTCTGACTAGTCTCATTTACACGTATCACTGAGAAGCAAACAAAGGCGTGTCTACAAAACTAAACCCTTGGGGTGCGTTCACGAAATAATTAGAGACGTGACCGCGATAAGAGGAAATAAACGGAGAGGCATTTTTCTTAACTATCCACTGTCTCTTAGTAGATTACCCGTATGGGCTATTCGCATTTTGATTACGGTAATGGGGTAAAGCTGAATAATATGGCATTTTGAGGAAATGTAATCGCATTTGCATGGAGGGAGTGTGGGAGAACATTTTAAAATTGCACAGTATGTTGACCTTGCCAGGATTTGAACCACAACTTTCTTGATTGTCGCCGAGTCTGACATCAAACTCATGCGTCCACCGATGTGGTTGTGAGACCAATCGATCTATAAAGTAAAAATCATTTTATGATTGTTGTTATTACTTTATGATCAACACCAAGGCTAATACTATATTTAAATTTTCCCACCAATGGACAGTTAAAACAATTTTTAGAAAATACAAACGTATTTCTTGTGGTCAACATTGATAAAATTTTACTTTATTATTATTATTATTATTATGTACTATATATGTATTGATAATATACTGTATATTAAGCGTGACCACTTCAGATCACATGATTTGACGTATGGATGCGTGAAAATATATCTTATTCATTTTAACGGGTCAAATGCATCCATCTATAAGAAAATTGGGGCATACATCATATAATCACCGACTATAATGGGTAAGATTTGAATTAAGAGTATAAATAGCATGGAGATGCGTTGGTAGAACCACCAAACCTAGAGCACAAGCAGCAGTTCGAACCTTGACCTTGGTTGTTATTTCAGTACGTCGCGAACATGAACCCTCAGCCTATGTGACCAACGTCGTAGTTGGTAGACAACAGCATCGAGACAAGAATACACAACGCCCTAGGATACCACCCTGATAGACAACAGCATAAAGACAAGAATACACAACGCCCTAAGATACCACCCTGGTAGACAACAGCATAAAGACAAGAATAGATAACGCCCTAAAATACCACCCTGGTAGACAACAGTATAAAGACAAGAATACATAACGCCCTAAGATACCACCCTAGTAGACAACAGCATAAAGACAAGAAAACATAACGCCCCAAGATACCACCCTGGTAGACAACAGTATAAAGACAAGAATACATAACGCCCTAAGATATCATCCTGGTAGACAACAGTATAAAGACAAGAATACACAACGACCTAAGATACCACCCTGGTAGACAACAGCATCAAGACAAGAATACACAACGACCTAAGATACCACCCTGGTAGACAACAGCATCAAGACAAGAATACACAACGCCCTAAGATACCACCCTGGTACACAACAGCATCGAGACAAGAATACACAACGCCCTAAAATACCACCCTGGTAGACAACAGCATAAAGACAAGAATAGATAACGCCCTAGGATACCACCATGGTAGACAACAGCATCGAGACAAGAATACACAACGCCCTAAGATACCACCCTGGTACACAACAGCATAAAGACAAGAATACATATCGCCCTAAGATACCACCCTGGTACACAACAGCATAAAGACAAGAATACATTACGCCCTAAGATACCACCCTGGTAAACAACAGTATAAAGACAAGAATACATAATGCCCTAAGATACCACCCTGGTACACAACAGCATCGAGACAAGAATACACAACGCCCTAAAATACCACCCTGGTAGACAACAGCATAACAACAGCATAAAGACAAGAATATACAAAGCCCTAGGATACTACCCTGATATACAACAGAATCGAGACAAGAATATACAACGCCCTAAGATACCACCCTGGTAGACAACAGCATAAAGACAAGAATATACAAAGCCCTAAGATACCACCCTGGTAGACAACAGCATAAAGACAAGAATATACAACGCCCTAAGATACCACCCTGGTATACAACAGCATAAAGACAAGAATACACAACGCCCTAGGATACCACCCTGGTAGACAACAGCATAAAGACAAGAATACACAACGCCCTAAGATACCACCCTGGTAGACAACAGCATAAAGACAAGAATATACAAAGCCCTAGGATACTACCCTGATATACAACAGAATCGAGACAAGAATATACAACGCCCTAGGATTCAACCCTGAAGTGTCAGGAAATGATCATCCTGTAGCGTGTCAAGATGTTGTTACTTGTCTGCTGGATGAGAGTTGATAAAAACAACAACAACAAGAAGATTGTCTAGTGTAAAAATGGGGAATGCAAGAGTGAAAGGGAGGCTATGATAAGAAAAGCCATGAACAATTTCCTGACGAAACAACAACCCTGAATGGAAGAGCTATCAAAAACTCTCTGCTCTTTGGTTCTTTGATAGCCTGCTCAACATAAAATGAGGTTACCAGTCCCGCTTCACAAACTCACCTACGATCTGTTCTTTGAAACCCTTGAAATACCTTCAAATTAATATTATAGTTAAGATGTTTTAAGAGAATGTTTTTTTATTACATTCAGTAGAGGAGCTTATAACGATTTAATCTTAACAGCCCATTTCACCCCACGAATAACGCGTGGCGTAACTTTACTAGGTAATAACAGCTTGAACAATACGATGCATTGTAATGTGGAGTCTTCATTACAAGACAGTGGAACTGAGAGAAATGAGACAATTTTAACAATGTAAAGAAATTGCAGAAAAATAAATAAAATATGCATACAGTGAAATCTTTTAATAGTATAGAGCCTTCTTCTTTCAGGGGCAAACAAATTATGTTATTTTGAAGTGTCCGTTATTTGGAAAAATAATTTTAAAATATTTAAAAGATGAAATCGCTTGAACACAGTTTAATCTATATGCACCTATATACAGCGGGTATTAACTATATCAATCTAGTTACGGCACTCTGCAGTACTGTATGCAAGATGATTTATCACTCAAGTGTTCGCAGCTTATTGTCCAAATTGCATAATACACATAATAATAAGAAAATTAAACTAAATGTGAACAGTAGGCCTTCTATACTGTATATGTGCCCATTGTGGTGGGTGATGAATGTATTTTAAAGTAAATGCACCCACATTTGCCTTGATGTATAATAGAATGAAAATCACAGTGTCTAAAACCACCTTCCAGTATACCCAGTCGTGCTTCGAAGCAAACCAAATTTAAACTCAGACCTTCGTAGGCTAGAACTGTAGTAGTTAAATCACTTGATAATTTCTAGTAACCAGAAAATTTAACCAACTTTTGGAATTTTTAATGAACACTTCATGCTAAACACTTTTGTACATCTACATATTACATTGTGCAGCAATGGTCTATCTATATCATTTTAGACTCACTAGTCAAAATTTATAATTAAGAAATTTAATGGCAATTCAAAAATTTTGATACGAAGTATTGACCCTTGTTGATCCAATATTGATCTTATTTGTTGGTTCAAATATACAAATGAGGATTTTTTTTAAATAAAATTGTAAAATTTAATACCAGTGGTCGAAAAATAGTGTTCGTAAGTGTATAATAATTTATACTCAAATTTGCTAATGTTTATTATTTCGTGTTAAATTTATATTACGAGTTTTGAGTAAATATCTAAATTTTTAGGCAGTGAGGTGATAAAGTCCATGTGGAATTCTGTAAATTTTGTTTATAGAAACAGGAAAGGTTGCGTAAGTTTATTGTAATTGCGGTACGATGATAATTTAAGAACATACATATTTATTTGTCATCAACATTGAAGTAATGTGACTAATTATTATAATTAATACTATTGTTCAAGAGTGAGAGAAAACCATGACTTCACTTTTGGTTATATGAAAGAGCTTTAGTAACTATTTTAATTGTTTGGTACTACCATCGTGTGATCACAATATATGAGTATACAGTATGAGCCTCATCCCTTAACACTTAAATCTATCCATCTCTTTATTGCATAGGCCTACATTGTTTATTATTGTCAGAATCAATATAAGCCCCAATATAAGCCTATTCTTTCTGGTCTAAATTGACAATTAAAGACTCTAATAAAAATGTGTTGGCCTGAAGATGTGCAACCACTGTTAAAATTACAACAATTTTTATCAGAAGTTGAAAAGGTCACTCTCTTCACTCCCTCCTCACGGACTCATCTCCGGAACCAATGGGGCTTTGGAATCCACCTTCGGGTTTGGGTAGGGGGGAGGGGGGGTGGCGGATGTATCCCTTGAG